>JACEII010000012.1:5237953-5269488 GCA_014332785.1 Antheraea mylitta | reverse complement strand
GTGTGTATATATATATATATATATATATATATATATATATATATATATATACATGAGGGTCACCTGTTGTTAAGAGATCACCGCCGTCCATAGACACCAGCAACCCCAGAGGAATCGCAAGTGCGTTGCCAGCCTGTGTTTGTGGTAATGGAGAGAAAGGGGGAGGAGAAGGAAGAGGAGAAGGGGGGAGGAGAGATGGGTCTCCGGCGCTCTCACTGACCGAACGAAACGCAACAATGTAAGCACTGTTACTTCACGTCGGTTTTCTGTGAGTGCTACCCCGGACGAACCGATCCATTCAGGCTGAAACCAATAATAACTTCAGCGTGGCTCTACCACCGACAAAAGCTATTGGAATATACCTATAGGAACTTGGTGACAGATTTACCATTTGAAGGTGGTAACTAGCCAGGTTGATAAAGTGGATTGGATATGTCTTACCACTATATTTTTGGTATTCGCAATTGTTTTTAGATCATAATGTGCTTACGTTTATCGTCCTAGCTAAAATATAAACGCTCATATTAATTGGTTAACGAAATGAATTCGAATTTATTTCCACGATAACTATACTTATCTTAGGTAATTCACTGACTCATATGTATTTATGATAGTCGATTTCCTAGACAATCAGGTTCCGTGAAATGACCGTACTGTGAACTTGAACTCTCCCATACATATTCTTATTGGTAACTTCCTTGCGAAAGCTTTGCAATTGAATATAAATATTACGATAAACGAGCCGCCTCAATTATTTGGATTGGTTACCAATAAAGTGTATTCATTTTTTTTCAATTGATGAGTCCGACGGTGAAGAGTGGCCATAAAACAAGCGTTGGTGGGACAAGATATGAAAATCGATAACCAGTTTTTTCGTATTTTTTAACTTATCCAAAAAAAATGGGAATTGGAGGGGTTATGTCGTATATTTTGTATTAGTTATAAAGCGAATATCTCATAATTTAATCCATAATTATTGACGACAATTACGGATTAAGTAAAAACTTATACTGGATAAATTATAATTTAAAAGGGTATTACTTTCAGTAATTCCTGAATATTGTATGCATAGTGTAATTTTATATCCCATAAGTATAGGTATTATTTAAAACTATAGATTATAATGAAGTCTAAAATAAGTTATTTCTCCCTCAATCGTCAAAGTTTGTCCGAGTCGAATCGATGGTCACCCTTCAGGCGATACGTGTAAAAAAGCAACCAGTTTATAATATAAGATACATCCAATTTACTGGCTACTGTGGGAACTGGGTCGGGACCGACTATTTTATTGTGACACGCCGACGCAGGCGCCGGCCACCGCGCCGCGTCAACCTTGCGTGGTCCAAGTAATTAAAAGAAGTACAAATATCACAAATACGTAGATAGTATAAACTTGTCATATATAACAACTGACCTAACCGTGCAAGCTCTTCTACGATGGTAAACTAAGATGACATCCTTACTAATGTTATAAATATAAATGTGAGTTTGTCTGTTTGTTTGTTGCACTTTCACGCCCTAATTACTTAACCGATCATCAGATGCATACACAAGGTCAAAGATACGGAAAACGATACAACGAAGGTTTCATCCTGAAAAAGTACCTTTCTCGAGGGTTATACCAAATTTATTTTAACTATTATCTGTAATTCATTATAATTTTATTAATATTGCTTTATCATAATGAAGTGACTTAACCATTCGGAAATATATGACAATTATTTACCACTAACGAGCGTCGTCCTGCCATGACAATAAAAAATTCCTTAACAGATTATATACTTAAAACCTTTCTCATGAATCACTTTATCTACTAGTGAAAACTGCCTTAAAATACTTTTAATTGTTTTTGAGTTTATCGCGAACAGACAGACGGACACGGTAGGGGACTTTGTTTTACGAGTCGTATAATATGTACAATGACACTGACAATATTATTATATGACAAAACATCTACAATAAATTGGTTACAGAGATACAAAATGTAATTAATATATACAAAATATATGTTTATTAATAATTGATTTTCTTTTTGTTGTAATTAGACGTAGTAGTGGTCAATCAATTCCAGGCGGAAGTGCAAATTAGCATCCACCTTAGTATTAAAATACAGTGTAATAAATATAACAAAAAAGAAACAGAGAAAAAATAAATGGATTGATATAGATGAGCTTGTCAGAATACGATCAGTGTAAGTACTTGTCAAATAAACCTATTCCAACGAGTAGAATAATAGCGACCAATAAATACGAGGCATATTATTGATTAAAGTTTCACTTTTACTTCAAATAAACGCATAGTAGTGAGTTACACGATTTATTTTTATTCTGTAAAAACACACAAAAAATTGTTGAAGTGAAAAGTTTAACCGCTCTCGTCTGTGCCTTGTACCTGCAACAGGACGTTTGACATTAAATAGTTCATTAGAAAGAAGCTCCAATCCGTATTCGATGCGTGACTCGATTAAAACTCGAAATTGACTAATGACTTGACGATTGTCGATTTTAGTGCGATGGAGACAATTAAGATGATAACGGTATCAACGTTTTTCCTATACATTCACTGTAATATATTGAAAATTTTAAACTGTGGATATGTCTTTATTTTCTATTAGCCTCTGCCCGTGACTTCGCGTGGAATAGTTTGGGCTAATTTTTGAGCGAACGTTAACACGCAGTGGAACCTTTCAAGAGGAAAAAAAACTATTTTGAAACATGATTCATTGTTGCTCCGCTTCTATTGGTCTTAGCGTGATGATATAACCTAAGCCTTATAAAATGTTATAAAACCTTTCTCAATAAATGAGCTATATTACACTAAAAGAATTATTCAAATCGGACCGGTAGTTCCTGAGATTACCCCCTATAACGTCACAAACTCTCAATGTTACAAACTTACAAACTTTACCTCTTTATAATATTAGTATAGATAAACATATTTAATTCGACTTGTCATTTCATCAAAATGATATACCCCGCTTTCTCTCTGATGTTTCTAATAAACTTTACGGTGATATTACAAAAAAAGTTAAATACGTAATAAATATTTGCTTTAAAAATGTTTCGTACTAAATGCACCGCGCTCTCCCGAGGCAAGTTCGCGTTATCCTTTTTTCGCAAGTCTAACCTGACCTAACTAAAGCGAGACAAAGAGCAAAATAGCAAACATTCAGCGAGCGCGGTGCATTTAAAACGTAACCTAAATAAAGCAAGTATTCAATACGTATTTAACTTTTTTGCTAAAACACCGATAATGTTTAATTCATTCATACCTCCGAAATAGTTCTAACAATTAACATCTTATCTATCACCAATGCAAAACCAAGGACAATTTTTCTAAAAGATTTGAACAGAATTAATGTGCAATTTATAACACGCTTAGAAATTTAGAAGGTGGACATACAACTTTAAGTGCTCGGAACCAAAGTGTTGCAAGTATTGGGAGCGGTAGATAGCCAGACGACCATTAGTTACTGTATGCTGTATCATTACATCACATTTGTTCATTGGAATTAATCTGTTATTATTGAATGAGAATCATCCTGCTTCGTTCACTTTCTTTTACCAAACAAAACATTACCACTTGGAATAATTACTTTAGGCTAACGGTAACATGCAGCGGAAGCTCTCAGAAAAAAAAAACAATTTTGAAACATTTTTCATTGATTCTTTGCTCCTATTGGTCCTAGCGTGATGATATAACTTGTAGCGTTCTTTGATAAATACGCTATCTAACAATGAAATCATTTTTAAAATCGAGCCAATAGTTCCTGAAATTATCCCGTTTATCCTACTAAACAAACAAACCCGTTTATAATATTAGTATAGATTACTACTCTTCTCCACTTAACTCCAGTCGTCATTCAAATTCCAATAATTTTTGGTAGAGTGGACCGATTTTAATGAAACAAAAAATTAGTTACTCCTGAGGATATGTTTTATCATTTTTATGCTGATGTTCTATTGTGAACTCGGTACTTTAGAAGTGATGCATGATCATAGAAACAGACAGACAGACATTTCTAAAAATGATTGAAATGTAATCTATTACTTATTTCTAGTTACCTGCAATTTTTTTTCCATGAAAATCGAAAAATACAGACTCGTTAGATTTACATTATTATGTTACATAATTATATTAGAAGTACATGATGAAAATATAACTTCTTTGCAAACTACTGAACGTACTACTACTAATGAAGATGCGACCATTTAATGTGCAAAATTTGGTAGATGGTTCTAAACAACTTACTTTTGGATTTTATTAATCCATTGCAATTTTTTTATGCAAACAAAACGGACTGTATTCAACTAATGTAGCCTGTATATTAAATACTATATTTATGTCATAGGAGCCAAACGAACAGGTGGGTCGTCTAATGTAAGTGATCACCGCCGTCCATAGACACTAGCAACACCAAGGAAGTCGCAAGTCCATTGCAAGCCTGTGTTTGGTGGGAGCGGGAAGGGAGGGAGAGAAGGGGACATGGACTCTACGGTGCTCTTACTGACCGGACGAAACGCAACAATGCAAGCACTGTTACTTTACGTCGTTTTTTTTTTTGAGAGGGTAGTACTACCCCGGATGAGCCAACCTATTCATGCTGAAGCCAGTAATAGCTTCACCTTGTCTCTACCACATACAAAAAAGTTTATTTGTTTGAACACGCTAGTCTCAGGAACTAATAGTCGGATTTGAAAAGCTCTTTCAGTCTTAGATAGCACATTTATTGGGGAAGACCATAGGCTACATATCATCACATTAATACTAATAGGAGCGACGCACTAATGAAGAATCTTTCAAAATCGTTTTTATTTTTCTTTTCACAGTTTCTGCTGCATAGCATTATCTCGAAGTAACTATTCCACGCGGACGAAGTCGCAAGTTGATACCAGTTTTATATATATTAGATCTAAAAATAAATCGAAATACTATAGAAATCAAACCGACGAAAATGAAAGATGTCATGAATGTAATTGTTTTTTGTGCTTAGGATATTGTAGACGTATGTTTTTATTTGACGAACGTCGGTATTTCAACAGACATCACCGTGTCACTTTTGTGTAGTAAATACTAATAGCTTGTACGACACAGAGAGACACAGCGACTTCTGTACACGTTGACGGAGAACAAATAAATTTAATAGGACTCCCCCGCTGGCAGAGCCATGTTAGATTGATAGATGATACGAAAGTCACTTTATCGTCCCGCTTCGTACGTTTTTTTTACCATGAGACCATTTAAGTGAGAATTGTCTTCTGATACATAATTGGATTCTTATCTCTTGTACGATGACTGATTGAATCGCTGTCTGGTATTCGTTGTCAAATGAAATTGCGACTTTTTCTTTGAAGTTAATTTAAACTTTTTTAAATTATACACCAAGTAATTTAAAATACCAAAGTATTTTTTAAATAATCTCAGAGGCGGCTAGACCAATTTTGACGATAATTTTATAAAAATATAGAGCACTTTTTAGAGTATTACATAGCATATTATTATACTTTTTTTTAAAAGTACTAAGCAGTAATGATACGATTTAACAGAGGTAAATTTAAATCGATAAAAGAGGTATTTTTTTATATCATAGGAGGCAACTGAACGTGTAGGTCACCTGATGTGAAGTGATCACCACCGTCCATAGACACTTGCAACAACAAAGAAGTTGCAAGCCTATGTTGGTAGGGAAGGGGGATAAAGGGGGGAATGGGAAGGAAAGGAGAGGAGGAGAGTTGGGGCTCCAGCGCTCTCACTGACCGAACGAAACCCAACAATGTAAGCACTATTACTTCACGTCGGTTTTCTGTGAAAGCCGACCCATTCATGCTAAAACCAGTTAAGCCTTCAACGTGCCTTTATCACTTTCGGGTTGTATAGAAATGTAAACATTACAATATAAAAGATTCGATAGAAGTCCGATTACAATGAATGCAGATAAAAAAATCTTTCCATGAAACAATAATATCATTTTCAAGATCAAGTAAATCAGCTAGTATTTATTGTAACACATATATAATATTCACATATATAATTATTGAAATTTTATATTGTTCATATATTAAACCTAATTGCATTGTATTGCAACAGCATACTGCGCGCTCTTGCGGACCGGTGGGACTCTCCAATGTTGGCTCGCTGGATACGACTACATGTAGTCGTACAGTGAATTTCCAACATCACCGGGGGTCCACCCGAACCTGCCTACTTTTTATTTTTATTTATTTATAATTTATTATTTTTACTCAATTTAAACTTGTAATTATAACAAAAATATGGATGTAATCGTTTGATGAGTCTGAATTAAATGATATATTATTATTATTATTATTATTATTATTGTATAATCGTTTTCTATACTTCATAATATACAGTTCATTCATACTATCTACACACGTTGGCTACAGCATCGTAAAAATAAATAATAATAGATCTCCACCTATTCTAATGAAATCTTATACACCGGAAGTATATCCTTATTCAAAAGTTAATATGCTTTAAATGTTACCAACAATACTTATAGGTGCTGTAAAAAAAAATGTTAACGTGACCCCATTTTCAACAAAAATTGTACACGTGATTATATAATTCTAAAGTTGATAATTAAACAATATTAACAGTAATAATTTTAAGTTCATAGTTATCATTCATAGTAAATAAAAAAAACTTATCGAAAATAATTACCAACAATACATTTATAAACCACTATCATTTGCCTGTGACTTTGTCCATGTTGAATTCTTACTAATCTATACTATAATAAAACTGTAACGAGTCGAAATCTGTACATTAAATATTTTTTGAAAATTTTAATCAGGGTAGACTATGTTATCGATTTAGAAGCCAAAAATAATCTTTTTACAATTTTTGTCTAGCTGACTGTCTTTCTGTCTGTCCCTGTGAACACGCATCACTCTGAAAGTACTGAACCGATCTTGTGGAAAATTGACATAGTGATAACTAATAACTACGAGATTACATCTAAGATTATCTTTTAGTCCCATAAAACGGAATGGGTTGTCCAGGATAACGGATGAAATTAAAAAATTTGTAGTTCATGTAATTCTTGGCGGAATTTGGTAACTTTTCTTTGTGTTATATAAAGCAGTAAGATTAGATAACAGTTTAAGCTACATATCATACGCTATGCATCTTCAGAAAAAAAACAATATGGGTGAACGGTGACATTCGAACCAACGTCCCCGACGATACGAATAAGTCGACATACAGGACCATTGTGTCAAGACGAAATGACGTTTCATCGCGAAATTATCTTTTAGCTGAATTAGTTAGAAGTATAAAATCAAATGGCTAAATTCTATTAACGTATGTGTTTGTTTTTTTTATGAAGCATTTTATTTTCATTGATTCATTTTCAAATTACAACAATTGTAAAGAATATCTTCTATTCTATTATTTATTACTGTGTAAGAAAACTATAGTATTTAAATATAATACCTTTTTTTTTTGTACAGCTATTGGTCGTTAGAACAGCGACCAGGTACTCATGTATTTTTTTAAATGGCGCTTTAACATAATAATAGCTCCGTGGCAAATGTAGTCATGTTGAAATTTAACAGAAAACGGTGATTGTGGTTATCATTATAAAATTTAGATTTATACTAAAAGCGATAAATAGTGGAATAATAAACTTTAAATGTCGTTTATTTTTTACAGAGCATGTCTGTCTGTCTGTCTCTGTGAACACGTACCACTGAAAGTACTGAAGCAATTTCGACAAAATTGATCCAGTGGATACTAATACTACAAGATTACATTTAGGATACTTTTTGTCCCATAAAATACAAGAGGTACTCTAGGATAACGGATAAAATACTAAAATTTGTATTTAACGAAATTCTTGACGGATTTTGGTAAATTTTCTTTGTGATATATATAGGTACATATAGACAGATTAGCTAAACGTTTAAATTATATTTTATATTTTTATCGTTGTGTATTCAGGAAATCCCTGGTACCACCGAATCAAATTTTGAATTTTTTTTTTCAATGTTAAAAAGTTATATAATATACATCTGTGTTATTGCTAATGTTTATTTTGGAAAATATATATATTCAATAGTTAATCACAAGGAATGTAGTTTAAATTGACAAATATTAATTTATCGCCAATACTGTGAAGACATTTATCGGCAATATATGTAGGTTGGTATTTATCTTAATTGAACCCGGTAGGCGATGCTGCGAACGGGTTTAGGCTTATTTTAGAAGATTTCTCATATACCAACTGGGTATATATTTGAGTGAGTCCCTGCATAGTTCGGATTTACAACTGAAAACGGTAGATATCGCTGCAATCGCATTTTAGGTTTAATAAGATCTTTCGCGGATAAAAATACAATTGAAACAGGTAATAATCGATTTTGTGCAGACGAAGTTGCACAGGTCAGCTAGTATTATATATTTTTCAAGAAATTTTACAGGCAATTTGTCAAAGGAACAAAAAAAGATATACCTGTATCGGCGAAACCGCGAACAATAACTAACTATAATATGAAATACAATATTCCCTAACCTAACGCCAACTAGTGGCGAGTTATTGTAAAATGGATAGCATAAAAATCTTCTCAAACTCTGTTCGAGTTTGTCGGTCTAAAATTCACCAACATTCAGTTTTTAATATATAGATAAACTTTACCACATTCATATATAGTAAACATAAAAATACATAACATTATATCTATGAATATAAAGATGGTATCGCAACATTACAAGCGACTGATAGCACGTACATATGTCAAGAAATAATGTATTGGATATGCAAATCATACAGTGATTGTAAATACCGTGTACGTGCGAACGTCCTCGTTTGGCTACGATGAGGGCGAAAGAACAAATTTACACGGCTCCATTACACTATACGACACGAATCTATGCCACTTTCGAAAATTAATAACAGGTTAAAAATTCATGACCTTTTATCCAAAAAACATCTTAATCGTAAATAATTCTAACTTACACTATAAATACCAATGTGCATTTATTTATTTGTTACCATCTTTTTTTGTAGCACAGCAAAGTGACTGCACTGTGCCTGATGGTGAGCACAGTACAATCCAAAAACAATGGCGACTACCGAGTGACACGCCATTCTTCTCCGGTCGCCGCTGTCATACCGGCCTGCGTAAATGTCTCTTCACGTTACTCTTGAAGAACCCCATGCTATAGGAAGGAGGGAACACATTGGACGGGAGACTGTTCCACACCTTCACGGTACGGCAAAGATAAGAAGTTACGAACTTTTTAGTTTCTAGTTTAGTTTAGTAGATGCATGTTATAGAGGGTACAGAATAGTATGTAGACTACATTTCATTCTATTTTTTTTCCAAGAGATAAGGTTAGTCTACAATATCGAGAACGAAACCGTGGACTAAGCGCGAATATTTAAACTTAGCCACTTATTCTTACTTAAATTAACCATGAGAAGGGACGATAAAATTTGAATCACTTGGAAGATAAAATTACGAAAAGCTTTTTTTCTGTACACTTATGTTATTAAATGTAATGTAAAAATATATATAACTAAATTCATATTAATTGTTATATCCGACTTCTTTAATTTCAATATTTTCTAGCGGAGACTGTGAGATAGAAGTTTGCGTATTACTGTAAACTGCTATAAGAAGCTGAAGCTTGTATGTCGCTTTTTTAATATATGGTATTTTCACTTCTGGTACAAACTTTTTAGAAGACCTACCCCCTATATGGTGTGCCCATGAATAGAGTATACATTATCACGGTGGAAAAGAAAGACAATAATGATATTGAAAGAGAACGTAGAGTGCTTGCAGTTAGAGGGAATAAGTTAATTCGTAGGTTTGCTCGCTGTAGTAATGAAGTTAAAATCCAACTATTCAAAGCATTTTGTCAGCGTTTTTATACGAGAAGCTTATGGATCAGCTTCAGTAAAAGGATTATGAATGCATTGCGTATCCAATATGATAATATTTTTAGAGTGTTATTGGGATTACTACGATTTTGTAGCGCTTCCGGGATGATGCAAATGCTAGGGTTGATGATTTTTATGCTATCATCCGTAAGAAAGTTGCATCCACCCTGGGTAGACTTCGAGATGGTCCCAATAAAATAACGATAACAATGGTAGACATGTACGAAAGTCCTTTCGTGAAGCACTGGATATTTGTTGTTATATAATAGTGTTGTGTTCATCCTTTCACCCTATTTCATATTGATTTGTATAAAAACACACATGAACATAGTTACTTAATTTTATTTTTAAATTTACTACCAATTTATGTATTAGTGTATAATTTGTTTTTGTGAACCCTTGTTGTCTTATAAATAAATAAATATTAATAATAATAATTTTTTATTAAACATGAAGAAGTACACTGTAGTAGTACGTCAAAATTAACGCATGCCTTACGGAGCACTGTCTACAATGGGAACGAACACACGATTACTCATAACAAAACCGGGCATTTATACTAAAGTAATGTTATCAGACACGATTTCCCAGCAATTATCCTTAGATCGGGACCCGGCTACGTCATAACATCATGACTAAATCACGAAACTAATGACTAAGATTACTAATAAATTGCTGTACCCGTTTCATTTTAATCATTTATTATAAATAGACATCCTATAGGTCGAGGTGTAAAAACTAGAAACTATAGTTGTGAGATCATTGCCGGAATAAAAAAATCCTTATGCAATTCTCGTAACCGGTATCGTGTTAGGTAATTGATTTGAACGATAACACACGACGACCGTCTATTAACATACCTTAATAATGATCCAATGGTTTTGCAATTAAAAAATTATTTAATTTAATACTATTAAAAAGATTTGAAAGTAAAAAAAATATATACATTTTTATTTTTGATGTGAAACATCTAAAAGCGAGGGTAAACCTGATTGTTAGCGTGGCGAGTGTGTGAGACGTGGCAACGGGATGCCATGCGGAAGCGATTTTGCGCAATCTCTCTTGCCGCCCTGAGCTCGCATACCTATAGTGTAATTTAAGAATTTGAGATTCGTTCGATTCGAATAATTTCGATGTTTCACATCTGCCAGGCGTCCCGTGTCGGCTCACAGTTTATTTAAATTATCCATTGCCTGAGACTTAGTTTGCGTAAAAATTTTTTGGTTATTCCAAAGAAAACTTGGCATTTTATCTGAATTCATAGCTGTCTCCTAATTTATAAATTTTAATTTCATTTGCCTACAAAAGGAAAGGAAAAAAGGTCAGTACAAAAAGGTAACAGCGCTTTACAAATGTCAGTCGGAAAAGGAAGCAGGCAATTGAGAGATACCGCTACAATCTTATGCATTTTATCCGAGACCTTACAGAGTACATAGAAAAAAGTGCAACTGCCTAAGAAATAAGTCAAATCTACATTATTGGAAGCGAAAACTAATGTGCGCAGATTACGGTGTATGTACTGTCTTGTGAGAATCAGTGTGTATTAAACTCATTCGCAGATCTGAAAATGTACCACTATCGAGAAAAGGCTTTTTTCCTCGAACTGACTACGTTATTGACCTACCAAGCAACAGCTTCACTGAACTACGATCGGGCAAAGGCATGCATATAAACATCTCATTATGTTGGAAGAAAGGAAGAGGAACAGATATTTCGGAAACTCTGTTGTAATAAAGTTTGTTTGTTTGTCAGCTTATAAATATTTTATTTATGTTTAATAATATTGTGCTACCTATCTGAATGCTTGATCGCGACTGGCATACAAAAGTTTCTTATAAATAATAAATCAATTCGATTTTATTAAGTCGAATATAATAAGTACGGAGTGCACACTAAAAAAAATTATTAAATGTACGTTTGTATTGCAACGCTATTCGTACTTACAACCTTTTTCATAAAGAGTAAGCGAGATAGATAAACTAAGTCCGCGTTTTTTTTTTGTTTACGATATAATATTTTGTAAGACAATAAGGAACAAACAGTGTACTTACCCAAGTTTATATTTTGAATCACGCAAATCTACTACCTATATTAAAATTACACTAATGATTATCCAAGGAAATATTGTCACAATATAGACAGCCTTTCTTGTTCAGTTCTTGTGTGAATTTTAGATTTGCATGTTACATAGCGTCCGCTTTCTGGTTGCGAAAGAGCGCGTCTAGTGCAACATAGAAGTCATTAGCCAGCGCTGCTAATGTCAAAGAAACAGGCGAGCTTACCAGAAAAATCGATAAAAATCAATCAAACGGTCATTGAAAATTAGGTAAATCGGTAACAGGAAACAATTAAAGGTTCGTTAAGGTGGCCAGATACGACGTAATAAAAATTTATTAATCTCATACAAAATAATGCCGTTTGGATGAAAATCGTGATGATTGTAACGACGTATTAACGATTAGGTACGTACGAGTCGTGAAATCATTACCCACTTTGTTTGTCCTCAGTGTTGTTGGTCAAGCACGTCTATTCCAAGGTCGAATTGCTAACTTCACGACTGTATGTATGCTAGTTAAAACACGCGACTCTGTCCATATGTCCATTCGATCTTTTGGGCTTAATGGAGAAGGAGTCTGCTATCAAATTGTTTGATAATTGTCAATCATGTTATCATATCAAATCATTCAGCGGACTTTGAAATTACCACGACTCTGACTTGCATCTAAATCGTGACTGACAAATCCTGGTGACTCTTTATATAATATTCATGCAACGCGTCAAAGGAAAGATAAATTATTCGTATCAAATTGAGATCACCCTTTTCTCCCTTTATATGGTTAATTCCAAATGTCTTTGTGTGAAAGTAGCAAAATTGAAAAGATGATTCCATTCTCTCTTTGTTGTATTATAGGTGTTTTTCCTGATTAATTACATCGTTATTTCTTTACTACATTATAGACGATGTTATATATGTTAATTAAAATGTATAAGAACAAAGAAACTAATCACTTTGTAACATTGCAAAAGCTCTTAGATTCTAATATAACCATTTTTAATATATATTTTTTTTATATGAAAGGAGGCAAACGAACTGGTGTGTCATGTGATTTTAAGTAATCACCACAGTCCATAGACATTTGCGGCATCTGGGAAGACACAAGTGCATTACCTGCCTGTATATGACAGAGAGGGGAGGAGAAGGAAAGAGAAAGGAGGAAAGAAGAAGGGAGGTGGACCTCAGGCGCTCTCACTGACCGAACGAAACTCAACAATGCAAGCACTGTTATTTCACGTCGGTTTTCTCTGAGAAGGGTGGTAATTCCCCCCGCGAGCCGACCCATTCATGCTGAAACCAGTAATAGCTTCAGCGTGGCTCTACCACCTACTAAATAATATGTAATTATAATTACAGCGAGAAAGAATTTAGTTACTGCAAATCTCTTATAAGGCAGACAGGATTTAATGAAGATTTAAACAACTGTTTTATATGACAGGTGCAATAAATACACATCAAACAATTTTAAGTAATCAATCAAACATACTAAATATACTTTATGTCCACTACTTTTATATTAGTGAAATCCCCGTGAAACAACGCTTAAATCCTTTAAAATTCAATCACTCTTTCATTATGAAATGACCTTCATTCAAAGTTAAAACATATTGTAACGACTCTTTCGAGATGTTATCCGAACACGTTAACATTAAAGGAATACGTTAGAAACTAAATAGTTCAATTATTCACTAAAATAATACCAATAGCCAGCTACTGTGTCCCGGGACCGGAACTTGTACAAGGGGTAAGATAGATAGCAATAAATAAATCACTGTCGAAGTCGTGCACTTTCCACTGAATAAAATATGTGTCTTTGAAATATCTCCATATTATCACGATCCATTGCGGCTTCCCCTTTTCCTCTTTATACAGCATGTTCATAAATTTATTTCTAACAAAATATTTGGTAGTAAGTGTACACATAATTATGGTCATATATAATTATTGTCTTTGTATAATTAGTAGCTGTTAGTGTCAATTTAAAGTTGAGACATTATTTATGTAATCTAAAAGAAACTTTAATTTTACTAGATATAACAAAATGAAACATGAATAAAAATGCCAATAAAACTGCATATGTATTTTTTATTTTTAAAGTTATACTTCTTTTAGCGTTAGGGAAAAATGATGAGTAAATTCTTACGATGCGCGCGCACAGCGTCACGAAAAACCGACACTCTGAAGTTATTACGATGCGCGCGCGCACCGTTACGAAAAACCGGCACTCTGAAGTTAGCTATAGCCAATATTTTGTTTCTTTGTATTTTTTCTATTGTTAAAGTCGTTTTTTCTACAAACCTAGAATAAGGCGAAAGAACATTTTGAAAAGATTTTTATCTTGTTACGCCAAAGAAGTATAACTTCTAACGCGTGTACATAAGTACACACACACACACTTATTTTTGTAATTTTTATTTATTGACATGATAACGCCTTATAAATCGATGAACACCAGCTGCATGTACGAAAAAGCATGACTCATTGTCACGTACCGCCTGAGCCGAGCGTGTAAGCGTGAGCGCGGAACAAGTGATAGAGAGGCGCGCTCGGCTTAAGCGTTCGGCTTGTGATACATAGAAAAATTCTATTCAATTCGTAAGAGTATGCAATTGTAATTCAATGTTTTCTTATGACGTTATCACGTAAAGTTATCGCCCGTAAACCGACTATACAGACAACCAATTTTTTTCCTAGTTTCTCATTCATAGCTACTCAAAAAAACATAATTGTTGAGATATATCGACGAAAGTTAAAAACAGATGTAATCGAAGTCATTTGAAAATCGAAAACAATATAGTCAGTGGCAACTTAGATCTCAGTTTTTTAACCAAGAAATCCTATTACATCTTAATTTGAACAGAATACCGAAATGTTTCACGGTTTGATTTCCAAACCCAATAATGCTGAAGCAATTATTATTTTTAAGTAGTCGAATTAACATTAGTGTTAGTGTAGTGTAGTAGTGTAGTGTAGTTGACAATTACAGTGGGGCTAACATAGACATAGAAGCCAAGAAAACTTCAACTAAAAAAAAATAACATACTGTACATGTGAAAAACATGGACACCAACAAAAGTGTTAAATCTTCCGAGATCAGTTGGACTTCCTGCGTTCGACCACATTATTTATTTATCGTAATATATCGGACCTACTTCATGCATATTACCCTAATCTTACGGTCACATAATCCCGTAGCTCTCACACTTCAATACGAATTCGATGCAGAACTTTATAGTTAAACTTGTTGGAATTTCTTTTACCAATTAAGTTCAAATAGTTTCTAATTCACTTCAAAATTGTATAATACTCAGAATTCGTTTGTTGACATTAGTCAATTTTATTTTTGTTTAAATATTAATGAAGCACAAAGGAACCTAAGTTAAAGTTTGTTCTAAGACTCTTAAAAGTATAAACAAAATCGTAACAAACCTAGGTGCAATGACCTGTGCTGGAAGCTATAAGAGGCGACCCGGAGTTAATAGCCTTCGAAAATAAAACGGACCATAAACCCATTTGTTTTATTCATGACGTTCCCACTTTCACTTTCAAGTAAAAGTGAAATCACCAGACGGTCATTGATACTGTGCTTTAACATAGACGCGTATAGGATTACATATAATTTTAGTATTGGTCTAGATAATTAGCTCGAATATTAAGCACTTATTTTTTTTATTGATTTAGGATGAGAATCGAATGCAAAGTATCCTACATGAATATTGCTACTATCTAAACTTTCAGCCTGTATAAACAATCTTCTAGTTTACTTACTATAAAACGAACCTAAAATGTTCGGACAGCGTGTCAGAGGACGTAGGTTGGAATCCCTGCGACGGGTCAAAGTTTTCGGTGAAGGAAAACATTTTGATGAAGCCATCGCGCGATGGTAAGTCTTTTTCTATGTCCAACTGATTAACTACCACTTTCAAGTGGAAATTCTGTTGTCAAGCATCTCTTTGGTATATTCCGGTGACTGCAATTTAAAGTTAGTACCCCTCTAGGTTCAGCGTGTTTACTGTTTATCATCTTAGACCATAACATCATTTAACACGAGTTGAGATTATGTTCAGATGCAAATTATATTTAAAAAAATAGAAAGGTAGGATTCGTAGGTGGTAGAGCCACGCTGAAGCTATTTGGTACTTACTGGTTAGCAGTAATAAGCTCACCCTGGTTAGTACCACCCTGTCACAGAAACACCGACGTGAAGTAACAGTGCTTGCATTGTTTTGTTTCGTTCGGTCAGTGAGAGCGCCGGAGGACCACCTCCCCTCTCCTCCCATACACTGGCTGGCAATGCACCTGCGACTCCCCTGGTATTGCTGGTATCTATGGACGGCGATGATCACTTAACATCAGGTGACCTACTTGTTCGTTTGCCTCCTATGATATAGAAAAACGCAATAATTGGAACGATACATTTCTTGTCAGCCAGTAAACGTGATTGATTTATTGGAGCCGAATAAACTCCAATCAGAGTCATCGAACCGAGCGTGACGATTCACTTTCGTTCACTCTTGAATGCGACTAAAGATATTTTTGCTTCTAAAACTCGAGTGACACTTAAAGAAATATTTTAAAGCTATAATGAACACGCAATCGTGAAACGTAACAGACGATGCTTTTCAAACGACCGAGAATCATAATAGATTCATTTTTATCTCATCCCATGATAGATCGGAGCTCGCAACTCTGACACTCGTGTCGGAAATAGATACAGTTTTTAGTACAAAACACTTACAATAGTAATTTATTTCACCGCAGATGACGTTCCTACACGATCGATATCGGAATCGAGTCGTAAAGCGTTTAAACACGATATTTTGATGACTTAAATACGTCACCGTCACGTGAAAATGTACAGTCGAACATAGTTTTGTTTTTATTTGAATTTAAATGACAATCATATTAATTTTTTTTTTCGTAACAAATAATGCTTTTTTTGGGGAAAAATTCGTTTACTGTGTAAAGTAATTCAAAAAATATATTTGATAGGGGAAGAACTAGGCGCGTTGTGCCGATGCGACTCCCACAGTTCGTCAGGGGGAGTCTAACTCCCACTCCTTCTTTGAGGGGTCCACCATATTTGACCCCTCAGACCGCAGTCAGGGCCTGTTAGAGAGCCCACACCTATCGGGGGGAGCAGACGCAGTGCCAGTCGACAGTTCCTGCTCCCCCGCCAATAAGGCGTATGAAGGCACCATGGGGTTTTAGTCCGTACAAATCGGATATAACCCATCCTCAGCTGTCCCACGGGATGGGTATCTGTTAGGGATTTCCCCATGTTAAAAAAAAAGAAGAAGGAAGAACTAGTGGGTTCGCGTCACCGATAACTTCGACATGCCTGTGACGTATTCTGCTTACGTCAGACTAGTGACGCGTAGTATAGCGGCCTACATGCATGTAATACTGATTTTTTTTCTCGAACTGACTACGCTATTGACCTAGCAAGGTCTTCACAGCTTCACCGGACTACTAAGGTGAGCGCTTAAGGCACTCAGTCGATATGATATTATGTATTGCGCTTCTACAGCCCATCATATTTTTGTCTGATTTACGAAATGTATAAAAATCTGGATAATTAATGCTCCGAATGTCAATAGATGTGAAAACTAGACTGATATTAATAATTTTGATTTACAAATTATGTAATTTAAATAACGCAAATTGATTTCAAAGTTCATAAAAGCTACTCCATTGTTTTGAATTTTCAATTCTATTGGCAATCCTTAGGACTGCTTCCACTTTTTTTCAGATTTTAACATTTTGATTACAAATATAACCTTAGATGCTAAGAAGCTATTACTGGTTTCAGCATAAATAGGTCGACTCGCTCGGGGTACTACCAGCCTGTCACAGAAAACCGACGTGAAGTAATAGTGCTTGCATCGTTGCGTTTCGTTCGGTCAGTGAGAGCCTCGGAGGCCCATTTCCCATCCCCTCGTCCCTCCCTACTCCTCTCCTCCTTGCCCTTTCCCTCTAACAAAGGTTGGCAACGCACTTGCGACTACACTGGTGTTGCAAGTGTCTATGGACGGCGGTGATACTTAACATCAGGTGGCTCGTCTGTTCTTTTGCCTCCTGTGACATAAAAAATTCATCTCAGAGACACTGCCTCTTAAATTTAACTGCTGGAAAATAACTAAGTTTTAGACGATAAATTTTCAATTTAAGAGTGAGAACTACTCAATTAGGCATTACAGAAAACCTAACCACCATAATATGGTTTCATAACTTCTCAAATATTATATCACTCTAAATTAAATTTCGTTCGGTACAAACATAAAAGCTATAGAATATCTTCATTCGAATGAGTAGATGCATTTATGTAAAAATATGGTTTCATTTGGCAAATTAAGGTCAAAGTAGTATTAAAACTAGTGGGCGCCCAGTGGTCGACATTCGACCATAGTTAATTGATTTTGTAAAGTTGAACTTTATTAGAGTTTTTTTGTCAAAGGGTATAAATATTTCTATAATCAAAGGTTTTCATCATGGCTACTCAGTTATTTGCCGTTTGCCATGATCTTTAATTATATAAACATAAAAAAATATATGTGTAAATGAAAATTGAAATTAATTATAAATTTCGAAAAAAACCACGTGGTAAAGCTCTCAAATTTTAAGCAAACATAACTTTACGAGAATAAAGAAATTTATCGCAACCCATGACACAATTTTCAATTACTTTTACACGACACCATGGGTGGGTGGTATTTCTGGATGATATTGAATTAAATGTAGTCTGTTCATTATGAGATATAGTGATATGCCCAGTATCATCGTTTGGAAAAGTAATGGATGCACAATACAATCAAATCGTGAATCCAAGACAAAGATGTTTTTAATACTACTATTAGCTTTTGAAAATAAATTCTTTTTTGTTGCTACATGAGATTGAATTACAGCATTGTAACCAAGGAGGTCTGAGTCATGGACTACTTTTATGAACAAAAATCTGATTTTGATTATACAAATTATTATTTGGCTCATTTTTTTACCATGAGTTCACCATAAAAAATAATAAACATTACAATAATAGTTATATTGTATAATATCATTGTTGAATGTAGGATGAAATATGGTAATTAGAACGTAAGAGTTAAAAAATATATATAGTCGAGCATAACAACCTCCTTCATAACCTTTTTTGAAGTTCGTAATTATTGACGGCTGTCAAAATGTTTTTTTTTATTTACATGTGTGTATATGTTGTGTAAAATTCGAGTAATAGTGTGAGTAGTGCATATTTTAATTAATTTAATATACTTCTAATGCATTTTATATAAAATAAACAGCTTTCTGCACTTCTCCGCCATATAAACTTTAACTATGCCAAATTTCAAGTTCACCCTTCGACGGGAAATAGGTTAAAAAGGGGTACAATTTTTTTGCTTCACGTATTAATATATAGATACCGCCCGATACTTACTTCGCTTTAATTACTGTATTACAACTAAATAACTGTAAAATATAGCTTATGTCACTTGAGGATAATGTAGTTCTCTATTAAGTAAAGAAGCACATCAGTAGTTCTGGTAACTTTTTTTTTTTCGAACTGACTACGCTATTGACCTAGCAACAAACTCCACATCAACCAATATTCAATTTAGGCTCTGAGAATGCGCTTATAAACATTATAGCTACCATCAGTTGGCAAAAAAATCTATAAATTGAATAGAATTGGCAAGAAACTCAATCTAGTTTATCTTATTACATATTACATTTAATTTTTGTTAAACATCCTTTCTAATTATATCTTCAACTCGTTTTAAGTGAATGTACACATTGGGGTGCTATTACCAAACATAAAAATATGCAATTATTTGATCTTTCACACTTACGAAATTTTTATATTTCTTTATTTATTTTTAGACATTTATCTAAGGTTATGCAAAAAAAATATTTGTGATTGTAACTAAAATTATTTTGCATTACATGCAACTGTAACCCCGATGGATTCTTGCCAGAATAATGCATCAAAATCAAATCTCTGTACAAATAGCGTACGCCAGTATAAATGGCGTTCAGTTACCGTTTATCATAAGATAAAACAACAAGACATGACGCCGGACATCTCTCGTGTACTCGGTAACGTGTCGATACATTCCTGGAACTGTTTGTTTTCCTGCGATTTAAAATACCTCTACCAATGTACACGTCTCGGTAGCATTTTTGAGACATTGCAGAATTTCAAGATCTTATTTAACGATTTCATCATAAAGGTAATAGTCGAAAACAATATTCACTTACAATGTAACGTATTTATATATCGACCTTTTAATTATCTCTTTCGCAAAGGCAAAGCGATACCAAGAATAATATAAGTGCTGCCTCGACTTATTAATGCCAAAATTGTCCTTCACGTGTATTATAAAGAATTTGGGGTGTAAGGGGTGTCGAGTAACATCTTAAGACTTGAGACACCCAAGCCAATCTCACCTGCACGTGGTGCACCCTGCTGAATAACGAACGAGGCAATGGCGATAGCGGGGTGGTAGGGTTTTACAGCCCGACTGGGTCGCAACCACCATGTATATGGCGAAAAAGCCCATCATAGTGACTCGCTTCTGCGTGTCGCGTTTCGGGATCAGCCTGTACATATCCAGTACTGGATGACATTCGGCATGATAGCGGCGACCGGCGATGGATAATCTGTTTATCGGTGGTTGCCGATGTTTCTGGATTGTACTATGCTTAACATCAGGCATAGTGCAGTCACTTTGTCGTGCTTCAATAAAAAAAAAGAAGAGTGCATACCTATTTTAGTTTACATTAAAGCAATATGTATACATTTTTGTTCGTACTTTTAGACCCATATCCCTCCCCTCTCCTCTCCTCTCCCTTCCCCTTTCCCTTTCTTTCCATTCCCCCAAAACACAGGCTGGCAACGCACTTGCGACTCCTCTGGGGTTGCTAGTGTCTATGGACGGCGGTGATCGCTTAACAGGTGACCGTACGTACGTACGTAACGAACACGTTTGCCTCCTATATGACATAAAAAAAAACTTTGTTAATTCGTAATACGTAATTAAAGAACCAATAAAATAAATGTTACATATATTTTTTACATAAATATTATCAAATTAATAACATACTTTTATGAAAAACACTTAACTAACTTTTACTAATTTTCATAAACATTTCTGATTCCTAAATAACGGGGATGCTCTCTTCGCATATATACAAATTAGATTGTATAGAAACCGTTTCTAATCAATTTAAATAGATAATTTAAAACCTATTGTTATATTTAGCGTTTTAAGTAATGTATTTTGACAGTTGGTACGAAAGGCGTTAATGAAGCCCGATAAATGCCAATTTCTCGCCGTTTAACTTTTAAAAAAAATCATGTCGAATAAAACTGAGTGTTTTGTATTACGTCTATCGACATATCGGCGTGTTGTCGATGTCGAGTGGGCACATAAACGTCACGTATCGACACCAAAACGATACAGCACTTGGCTCCGGCTCAAATTGATATTGAATTTATTTTCAATTTTAACGCGCCCTCCTTAGTGTCACAGAGTACTGAAAATTTACAGAGTATGCGATTTTAATACACACGCTATTGTCACTTCTATTTTTAAAACAATATATATGTTGTCTCTTTCTTTTATTACTGTGTAAAAGATGATAATTCAAATTTTATATGTATATCTCTTTATCAACAGGGGCGGTCGAATGTCTTTAACTGACTGAATCTCTACTACCACACGCTTTACTTCCTTTTAGTTTGTCACGTTTTGGGTTAATTAATTGTATACACAGATGTTGAGATGCTTATACGCCGCAACGTCTGCAATAATTGCCAGCAGCAATGCATTGTAAATAACAAAAGGAGAAAAAAATAACTACAAAAAATGAGAAATAAATTTGTTTAATAAGATCGGTAAAACGATTAAAAATATAGGTATAATCTTAACATAATACATATATCACTGTAATGTGATTTTTTTTATTTGTATATCATTTCAAAAGCCTTAACTATTAACCGATCATAAATTACGAAATTTTGCATACACCTTGTCAGGGTTATAAAATAGAGTATAAATTACCTTTGATTTAACAACAAGTATTGTTCATGGAGGATATTATAATATATTTCACAACATTAAAGCTAGTTCTGGAATAAAATTACAACTAAAATATAAATTATTTAAAATCGAAACCGCGAGGCGTCCCTAGTTATTCCGAAAAGTATTTCTCTGCGCGAAACTACTCTCTAAAGTTGACAGTGAACAGGCGCCACCGCGGATACAAACGTCAAACGCTATTTCTGTTGCGACTGCGGTGAGCCCGATACCACGATACACCGCGACTACCTCGCCCGTCTCCCCCCTCCACACTCTACCCCCTTTCCATCCACGTGCCTCAAGTCCACCGCCCATGGAGTGTCCTGTAAACAAGTGCCGGATTTTGTATAGATTTTTCGTCTATTTTCGATTTAGGTTAACTCTTACGAGCTTTACAGTGAGATTTAATTCGATAAAGAAAGTTTCGTGGTGCTTTTCGAACATTTAATAGTAGCGGTTGTAATAACAGTCAAGTGTGGTTCGAAGCTCTTCGAGATTATTGAAATGAAGAAGTATTTTTCTGGCAGGGAGATAAATGTATAATTTATTGTCTTGACATGTTAATGAGCGTGACCGACGGTATTATGATTGTGCGGCTTGCATCAGAATAACGACGCGTAGTATAACAGCCTGTGTACATTCGCGATAGCGATATTTAGTATTTGTGCAGCCCGTTATATATTTAATGAATTAGTAAATTGTATAAAGAGTATATTATTATTATTCAGAATGCCAATAGTTGTAAAAGAGAGACTAATTATAATAAATTCAATTTACAAACTATGAATCTTAAATAAATCAATTAATATAAAATATCAAAAGAGAACAAAATTTACATTCTATTGTTTTAAGTTTTCTCTTCTACTGGGAGTACTTTTGACTGCCTCGACTATTTTTTAATACACGATATAGTAACAGCATTGTCTTGAATGAGCCTAATTATATTTACACAATGTTATCCAAAACTACGACGTCCAACAAATTATCGCTAACCCATCGTCGGTTGTCGATATTATGCCAATTGGCAGCCATGCGATTTCTAGTTCTACACGTGGCAAACTAAAAATTAGTCACTGTGACCGATTTATCATCGTGTGCATGATTGTTCCTGGTAGTTATTAAACGCAAACTAGCGGAAATTTAAATACAAAAATACCTAAATAGTATGACGGTTGTGGCACTAGGCTTATGCTGGTAGAATATAACTGTCGTGTCTTACCTACAACCTACTAAATATGAAAGCCCGTCGTTAAAGCTTTAAGACCAATCTATGGCAAGAATTTGCAAATCAGTGTGACAGCAACCATTAACGATATATTATGGAACCGTTCTCATATTCCACTAGCATTGCTACCAGGTAAAGCTCAGCCATTTTGCCGTGCTTCAATAAACTATATAAGTTGGTGTGTACTTATGTACACGCGTTAGAAGTTATACATCTTTAGCGTAACAAGATAAAAATCTTCTCAAAAATTTTATTTTTCACCTTATTCTACGTTTGTAGAGAATACGACACTAATAATAGATTAAAGGTATATTTAATACATTGAAAGTTTTAATACAAAGAAACAAAATGTTGACTATAGCTAAACTTCCGGGTGTCGGTTTATCGTGACGGTGGGCGCGCGCATCGTAATAATTTTTACGTGTCGGTTTTTCGTGACGGTGTGCGCGCACAACGTAATAATTTCACGATGTCGGTTTTTCGTAATGATTCGCGCGCACATCGTAATAACGTCAGGGTGTCAGTTTTTCGTGTCGGTGTGCGCGCGTATCGTAATAACTTCAGGGTGTTAGTTTATCGTGACGGTGTGCGCGCATCGTAAAAAGTTACTCTCATTATTTTTCCCTAACGCACCAAAAGAAGTATAACTCCCAAAATTGTATTATATTTTAATATTGTCATATTCATTACATGACAATATTGGAATTCTCTCTTTGTGAATTCATTGAAAGTGTGACCCGTCATAGATTACACGACTAAGTTACAATACAGATCTTCGGATTGGTTCTGATTTGTAGTCTTTTCTTGCGTCGCATCGGTACTGCGGTATCGGGTGTAGCGATCTGTCACGCTTTTACTGTGACAAATGTTACCAGGTTATTTGTACTCCCCGAAAAGTTAGATCTCGGCTTTATGAACTAGACATTTTTAAAGTCTGAGTTAAAATTAATAAACGCTTGCATATATTGAAGTAGAGAATTTTATCAAATCTTATTTTGGAATTTGTGTTTTACGATTTTATTTTTAGAATTGGCCTAACAGATCCATGTAATGAGTTTTGAAAATTGACATTATTTTCCTGGCAACACCATCGTTGACTGAATCCGTGAGTCGTGAACCGCTAAGCGCACGGATGATATCAATTCAGTTGTATCTCGGCTAGCCTTTGGACTTTTATGTTCTTTATTAGGTGACACATCCTTATCAGCGTATCACGATTTTTATCTCGTAACCAGACATCTGGACACCTGTCTCGTGTACAAAACCTTGACCAGCGTATTTAATGACCATTTACAAAAAGGCAAATGAATTGTTTCTGCGCAAAGTAAAATAAAATTGCATTAAATCAAATTTACAGAAATGAGGTGATAGAGGTATATTTCTGTCTGTGTGTCACGCGAAATCTATTACATAGATTTCGGTTTAATTTCGTCTTTCGTTTCTTAGAGACTCATAGTGTTATTCCAAAAAAGTTAAATACGTATTAAATACTTGCTTTAAAAAGGTTTCGTACTAAATGCACGAGCAAGCCCAATCATGGTGAAATCAGCAATAGCTTCAGCGTGGCTCTATCACATAGACAATATTAATTTCACTACTATTACACTACTCCCAATTAATCGATAACTTGAATTCACCAAAGAATTTAGTTAAGAATGTTTTGTCCATCAAGCTAATCATATACTTAACTATTTAGGGTTTTCTAGATCCTGTTAGCCAAAAAGACATCATTAAAAGGGTGACGACTTATTAAATCACCTGAAATAGTAGTCCGGTGAAGCTGTTAAGACCTTACTAGGTCTATAGTGTAGTCAGTCTGAAAAAAAAAGACTTGAAATAATAGACGGTAAATCATTCAAATTTTCAAAATTGAATCTACAAAGCAGAATGTAATTCACTGATAAAATCATTAAAAACTGACATTGAAAATATTCCAAGTTGTCCGTTTTATTACAAAACATGACATAAAGAAGTCAATTCGAACATTGCATAAAATCATCCCCAATAGACGGGGTAGATATGTCAAAATATCACTTCCGCGTGTCAGGGCTGCCTCTAATGTCAAGAAAATTTTGCATATCGTGAACGGTTCACGCGACTCTGGTAATATGACAAGTGAAAACCCTACTGTTTGTGTGCAAAATGTGTATCGATATTCAAGTACACTTCAGCTTGGGATACTTCACATTTTCCATGCTTGTAGAACTGAATACTATATAAATTCTACGTACTTAAAATATATATACATAACCAATTACCAAATGCATTTAAGCTCATCACTTTAGAGCGACTATTCGGTTAATTTTTTTTTTGTCATGTTTGTAATCGTTTACACAATATTTGTTTGAATGGAAATTGTTTTAAATATCGCAAGGTGTGTAAAAAAAGGGTTAAAAAAATCCATATAAAAATTGAACAAAACATTTCTGTTTGCATGCACTGTTTCCCAGTATTGACACGTTTATCTGTCATATTATTATACTACACTAGCTGTTACCCGCGGCTTCGCACGCGTTTTTTTAAAAATATTAAATAAATTTAAAATTGTGATTACACATCTAGTGTAAATTACTATAATACTATTTCAAAAATATTTGTATTACACGCACATCATCTACTGTAACAGGTAACGTGTATATTATGTATGTGGATACTAATAGTGTATCGAATGGGATGGAATTATGATCAGCCACATAACTGGAATTTTAAACTATATATAATCCTCAGTGCTCACACTATATAAGAAAATAATAAAAAATATGAAGCTACACATTATCGAACAATATTAAATAAAACAGCTAATTAGTTACTTATTTGCCCGTAAAATTCCCGTTCAAATATTACTTGTAGTGCGGTGAAGCTGTTAAGCGTAGTCATTTTTAAGAAAAAAAAAACATTCAAATAGGTCCAGTCGTTTCGGAGATTACCCGGAACAAATAAAAAAACAGACATATCGACAGAGTTAAAAAAAATGTTGATGTTTGTAGCATCACAGATTGTATTCACCAAAAATAATTTATTTTAATATAAATTACACTCACTTTACTTTTATAATACGTAATATATCACAAATAAAAAATTGGCAACAAAACTAATGTAGAATAGAGTTTTTTAAGAGTGTTTGGCGGGATTTCAGTCTGTCATGTAGTGGATTTTATATTTTTTTCATAATATTGTGTTACATGATTCTATAACGTGTAGAAATTGGTTGCGCATTATATAATATCGTTCGTTTATTTTGCATAAGTGAAATGAATGAAAAATAAAACCACGAAGCATTAATTCTATGGTCTTGTAGATTCAGAAGATAAAAAATTACGTTATATTATGTAGAGGATTCGGCGCTTATACCTTTACATTAACTTGGACATAGAAGAAAACTAATTATATTGACAACTTCAGAATTGGCTGTATGGATTAATTCCTTCGACTGTCTTATTGGACGAATATTATTACTACTAAACTTTCTGAATAACAACACAAAATAAACTTAAGAAATGTTTGCGATATAAACGTAACACGTATAATTAAAAATCGAAAACAAAACTAACGTAGAATAAACTTTTTTAATAGGAATACAAAAAAAACCATGAACATATTTTTGATAGAAACATAACAATCGCGTTACCATGGCAACGCATATAATACTGACATTAACACGCAGCGGAAGCTTCCAAAATAGCCCGATTTTGAGACATTCTTCATTAGTGCTCAGCTCCTTTTGGTTTTAACGTGATGATATGTAGCCTAGAGCCATCCTCGATAAATGAGCTATCTAACACTAAAAGAAACTTTTAAATCGGATCTGTAGTTCTTGAGATTATCGCGTTCAACCAAACAAACAAACAAACAAACTCTTCAGCTTTATATATTAGTATAGATAAATGTACTAAAAAGGGCAAATTTGGTTTAATTTTCTTTTTATAGATGGTAGAGCCACGCTGAGGCTATTACTGATTTCAGTATGAATGCGTCGGCTCGCTCAGGGTAGTACCACCCTGTCACAGAAAACCGACGTAAAATAATAGTACTTGCATTGTCGCGTTTCGTCCAGTCAGTGAGAACGTCGGAGGCCCACCTCTCCTCACCTTCTCCATCGCGTCTTCCCTCGCCCCCCAACCCCCAACACAGGCTGGCAACGCACTTGGGACTCCACTGGTGTTGCAAGTGTCTATGGACGGTGGTGATCACTTAACATCAGGTGACCAGCCTGTTCGTTTGCCTCATATAATATTAAAAAAAATATATACCAGGAATGGGCGGCTAATCATATATAATAATCCTACATAACAATATTTCTTACCACACATAATTTAAAGATATATTACTTAGCTATAATAATTTAAAAAATTGAGCTTACGCTAAATGTACACATTAATGATATTCACAAAGCATTGCAAGACTTGGCAAGAAGTAGCAAAACAGTATGCTATTGGTTCATCTAAAGATATATCCAGTAACGTAGATATATGTTGAGTCAAACCAGACACATGAACGCAACCCCTTGCATTATAGTGTATTAGTAACGCTCTCATGGCTTAGCACGGGATTTATCACGTTTACCCTTGCGAAGTTTTATGGTTATCTGCATTTTATTGAAGCTGTTTTTTCCACCACGCAATACAATAATCGCACTTTTTTTATTTCGGTATATTTGTTTAAATTTTTGTAGAACGCTTTTTTGAATGAGTGAGTTCGTAGAAGGCTAATTTATTCCATTATTAGCCATAAGAATCCTTAAAAAGGTGTGTACTTATGTACACGCGTTAGAAGTTATACTTCTTTGGCGTAACAAGATGAAAATCTTTTCAAAAATTTTATCTTTTGCCTTATTCTACGTTTGTAGAAAAAACTACACCAACAATAGAAAAAAGGTATTTAATATATTGTAAGTTTTAATACAAAGAAATACAACAAACAAAATGTTGACTATAGCTAACTGCAGGGTGTCGGTTTTTCGTGACGGTGTACGCGCGCATCGTAAAAATTTACTCTCATCATTTTTCCCTAACGCGCCCAAAGAAATATAACCTCAAAAATTGTTCTTCTATTATGTATAGTTTCGGAAAATTCATTAACCTAATATAATTGAATTAGAAATGATGAATACATAAAATGAAAACTTTATACATCTGTTTTTTTTTTCGAACTGACTACGTCATTGGCCTTGCAAGGCCTTTACAGCTTCACCGGACTACGATTTATACATCTGACTAGAATGTAATTATATGACTAAGAGTTTCAATTGGAAAATGTTTTAGCTAGCAGGGCGGAAATTAGAGAAATGTTCATTGAAAACTCCGGCTTATTTCACATCAACGGTATGTCCCAATATCCTATAACTTAGGCACTAACACATGCTTTTTATTCCATGATTAACCAAAATACATAGACTTATGTAGTGGCTATAGATATAGTTGTTTACTTATTAAACCATAGTGTACTCTTTATAACATCTACACTCAACCGGGTATTTGTAATTGGCTCACACGATTATACTTTATCTTCAATTATTTTAAATTTCATGCCCATCAGAAAAACTATGAGCACGCTGAGTAAATTAAATAGATCCCAGATAACCCTAACGCAATGCTTTCCATATGATAGAGAGGTTATACCAAACTTCTTTTATTGGACAACCATTTTCACTACATTAATACGTTGTTAATTTGAAATTACGTCCTTTTATTAATCACCTAAATATTTGTAGTTTATGGGCAGGGACACCATGACTGAACATGTTTGTAGCCCGTTTAAAAAAAAACTTTAGTACCACTGCTTTATACTATTGTATGTGTTTGTAACATTTTGACAAGGTAATAAAAAAAGGTGAACCGTCACGGGACGCCTGGCAGATGTGAAATATCAAAATTGTTTTGTGTAAGTTATATGCCTAAAAGAACAGGTTTTGACAGGAATCAGCTCTGGCATAAAGAAATGATAAAACATTAAAAATTTGTTCCACAAAATAATGAATGTTTATTTATTTTATTACATAAATATCCATTTTTATTAAATACAGAAGTTCAACTTAGCGCAGGCGCTGTTTTGACGGCATTTATTAAAGGGCGCTAGGTTTTCGGCACGTGCCGCGTAATGTTACTATAACGAGTGGTCGACAAACACTTTGAGTATTATGTATCTCTATATACAGATAGGTTTGCAAATGTTTTTAAGTATTTTGTTAATAGTACAAAGTTCGAGTTTTGCACAGTCACAATTTACCCGCGCCTATAGGTGTTTCTCATCAAAAAATCAAGCTCGAAAAGATTTTGGAAAACGGTAAACAAGATCGAGCATAAGTGTAAAATATCTACAGACAGCCATATTTCACACCAAGCGAGGATTCCAACTACCGTCTAAAAATTCAACCAAATTTTAAACCTCCATTAGACAGTGAGATAAGAATTGTTTACAATGGACTAATGTAAACAAACAATCATAATGTTACAGCACTGAATAAGCCTGCATAATATCTGCAAATAATTGTATTAACTGCATTTAATACATGAGTACTCTTATTAAGGTTATTGTCTTGTTACAGTCTCTAATTAAGAATTCGTCTGCGCAAAGCGGAAAGGAGCGTTAGGCCTGGGGGCTCGCTTTAATCTTCCTTGTCTCTTCCAAAGTTACGCAAACTTGTACAAACGTTGTCTTAGTGAGAATACCTAATGATTCTTTTAATCTCTTTAAAAATTCTTAAAGGAGTTCAAAGGTTACGGGAAATTACTTATTAGCTTCGAGTCCGCTTTATTTATTTTTGATATTGTTTATTTTAATTCATTACGGTGTATTATAAACATTACTGAGCGAGCAATGAACATAAATATGATTTTCAATTATTCCATTTTAGTGTACCAGTAATCTCTTTGATAGCTTAAACAATCGTCATATTGTAATGTTGATTGATTTATCCATTAGATTAGCTTTTACCAATAGAATTTTTCAGATTTCACACAAATAGAAAAAAAATAATGAAAGAATCATAGTAATATAGTAATAACACTTCAGAAATTATCTCGTAACATGGATATATAGTTTCCCAGCAATAGTAGGTATGTTTCGTTGTTAGTATTAAAAATAGATAAAGCTACGAAGTGGAATTTGCCCCACGAACACATTATTGATTTAGAAGTAAAATCAAACTGAATCTGGAAACTATATAGATTCTATTATATTTATTTATTACTTGATCATAATAATTTTAACAAATGTCAAGCGAATTCGAACCTTTTTTGCTTTACATAACCCATTCAATAAAGAAAACTTTAGAATTATGACTACAAATAGTGGAGTAGAAATTTAACTGTGGATAGAAGCGTCGGCTACTGTATTATCTAAATGGTAACAAATTAACTTATGAAACTAAATATTATGAAAATAGGTAATTTGACTTTTTGTTATCAAGTAATGAAAAACACTTTATGTTCAGAAGAAACCTATTCTCCATATATTTTTTTTACTTTATTTTTGGCAATCAATCTTTCAGATTATTACTGCCATTGTCATGTAGTCAATAATATTACAAACGTCGTGCAATCACTTCAATATAAAGCGTCGTGTGAGTCAATATTCTAAAAAGATGATGGATCCCTCGTTAGAAACTTCTTGGGAGTTATTGTGGCATCTCAGAATTTCATGCTCCGTGGTATTATTTTCCATTCACTTCACTTATGCACAATAAACTAACTATATTACGTAAAACACCACCAATTTACAAAATATAGAGTCCAATAACACATTATTATGAATAAAATATAAGATCCACTACGTGACAGACTAAGATCCCGCCAAAAACTCTTTGTCCATAATTATAGATGATCATAGCTATAGACTTCTGTACACACAGGACATGAGTATTTAATTTCAAACTTTTCCCGATAGATGTCATTTAAAACTTTTTTTTATTTTATCGAAATGACTACGCTATTGAGCCAGCAAGGTCTTAACAGCTTCACCGGACTACTAAGGCGAGCGCTTAAGGCACTCAGCCGATTTTATTTTGGCAACCATCTCAAGGGTGCACGGCACACCTCGGCTTGGCTGTTGCCTGTTGCATGCAAAATCGCGATCTGTCTTAGCTAACCTAGCTAACTATTCATATATATTTTAATATCGAGCGAATGTCACCAGTTTGGTTATTTAGTTAGTTTAGCATACTTTCGACTCTATACACCTTTTTAAACAAAATATTACAACTGGTAATCATGTTCCTTACACAAAAGTTAATTCTGTCCAAAGAACTTTTTTTTTTTTCGAAATGTCTTAACAGTT
>JACEII010000012.1:5177283-5227610 GCA_014332785.1 Antheraea mylitta | reverse complement strand
AACTTACGTCCAACATAGGTACAGTATGTTAGCAAAAACAGTAAATATAAAAATCTTCGACTGAACACCATATAACTGAACTGCAGACGTAAGAAAAAACCCCAAAACAATTAAAAAGTGTAACCAAAATAAATGGTTTGTTAAATCCTTCAAAGCGTTTTGTCGTACATAACAGCGTGCAATTAGTAGACTGTGGTAAAAAACACCATCGCACACAGAAACCTTGATGAGTTAATAATAGCGGCCATATTTCATTTCGTATGCAACTGAGAAATATGCTCAACATTATAGCTATAGTTTACACAAACAAAACGCATACCTATTCATTTAATTTCTTACTAAATTAGATCAACGAGCTAGGAGGTATTTTTTTTTTCAAATTGCCTACGCTATTTACCTTGCAAGATCTTAATAGCTTCACCAGACCACAGCTAGAGGTAGTGTATTTGTACTTCACTGAGTCCACACATGGGATCTTTTTGAAGGATTGTTTGCTTCACTAATATCTTCATAATAAGTAATAAATAAAGCACTTTTTTGAAGTGAGAAAATTTAATGGTATTTTTTTTGCTTCGAACTGACTATGCTATTGACCTCGCAAAGTCTAACATCTTTACCGGACTACATCAATCTAATACCTTTAAACGAGCAATCCTTGTATATTTTTGTATATTCAGGATCTCGGAAACGGCGTTATCTATTTTCGTGAAACTTAGTATGTATGTAGTTTCGGGGAGTATAAATCGATCTAGTTAGATTTTATTCATGGAAAAATTTATTAACTCAGATTTTAGGAGATGAAAAATAACCAGAATATGAAGGTAAATTTCGTCACCTCTATCAAAACAAAAATAGCTCGAATGAAAATTGGTTACTGCGAAAATCTTTGTAAATCCAGTTTGAATCTGAGTGTATATATATATATACCTACATATATATTTTTTTTTGTAAAAAAAAAATGTAAATTTTGTGAGACAAACCTAAAAGTTTATTATAATTTAAAAATGTTTTTAAGAACCGAGCTAGGCTTTGTCGGCCAGGTACTTTAATATTAAACTCGTCGACACATGATTATTTCGAAATCGATCTTGACACCACAATTTATTTTATTTTTTATACAGCGCCATCTCTTGATGACTAACGGTATTATTGACGCCTAGCAGTAGATCTGCTTAAACAGGGATTAAACACTGCATATCCAGCTGCCGATAGATCTACAGTCCAGCATAACAGCAACAATTTCCAACAGATTATACTGTCAGTCTATTACACTGTATTAAGAATGAGAAACTTTGGCATATTACAATAAAAAGTGATTCTTAAACCATCAACCATGAACAGATTTGTCAGTCAGTATTGTTATCGGCTACGTGACTTATACTCGTTTATAACGCACATATAAAACTTCTGAAATAAAATCTCTTTAAAAAAATCAGACAACTAATTAAAAAATATTATCAGTCCAATGATAGCCAACAAAAAAAATCCATTCAACAGACGTAAAACATCAAAATTATTGTTGTAAGCAATTGTACAATATATGACACTGCTACCTACATAACAAAAACGAGGTTCATCGTGAAAACACACGATAGAAGTGAAACTTTTGCATTACAGGTGACCATTTTTAATAAAAAAGGACTTCAAAAGTGACCGTTCCCATGTGGTCATCTCATCCGTGTACTAACCGCGTCCTACGTTGCTTAACTTCGGTGATCGGACGAGAATCAGCGTTATTAACCTTCGTCCCGACACAGTGTAAGCACTGTGGGATAAATCCCCACCAGTTTTCCTTTATTATCCTTTATTATCTTTTTTTTCGAACTCACTAACCTAATTGGGCGTCACAGCTTCGACGGACTGAGGCGAACGCTTAAGGCACTGAGTGGCACTGAGTGGCCGAACCTCGGCTTGGGCTGTTGCAAACGGATCGGAATTTTAAAACGCTCGCATGAGAAGCTTCTCTTCAAAATTTCGTATGTATGGTCAATTTCGGACATAAATATCAAATCATCAATATTACTACTAACAATTCACAAAATACGCAAAATCACAGGTTCCTTAAAATTAATAAAAAATAATTTGAAAGATCCAAAGACTAAGAATGCAGGTGGCATAAAAAAAAAACATTTTTTTAATAACATAAAAATATTAATATTTAACCATGTCATATAAAATGAGAGGACAGATGGTGTTCAAAACAAATTAAACAATTTATTCAATGTACCAATAATTAAATTGTACTGATTTTAGACCCAATCGCATCTTCTTCTTCTTTCTTTTTCTTATTTTGGATCCGCAGAAGCACTTACCATGTCAAGCGTCGTGTGATTATTTCAATAATCTAACAAGATTGTGGATCCCTTGTTAGTACCTAGGGAGTTTTTGAGGCATCTCAGAATTTCATGCTTTGTGGTATTATTTTCCATTCACTTCACTTATGCACAATAAACCAACTATATTACGTAAAACACCACCAAATTTTCAAAATATAGAGTCAAATAACACAAGATTATGAATAAAATATAAAATCCATTACATGACAGACTAAGATCCCGCCAAAAACTCGCGTCTTAGATCAAACATTGTCACATTGACCCGTGACTAAAGTGGCCATACGTCCCGTTTTGGACGGGACTGTCCCTTTATTCGACCACCTGTCCCATTGACCCAAAAAAAAAAAAAAAAATAGTCTCGTTTTCTGAAACTTCTAAAATAATCCTTTCTTTAATGAATAAATTGTGGACGTCTTAAAAAATCATTCACAGGTTTCAGTTCTGAAGGCAATGCTGATTGATAACAAAGGTTATAAACAAAACGTGTCAAGAATTGTATTAAATCCTCACCATTTTTATTAAGACGTATTTGTTCACCCAAAAATACATATATATATATTGCTTTAATAAAATTTGGTGATTGTTTCTTATTTTTCATAATTTGTCATAATAAAAATAATTTTAATTAGGTATTTAATGTAAACATAAAATAAAGAACATTAAAAACTTGTATATACTTTCATTGTTAACCTGCCCACTGGCGTATACAATATTAGTAGTTATGGCCCATACAGATAAGGTAAGAACTGTAGTTTAAAAAAATAGTCATATGGGTAAACATCCATAACTTAAATTGGCTTGTCACATTTTTAGAACATGCTGATTATGACATTTTTCCCAAAGTTTTGTAAAACGCAACCACGCAAACACCATGCCCATGCAGAGCATGTTTTAGATACTTAAATTACCACCAAGAAACTACTAATATAAGAAACACTGTCTAGTGTGTTCCACCTCATTCACTCGTTCGTTAAATCCTATATATGTATACGTTTGCCTCTTTTTAATATCGCTTTTTCCTTTTATTGAGTTTCAAATCACAACAATTCCAAAAAGTTTACACTTCAAAATAAAAGAAAAATTAAAAACTTATATTCAAAACACAACTCATTGAATATTCTTCACGATTAATAGATATGAATTGAAATGACATTTAAAATTCCGTTTAAACCATGGTTTTTATTTTATTTTTAACAATCTTGACATTTACCTTAAAAAGTTACTTAATAATCGTGATCACGGCAAATTTTATAAACACGCGGAACGTTAAATATTCAACAAAATTAAATTATCAAAAATACACCGCATAAATATTCAGTTCTATTACTAATTCTTTTTTTACACACCACTTCAAGTATCAATAGAGACGTTTAAATATATATAGAATCAAATATTTATTATTGGTTGTGAGCGCGACTCCGTCTGCATGGAACCTAATATAAAAACAACTAACCTCTACCCGCAATTTTGTTCGCGTGGCTAGTTTGGGCTATTGCTAACACGCAGCGAAAGCTCTCAAGATGAAAAAAAAAACGATTTTTAAAAATTATTCATTGGTACTCCGCTCCCATTGGTCTTAGCGTGATATATAGCCTATAACCATCCTCGATAAATGAGCTTTATAACATTGAAAGAATTTTTCAAATCGGACCAGTAGTTCCTGAGATTACTCCCTACAACGTCACAAACTTTACCTCTTTATAATATTAGTATAGATGACTAATAAAATCATTTCGATGTATTAAAGATCAATGTCTATTTGTTTAAACACGCATTATTGCTAAAGTACTGGGTTCACGATAAAACCTCAAGAAAATCATTAAGTATATATTCAAAAGTAGTCCGGTGAAGCTGTTAAGACCTTGCTAGGTCAATAGCGTAGTCAGTTCGAAAAAAATATATTCAAGTAGCGTTTAGTCTTTGTTTATTAAAATTGGTTCCCTCTATCAAAAGTTGTTATAGTAATTTCAATGACAACGCGACTTACGTACGAGAAAAGAGTAAATAGTAATTATATTTAATACATTCACATGGGTTTATTAATCACTGCTTTATACGCCAGGTTCCACGCGAACGAAGGCGCGGGCACAGCTAGTCTATCATATAATGATTCTCATTTTTGCTTTTTTAATGAAAAAAAAATAATAAAAAGTGACAATTTTAATGACTTCGATTTATTTAAAAAATGCATTTATTCAGATTTATGTCATTTTATTTAAGAAGAAATATGTGTGTGTACTTATGTACACGCGTTAGAAGTTATAGGTACTTCTTTGGCGTAACAAGATAAAAATCTTTTAAAAAATTTTATCTTTGCCTTATACTACGTTTGTAGAAAAAACGACACTAACAATAGAAAAAAGGTATTTAATACATTGAAAGATTTAATACTAAGAAATGCAAAGAAACAAAATGTTGATTATAGATAACTTCAGAGTGTCGGTTTTTCGTGAAAGTGTGCGCGTGCATCGTAAAAATTTATTCTCATCATTTTTCCCAAACGCTCCCAAAGAAGTATAACTTCAAAAAAAGGACCAAAGTAGGTTTTTACTTAATTCGGTTATATGGTATTTTATGGTTTTATTGTAGCACATTATGCTGTTACTCCGTCTGTATTTAAATTATTTTATAGCATATTTTATAAAAAACTGAATTAACTACGAATTATTTAAAATGTTTTTTAAACATAATTCTGTTACAGTGATGGTGATATCTTCTAGAACGATTATATAGCAATAGAATTGTACTACTTATTCCTACATATACATATACGTTTCAAAAACTCATACATATATGAATAGTTAGCTAGTTTAGCTAAGATAGGTCGCGATTTTACATGCAACCGGCAACAGCCAAGTCGAGGTCTGCCGTGCGCCCTTGAGCTGGTTGCCAAAACAAAATCGGCTGAGTGCCTTAAGCGCTCGCCTTAGTAGCCCGGTGAAGCTGTTAAGACCTTGCTGGGTCAATAGCGTAGTCAATTAGAAAAAAAAAATGTCTATATCGAATTTATTTTATAGCGTATTGTATAGAGAACTGAATTGACCTTGATTTTTTTAAATGTTTTTTAAACGTAGTTCTGTTACAATAACGGTGATATCTTCTAGAACGACCATATAGCAATATAATTACACTACTTCTACACTCATCAAAAAAGTCTAAGCAACATGTACTAATTTAAATTTTAGGATGGTTCTTCACATTATAACGTATTTTATTTTTAAAATAATATCTTTAGGATTCTATGATGTAAAAATAACATCTGGTGTCTTTATAAGTTCTTTTAATAACAGAAATGAACAATACTAGAATATACTGTAGAAACTAAGATACATAAGAAACTAAACTTTTTTTTACAAAATGAAATTTCTAAAGAAAATGTATTTATTGTGAAAGAATAGAACAATTTAAAACAAAGTATGGTCTCCTCTGCTATTTAGAACTTGTCGGTAACGATTATTCATTGAATTAATGAGACTGTTTATGTCATCTTGCGGTATTCGCTCCCAATGGAAGTGTAGCAAATCCTTCAGCTGTTGGGTTGTTGTCGCTCCGTCCAAGTCCTTCAAAACACGTCTCTGGAGCATATCCCATGCGTGCTCGATGCGGTTGAGATCTGGCGATTGTGCAGGCCAGGGCAATACCCGGATATTCTCCGTTGCAAAGTATTCACTGGTTCGCCGAGCTGTATGTGAACGCGCATTGTCATGCATTAACCTAAAATTGGAGCCAAAGGTTTGTGCAAATGGGTAGACATAAGGTCTGAGAATATCCTCAATGTAATTTTCAGCATTCATGTTTCCATTTACAAAAACGAGCTCAGTTCGCCTGTTCTTCAAAAATACCCTCCCATCACATAACTGTTGAGCCGCTGTATGGGTGAACTTCCTGAACGCACCTGAGCCTTTCAGTATTTCCGGGCCGACGATACACTCGCACCCTTCTTGTATCAGGCTTAAACCCGAATCGCGACTTATCGGAAAACATAATTTTATCCCATTGTTCCTGGGTCCATGTTATGCGTTCTCTACACCATTCGTATCGACGAGCGCGATTCCCGTGACGTATCGGTGGACACCTGACTGGGCATCAAGATTGTAGGCCGTACTCATGCAGTCGATTTCGCACAGTTTGAGGATTTACGTCAACACCACTTGAAATTTGTAGCCTCAAACTTATCTCTCGAACGGTTAACATCGGCTGGCGTCTTGCAGTCAGTTGTATGTACCGGTCTTGCCGAGTGGTTGTACTCCTTTTACGGCCTGGATGCTATTCAGCGGGTTCTCCTGTATTATTGTAGCGCTGCCAAAGACGACAAATTACACTTCTATGAATGCCAAAATGTCGAGATACCTGAGATTGATTACTTCCCGCTTGCAACATGCCTACAGCTCTTTGCATTTCATCTGCTATCAAATGACGTCGCTTCATGACGTAAAGAATATCTAAAAATTCAATTTTGTTGCTAACTTTATTTAAATAGGTGGTAAAATTATAAAATCAAGACTAAATGTAGCAATTAAAACGCACTTAAATTCAAACAAATTCGCAGTCATTTAAATTTTATGAAAAAACAAAACATAATCAAATATGTTTTTAACAACCAGCCGCCAGTATGTCATCAATAACAAAAAAGTTTACTTACTTACGCACTTTGTTTGAGTAAATACTTAGAAATTAATTAATATAAATGGTAAAATTTGTAATATCACGCATTCAAAAAAGAGACTTGGTCTTAACTATTATAAATGTGACTTTGATGCAGTTTACAGGGAATTGAGTAACGTAGAATGGTCTAATTTTTTTTATGAAAACAACGATGTTGAGCGTATGGTACATTTTGTATAACGTTTAGTATTACGTTATCAACAAACATACTCCACATCGCAAACCGCGTAATAATCTATCCTATTTGGTTCAGTAAATCTTTAGTTAAAGCTCTCGGAGAAAAATCAAAAATTCATAACAGATACAAAAAGTACGGAAATTTACGAGATAAATTAGAATTTAAAATTCTAAGAAGTCGTTGTGTTGTATTAATTAAGGATTGCTTTAATAACTTCAAGAAAAACGCTGCCGATAATTTGCGTAAACAGCCAAAATACTTCTGGACTTTCTTAAAAAACTCGAAATCTAACAATAATTCAATACCTAATGAATTGTTTTGGGATCGGGATACGGCCAAGGGTAGGCAAGCAATAGCAGATATGTTTTCAAAATATTTCCAAAAAGTTTACGAATCTTTCCCTACAAACACTACGTCACACAAGTTACCATGAGACTCCAGTAGTCATTATAATCACGCTCCCTTCTATAAATGTATAATAAAGGAAAAGGAAGTCTTAGATCGTTTAAAATTATTAGATCCCAAGAAAGGACATGGGCCAGACATGATACCACCAATTCTACTTAAAAACTGTGCTCAATCTTTGTATAAGCCACTATCAAATATTTATAACGTATCATTTGACAAGGGAGTATTTCCAACAAAATGGAAAGAAGCATATGTAACTCCAAACCCTATATCTGGAGAAGTAGAAGACATCACCAACTACAGGCCTATATCCTTATTATCTACTTCTGGTAAGGTTTTAGAGTCAATTGTGCACGAACGACTATTTTCCCATCTTAAACAAATGTTGGATGTAAGTCAACATGGTTTCATGCCGAAAAGATCAACTAAAACTAACTTAATCGATTACACGTCAGAGATCATAGAGGCCATTGATTGCCAAAACGAGGTGCATGCTATCTACATGGATTTCAAAAAAGCTTTTGACTTGGTTCATCACGATTTTCTCTTATTAAAATAAGAAAGCTTAGACATTCACAGTTCTTTACTTAGATGGTGCGAATCATATATTAAAAACAAGTCACAGTTAGTGATGGTTCGAGGTTTCAGTTCACAAAAGTATATAGTCCGTTCTGGCGTTCCTCAAGGTTCTCATTTAGGACCGCTGTTATTCTTAGCTTTTATAAACGACATTACTAATAGTATACATTCCAAACATCAACTATATGCGGATGATTTAAAAATATACCGTACCATCATAAACAACTCTGATATCGATATACTGCAAAATGATATAGACTGCATTCAGGAATGGTGTGAAGCAAATGATATGATACTTAACTCAGATAAATGTGTGTACATAAAACTTACAAGAAAGAAAATGCGAACTCCAGCAGTTTATTTCATATATGGTACTGCACTTTCTAAAGTTTCCTCAATTCGAGACCTAGGTATAACTATTGACACCCAATTAAACTATAGGTCACATATAGATAATATAATTAAAAAATCTTCGCAATTAGCCGGTTTTATAAATAGACAAACGAAACTATTTAGACAACCATCCTTAACAATTTTACTTTATAATACACTTGTTCGTGGCATTTTAGAATATTGTTGTACTGTATGGAACCCATGTTATCGGATTAATATTGACAGAATTGAACGAATCCAAAAGCAATTCTTATATCATCTTGCTTTCGCTGATATATCGTACTCTAGATTCATATAATAAACGATTACTACATTACAAGGTTGGAGTCACTGCAAATTCGTAGGAAAATGGCTGATGTTTTTTTTCTGTACAAGCTAGTTCATGGACATGTAGATGCTCCAGAGATATTAAAAAGACTATCCTTCTGTGTTCCACGTCCATCAAGTCGTTTCTATAATCGAAAAACATTTACCTTAGCACAATCGAGAACCAATTACCCAGCTTTCTCCCATTTATCGAATCTGTTCCTCGTATAACAACATTCAAAAAGATATATATTTGTTTTTCTGTAGTCCTTTAGCCTAATTCAAAACTAAATTAAAACAATATTATCATAAATGCTCTTGAAATTAATTCAATTTGTAAACTTTTTTTTTCTCCTTCTGTTTATGCATAACTGATAGTATTATTTTTAGTTATAACTGATAGTATTAGTTGCTTAAGTTCAATTTTAGATTTAGATATTTATCTTCTATATCTCTCCTACATACGCACCGTTTTAATAATGTAAGCTGTGTTTATGTCTAGAAGTGTTTAATCTTAAGTTTGTTTATGAAATATATAATTTCAATTTGTAAGTTTGAACACAGTTTCGTAGACCAAATAAAAAAAAATGTTGCTTAGACTTTTTTTATGTGTGTACTTTTAGAACTACTTAAGATGTTTCATAAATTTTGAAAATAAATTAAAATTGAACGTGTAAAAACAGCACTAAACTTTAAACGTAATTGCCAACAGAATTAAATTTTTGAGTTACTTTTTTTTATTAAAGGAGTAAATTATACAAATATAATAATATAGATATACCGGTACGCGCTTCACTCAAAAACTACTGTTTAGAATCTACTGTCGTTCTTTGATACTAATAATCTTTTACCGATTTAAGTTAGGTACCTTACTTAACACACATTCCATCATGACTGCTCAGCCCCTATGGATATATAAATATCATATTGAAGTGTCTGTACCCCAGGTAATGCTCTGAAAATTCATCTGTCTATTAGTAGAAATCTCGTCAAAATCGATTCAAGTTTCAAATATTAACCCGATTAATTAAAGACATTATAAATTTTGATTTCCTATGTATATTTCGTATGAATTTACCCTAATTCATGTCAGCGTATAAATGCGCTCACACTAACGAATTAGCATTTCAGACGTCGCCCTGTTATTAAATCGTAATTTGGGTTATTTTCTCACGGTACGAGATTTGATTAATAATTACAGGTATTATAGATCGTCAAACAATTCTTTTCCGATCGAAGGAGGTCGATTGGTCAAGTACTTCCCACTTCCCACAATCTAGTTTACACTTTTTTTAATATCTACAAATCTTGGTTTAATGTAAGGTCTGAAACAGTACAATTTACAGTAGGAGTAGAATTAATATGGCTGTTGTTGTTCGGGCTAATTTCTGAAACAGTATATGAAGAAGTTTTCGCACGATTATAAGTGTAGCCCAAGCCGAGTTTCGGCCACTTTCCGTGAAGCCGTGAAGGTCTGTCAAACCAATAGATTATAATCATTTTATTTTATATTAGCCACTGCTCGCGACTTCGTTCGCGTCATACAGAGATACTTTGGGCTAACGTTAACACGCAGCGGAAGCTCTGAAGAGGAAAAAATCCCCGAGTTTTAAACATTCTTCATTGGTACTCCGCTCCTATTGGGGTTAGTGTGATAATATATAGCCTATAAACATCCTCGATAGATGAGCTTTATAACATTGAAAGCATTTTTCAAATGGAACCAGTAATTCCTGAGATTATCCCCTAAAACGTCACAACGTCACGTCACAAACTCACAAACTTTACCTCTTTATAATATTAGTATAGAATAAAGATTTTCCATGAGAGTGTAAGCAACAATTATAAAATTTAATAGATGTAACTTAACGTCGACAAAAAAGATATAAGTTCTAATCTCAAGATAGTAAAGATAACGATAAAATTAGAAACAAAAACAACATATAATAGACTATTTAATATAGGTGGTTCCCACTAAACAATAAAGCCAAAGAGAACGCACTAAACTCGCAGGTACCTACCTACTGATTAAGTTAGCAATAGAAGATTCACTTCAGAACATCTAAATAGTAAAGGAGTTATAAATATCTGCGAAAAGAATGAATATTGACCCCTATGTCTCCTGTACCAACCAATTTTTTTTAGTCCCTGATTTTTTACCATAATTATTACCTATTTCGCATCTATCCACCACAGTAGTAGATTACAGTTCAAATGCATATTACAGGTAGATGTATTATTTCCTTGATCTCTTGTTTTGATATAACGTACTGGCCTCAGACACTTTTTTCGGGTTTTTAACTCACAATAAATGAGTAATTATATATTTATACGTACTACTGTTTTAGAGTTAAAATTAGAGCCTAATTGATTTCAGGAAAGATATGAAACGTATCGAAACTTTTTCTCATTGATAACACAGAAGCATTTGCCACTGTCAGTCATATAATTCCGAAGTTGTAATTCATTTTTATGCTTAAGTGTAATTTAACTTCATTCAGTATTAGTGTAATTTAAATTCAAATAAAATACTAATCACGTTAGAACTTTCTAGATGCATTTTAGACATCTATTATATTTTATGTACGTATCTTTTTTGAAATCAATTAAAGAACCAGGCTCTGTGTTGTGAGGAATTTCACAAACATACAATTTATGGGTATAAAGTATACGGTTAAATGTAGTAGAATAATTTGTGAATCGGGTAACCCAGCACCGTTTTTGTTCAGGACTATGACATGGGCCTATTCAAGAAGGTATTGAAACCCGCACTTCAAGGTTTGCAATACAGCAGTGATGGCCTTGTAGATGTCCATAGACGACAGTAACCATTTACCATCAGATTGGCCGTCTGCCTATTGCTGCCTTTTGGCATGAAAAAAAAATATTTTATATGCGTTTTGAACATACAACCCTAAACTATGCTATTTATACAGTAACACATTGTATAAAATGCTTCAAAATTTATAAAAATAAATTTATACATCTCTACAATTCAGTGCGTAAGTTGTCACGGAATATCTGAATACAAAAATTATGCAACAATTTTTGAAGTGAAAATATCTTTAGCCGCGTTGAGCGATTAAAAAAAAGTTTTTGGTAAGGAAAATACTAATGGGTTCACGTTACCGATGACCTTGACATGCCCGTGAGATACTGCGTTTGTGTCAGACCAGCGAGCGTAGTATAGTGGCCTGTGTACGTGTAATATTTTATATCGAGCTTGTGCAGGCCACCATATGGTTGATTAATTGAAAACCAAAAATAGTTAATAATTAAATAAACGGAGTTTTTGGCGGGATTTTAGTCTATCATGTAGTGGATTTTATATTTTATTCATAATCTTGTGTTATTTGACTATATATTGTGTAAATTTGGTGGTGTTTTACGTAATATAGTTAGTTTATTATGCATAAGTGAAGTGAATGGAAAATAATAACACGGAGCATGAAATTCTGAGATGCCACAAAAACTCCCTGGAAGGTTCTAGCAAGGGATCCATCATCTTGTTAGAATATTGATTCACACGATGCTTAATATTGAAATGATGCTTGTGATATTATTGAGTACGTGACAATGGCAGTAATAATCGGAAAGATTGAATGCCAAAAATAAAGTTAATAAAAAAAAATTAAATAAACGAATTAAAATAAAAGAAATTTGCTCACATGAACGATTTTTACGTACGTATACAAGACAATACTCATACGCAAAAAAGGTGCGGACCAAAAGTCTGCAGAATAGAAGAAACTGGATAAAAAAACCTTATAAAAATGTATATAAGTATGGCTTCAACTGTCCAAAGATGTGAAAACCAGGTTAATGTTAACAATTTCAATTTACAAATAATAAAATTTAAAAATCTCAAACTCTAATGATAAAAAAAATTCTCATTGTTGTCATTATGACTGCCTCGTCTTTTTTTTTCGAAATGTCTACGCTATTGACCCAGCAAGGTCTTAACAGCTTCACCGGACTACTAAGGCGAGCACTTAAGGCACTCAGCCGATTTTATTTTGGCAACCAGCTCAAGGGTGCACGGCACACCTCGGCTGGGCTGTTGCCTGTTGCATGCAAAATCGCGACCTATCATAGCCAACCTAGCTAACTATTCATATATGTATGAGTTGTTGAAACGTTGTGTACCAAGCATACACGCCTCAACAACTCCTCCATATATTTATTATCGGAAAATTGAGAGTTTTTCAGTTCGATAAGGGAAAAAAGTAAACCCTTCCACTTTCATGTGTAAGCGTGTAAGCGTGCACGTGTGTGGGGATGATCGTGTAGTGTTGTAGCGGTGATGTATATTTGTGTGTCACCGTATCGCGCAAGCAACGCACTCAAGGGCTCCCTACCGAGGGATCGAAGCTAACAGACTGCCTCGTCTTTTTTGTTATAAATTGTATGTTTAATACATTTTCTTTACGGATAATCTTCTACACTATACTTAAATATTTACTTTACTACGACCAAATTAGGAGTATAAATCCGTTCAATGATCTTACCGTTGTATTTCTACATTAATTCGTAATTAATTATAACATACGTAACCCAATAAAAAAACTAACTAGATTTTAAATAAATAAATCTCTATTAAGCCTGACTATTAATATTTGAATAATAATAGTATAATAAATTTACTCGGAGAATTAAAAAAACTAATCTCATAATTATAGTATATATAATTAAATTGTTAACAATAAAAGATGACTTGTTCAAATCAACGTTATATCAATTTCATTATGATTCTTCTTATATAATATTATTTACATATGACATACTAGCATCCACATGTGACTTCGTCCGCATCGTTAAATAAAATACACCTTAACGCCACGTAGTTGCGAGCTTTAAAAACCTGTTTATCGATTTCAGAAATACAGACATTCATTTTTATACATAGATGAACTAGCTAATACCCACGATTTCGTCTGCATCGATTAACAATATGTTTATGGACAGAGGAAAAAGCAAAAAAAATGATTGCAAAAGTATACATTGCTTAAAAAAAATCTTGGTAAACAATATTATTCGTTTACTTTCTCTGTCCTGCGTATACGCAACGCACCGCTAGCCCCATTTCTCAACGGTAAGAAAACACACATCGCTCAACACGTTGCGTTTATAAAAATCATAGTTTTATAAAACTTTAAATGGAGGTATCGTGTTTTTTTTTAATATAAGGACCAAGTATCTAAGAACTAAAACTTTTTTTTTTCGAAAGTCATTCATTGCGTACCTAATATGTGCAAAGCTTCAACCCCTATCACTTTATTTAAACGACAGCTCGTCCAATAGTCCAGTTTCGCCAACAAGAAAAAAAAAGTGTGTGTATACTTATGAACACGGGTTAGGAGCTATATTTTTTTAGCTTAACAAGATAAAAATCTGATCAAAATTTTCATCTTTCTTGTTATTCTACGTTTGTAGAAGAAATGACACTAACAATAGAAAAAATACAAAGAAACAAGATGTTAACTGTAGCTAACTTCAGGGTGTCGGTTTTTCGTGACGCATGTGCGCGCGCATCGTAATAACTTCAGAATGTCGGTTTTTCTTGACGGTGTGCACGCGCATCGTAAAAATTTACTCTCATCATTTTCCCTAACGCGCCAAAAGAAGTGTAACTTCAAAAACTTAACACTAAAACACGTCAATAGCTACTAAAAATAAAAAGAATGAAGAAAATCGGCTGAAAACAAAGAAGGGACATATTCTTATTTGTTCTCCCACTGCTTATTTATATATAGAAGATATCTTATGTGGATAGTTTTTGGCGAGATTTTAGTTTGTCATGTAGTGGATTTTATATTTTATTCATAATCTTGTGTTATTTGACTCTATATTTTGTAAACTTGCTGGCATTTTACGTAATAGGTATAGTTAGTTTATTGTGCATAAGTGAAGTGATTGGAAAATAATAACAACGGAGCATGAAATTCTGAGATGCCACAAAAACTCCCTGGAAGATTCTCACAAGGGAGCCGCCATCTTGTTAGAATATTAAAATAATAACACGACGTTTGTAATAAATATACTACGCGACAATGCCAGTAATAATTTGAAAGATTGATTGCAAAAAGAAAAAAATATGGATGCATTTATAATGTATAATATTTATACGAAATTTTCGTCATAGTTATTTGAAAATTTAACCTAACTCTTTAACCAAAGTCATAAATTTCTTTCACCAAATCACTATTAACATGCAAATGGTTGTATTCATTAATGTATTGTACATAACAGCTACTGTAAATTATTTATAGACGCCATAATAGAAACGAGTTTGTTCATAATTTATTCGTAGAATCAAATCGAATCTTAAAAATCAAGTTTATGTTCCTATAGTTTTAATAACTTCGAATGGAATTCAAACGATTGGACGATTTTAATGACACAATTTGCGGAATCGATGAAAACTTTCTGTAGAATCATTGAGTTGTTATAATTGAATCCAAGATGCGAATTCAGTTCGTTAGTAAGATGTCCTTATAGTAATGATTATAGTAATGCCAGCAAACTACCGCGATATGTACCTATTAAATATCTAGTACATGGACGACCGAGCCTAGCTCTGTTCTTTAAAAACACTTTTAAATTAAAATAAACTGTTAAGTTTGCCTTTTTACAATATATATATATATATTTCCTCTGTTGTCACTCGGATTCGAACTGTGGTTACACGGATTTTCGAAGCAACCGATTTCCATCTGAGCTATTTTGTTTTGACAGCGCCGGCGAAATTTACCTTTATATTCTAACTATAATTTTTCATTGTCTGAAAACTCAGTTAAAAAGGTTTCTACGAAATAATCTAGCTGGATCGAGTTATCGTCCCCGAAACTACCTACATACTAAGTTTCACGGAAATCGTTGGCACCGTTTCCGACATCCTGAATATATACAAATATAAAAATATACAAGAAGTCACTAGCATGGAATAGATACACTAACACTAACACGCATCAGTTCTCAAAAGGAAAAAACACCCTGATTTTGAAATATTTTTCATCTGTGATCAGCTCCTATTGGTCTTATCGTGATGATATATATAACTATTCTCGATAAATGAGCTATACAACACTGAAAGAATTATTCAAATCGGACCAGTAGTTCCTGAGATTACCCCCTACAACGTCACAAACTCACAAACTTTACCTTTTTATAATATTAGTATAGATTAACGTCATGTGTCGATTTGTTATGTTATTCAATTAAGATAAAAGGAAGAATCTGATTCTTGGTTAGTGCACCGGTGCAAAGCCGCAAACTATATAGTTGCAAATATAAAAAGTGTGGCGTCTTTAATGATTATCTATGAAATGGTGTTATTTCTAAATCTGAGATATTTCAACAACCAATCTCTTCTAATATTATATACAAGTAAAGTTTGTGAGTTTGGATGTTCGGAGTAATCTTCGGTACTACTGATCCAATTTTGAAAATTCTTTCACTGTTTGAAAGGTATATTTTTCCTGAGTGTTATACACTTCATTTTGATAGGTATATATTTTCAATAATTAAAAAAAATTAATTTAATTGAAGTCGCCAATAATTTTATAAAATAGCATGTGCTGCTTCAACAGTTTAATAAAGGAATAAAACTTATAGCAAAAAATCACTACTTTTAGTTTTAAAAAATTGTCCACAACACGATATATAATAAAAATTACGTGTCAGGATGTTTATCTCGAATAAACTCCGAAACTACTAAACCGACATTTATATAAAAAATCTTCATATGTTTAATTTGGTCCAACCTGAGATATATAGGATAATTTTTATATCAGTTGGACCCGCTATTGGAAATACATTTGGAATCGGTAATAACCGATTTAGCCCAGACAAAGTTGCGAGTTTCAACTAGTTAGAGATATAAAACATGGCTTTATGAAAACCCGCGAAAAATGTTATTTATAAAAGTGAAAAACATAACCTAAATTTGATTAATTAGTGGAATTAATTTTTCAAAATCTTTATTATAAATTTCATCAATTCTATTATTATTCGAAGTAGACAGTCCAATATGAAATAAAGGAATAAACGCTCTAAAGATTCGTTAATTCCAATAAGCACTTATTCTCATTTAAATTTATTTAATTACAATTAAATTAATTAAATTTCTGTACAAAATTCATAATAATGACTAAAAATACTTCGCTTAGATTTCACAGATGACAGTGTTATATAGTACGCCATATTGTAAAAAAAATATTGTATTTCGTATTATATGTATATAGATAATTACCTATCGATATAGAAGTTGGTACCTATAATAAATACTACGGTAAATTTCATACCTAAGCTTTGATTTTTTCATATAAAAGTTCAGAAAATGCAAATAATTGTGTGAATAGTAATCAGTATTCTATTCACTCGTCCTTAAAATGTTGTATTTGTATGGAAAATACATACAAGTAGCATGGAATTAATATACATTTCATTGTGTAAGTTTATTTTAAAGATATCTTCGGATATTTGTAAAATGTTCTTTGTTTTAAATTAATTTAATATTTTAATAGTATGATAAAATTTTACTGAATAATTATTTTTAAAAGCTTAAAATAATATTAAAGAGTTTCACGTATAACTTTTGGCCATCTTGTTTATGGATGACAGACGTTTGATTTTAGAATAAGTTGTCCTACACATGTTTAAGGCGTTTATTTAAAACTTTAATTCTAAATTGAAGTGTTTAAAAAAAATGTAATTTCTCGATGATAAAGTATTTTTAAAGGAGTTGGTCTGAGCTAGAATTATCTTTGACCTATATCAAATTAAGCTAGTTACTAAAACCATATATATCTCTATATAAAAATGTACACATAGTTACCATTGTCGAATCTTTATCAGCAGGTGATATTTTCAGCGACAGATGACCGCCCTTTTACCTTATAGACTCATGTCCTCAAACAATTTCAAATTCAGCATAAATAAAACGAAACGTATATAATTTCCTCAATGAGTTTATTGCGCCAGAACAATAAATGAAGCTGATCGTCATAACGTTTACTTTCAACACCGATTACGAATACTCTACACGACATGAGGCCGTACGCGCCGAGTCCATTAATATTTATAATATCCGAGTTCGTATTGCACTTCGCATCACAAACGCCAACTGAACAACCAAGCGGTACTATCCCTATTAACTTACAGTTCGTGGGATCAATAATTACGATAATATTTGTCTAAATATCACAAGAAATATACAAAACGAAATACGATATACAATTAACACGATAATTAAATTTATTAACAATTAAATATACAGCGTGTTTCGCACGCCGGTGGTATCATGGAGTGAGGTATCACCACGGCGAGCGCGGGTACCGACCCCGTCATGACACGGGGACGTGGTGCTGGTACAGCTGCTCCTGACGTTCACAGAGGGACGTCATTTTCTTGAAGGTTTCGGAGCTGTCGCGAAAAAGCAGTTTCGCGTCGTCCCGAGGACGGGCATGTGCCGCGTCAAGTCTACCGGGCGATATGACTGGGGGCGATGACGCTGACAGCGGCGACAGAGACTCTCTAGCTGACTGTGCTCCTGCAGGCGCTCCGTAAGGCCCACCCGCTTGTAGCGCTCCATTATTCATCAGAAACGGAGAAGGAAACATACCTCGATCCCCAAATTGCGGAAGAAATCCCGCCTGCAATGCGCTCAGGTTTCTACTATAAAATTTCATGGTTTCCGTCACGTAACTCGGAAGTTGCGAGGCCTCTTCGTTACTACCGTATCGTAAGCTCTCAAGGGTGGACGCTAACCCTTTTATATCTGCGTACAATTTGTTAAGCAGCTCCGCGTTCACTTCAAACGACGGTCTTTGATCTCGTACGTCGGTTGAGTTCGTCGAGAGCAGTCTCCGATGTAAATCTACATTCAAGCTGTGTCTGTCTCGGCTTCTCCGCGAAGGGAATGCGGCGTCACAGCCGTTTACGTCACACGGATGGTGCAGTTTCAAATGATCATTCCTGTAATGCATGCGCAGTGTGAAGTGATTTTGAAATATTTTACTGCAGGCGGTACACCGATCGGGATTTTCATCGTCTATCGGGATTTCAAGGTCGTTTATGTCGTCGGTTCTGTCACTACTTGCGGACGGTGATCTCGCTCTCGCAAACCGTTCCTCCAGTGCGTGGAGGTCGCTCCCGCTATCACTCGGCGTGTACAGATCCGAACGTAATCTGAGACCTTCGCGGACGACACTCGGGGAGCTAGATTCGTTGTCCGACTCACTTTCGGCCTTCACTCGCGTCATTGATTCCGAGTCCAGAGTAGCTTCTTCGCTGACCTGAAATGTCTGAGCCTCAACCGGTTTTTGCTTTTTAAGAGACAGCGGCTCATCCTCGGCTCGACTCGAGCCAGGAGTTGAGAGATTTCGAAATAAATCTCCCTGATATTCCTCATCAGATACATTATATTCGTTACTCTGTGAACACCGGGTCGGATTACCACTTTTCCTTTTACGTTTGTTTGGAACGAGCGAAGTTTTGTCGTCCGACACGGTAGGGTCTGTGCGACCGCTCACATTGTCCGGTAACGATTCCACAGTTTTATTATTGTCTCTATTTTTATTTACACTTAAATCTTCGGGTTCATCGTCGTAGCTCAATCTTTCCGTCACCGGGGATTCAGAACTTTCAGTACACTTATCATTATCCTTATCGTCATCGTCCGACGCGTCGTCATTATTTTCGCTGCAGTTATACGACTCTTCTTCGTGGTTCACAGGGGGCTTGGCAAGATCTAGCACACTACGGGACGGCTCTTCGGGCGGTGGTATCTTCCTGTACATTTTTTCAATTTCACTAAAATTGCGAAGGTCTTCAAAGGGCACTCGTGGTGGAAGCGGACCCGGTCCAGGTGGACAGGTGAGCGGCGGTGGCAGCCTGGCCGCCAGCTCAGGCGGAAGGAGCGCCGGCGGCGGTAGTGGCAGTCGCGTCAATGCCGGCAGTAATGGAAACGGTTGTGCAGACCTACCGTCGTGCGCAGATATTTTACGTCTCACGTGCGGTGAATGCAATTTAGGATTCGGGTTAGCACTATGCCGGTTCCTGGAGCGCCGCGAACTGAACATCATAGTACACCCCTCCACCGTACATTTATGCATTTCTCGTAAATGCACCGCGGAAAAATGTATTTTTAGCGCGCCTTTATCGCAGAAAGTCTTGAGGCAAACGTTGCACTGCACTCTTTTCTTTCCGGTGGCGGGGTTGACGAACTGGACACCGAGTCCGAGAGGCCAGGGCGCGGGCGGCGGGTCGCGCCTCTCCGGGTAATCAGGTGTCCGCCTCTCTTCGATTCTATCATCATCCCGTCCGCTGAAGCTGGCGCCTAATTTTCTGAAGTCGAATTGTGGCACAGGTTGGCTGACGCGCGGCATCATGAAATAGTCCAGGCCGGCCGGCAAGCCGGGCACCGCACCGAACTCTTTACCTTCCATCACGTCACTGTCATAATATAATAAAACGCGATACAAAGCGGGTGGCGCGCGACGCGGCCGCTTTGCGACTGAGGACGTGCGACACAGGTGACCGCGCGCGGGCGTCGTACGACAAAGGTTGGCGAAGTGAGGTGCGGGGGCTACGAGCAGGGGGGTGAGGGAGCGCCGGGCGGCGGCGCGGGGTGTACAGTAGGAACGCAGGTGGGAGGAGCGAGCGCTGGGCGGAGCGGATCGATGCTCGGTGGGGACAGGCGACACTCGTTCGCAGACCGACTACTGTAAACACTGGAGAACTAAAGCATCGCTGTTACGTAACTAGACACATACGTCGCCTGAGAGCACGCATATATACGTGACTATACTCTGTATGGATAACATCTACGGTGAATTATTCCAAGTCATTAAATTACTGTCTGTAGAAACTTCAAATGTACTATTTAAATTAAATGATGGAGAATACAAAGAAATCCTAAACCTTTGTTAGAAAATAAAGATAAAATAAAGGATATTTTTAAGCTGATTAAAATAGTTACTGGCCAGATTATTTCAGACGTAGATTCGCGTGGGAACACTTTGTAGTGGGTAATAGGTCGGCTCTTATATTTTTGATAAACAATATCGCCCACAAACTGGCGAAATGTTCTGATTCCACGCAGTCACGAGATAACTAAATTAGCTCTGTAAGAAATTCAACCTTTTTTTCATAAACAATTTTTACATAAACATATTCGTCGATCGTGGACGTGCCGTAACAATGATGAACCTAGTAAGCTTTCGCATAAATTTAGACTAAATAATTTTTAACACGAATAAATATACCAAAGTATGATACGGTTTTAGAACAGCGTTGACTCGACAGTGTTGTTAATATATTAACTATATACAAAAAATATAGTAAATATGTTGCAGAAGTGTTTATTAGTAATTAATTTTAAAGTAAATCAATAAGCACTTCACTGCCCACCGCTACTGCTACCCAAAAACACTCAATTCAAATGAAATTAAATTTTAAAATTATGTAATTTATCTACCAACCGCTTCCGTCTTATTGTTGTATTAGAGACTAAAACTTTATTGCAATACGAAATATTGGACACTTTCTAGCTACAATGGCAATATAACGTATCAGAATACAACAGTGAAATAACGCAATGTATAATAACATCATGGTACTAGATACCTTTAGCTGACTAATAACATTATTTGTAAGTTTAATTTACATATAACTCAGACATATTATAATAAATATTAAAATTTAAACAATTAAATAACATTAATTATAAATCACGTTTGTTTATTATTTGCATCTTAATAATACATGATTCAGGTGACGCCATCTATGTTTTGTTTGCGTAAACGTTTACAATCGAAGAAGGAAAAATAATAATACTGTTTATGAGAGTTTTTGGCGGAATTTTAGTGTTTCATGTCGTGGATTTTATATTTTATTCATAATCTTGTGTTATTCCATTCTATATTTTGTAAATTTGGTGGTGTTTTACCTAATATAGTTTATGCATAAGTGAGGTGAATAGAAAATAATAAGACCACGAAGCATGAAATTCTGAGATGCCACAAAAACTCCCTGGAAGGTTCTAGCAAGGGATCCGCCATCTTGTTAAAATATTGATTTACACGATGCTTAATATTGAAATGATCGTACGACGCTAGTGATATTATTGACAATGGCAGTAATAATCTGAAAAATTGATTGCCAAAAAGGAAGTAAAAATAAATAAATAATAATGATATTGTTTATGAGAGGTTTTGGTGGGATTTTAGTCATTTATGTATGGATTTTATATTTTATTCATAATCTTGTGTTATTCGACTCTATATTTTATAAATTTGGTGGTGTTTTACGTAATATAATTAGTTTATTAAGTGAAGTGAATGAAAAATAATACCACGAAGCATGAAATTCTGAGAGGCCACAAAAACTCCCTGGAAGTTCTAGCAAGGGATCCACCATCTTGTTAGAATATTGAAATAATCACACGACGCTCGTAATATTATTAACTACACGAAAATGGCAGTAATAATCTGAAGGATTGGTTGCCAAAAAAAAATTTAAAAATACTGTTTATTGTAATAAAATTAAAACTAATTCTTGTGTTCCGTATATATTTCTTATTCCCAAGCATTCAAAAGAGATTTTCGATAGATAGAATAATAGTGGAGTTTGATTCCACAATGTAGAGTTACTCTAAGTAACTACTGAACGATATATTTTAACTTCTGAGCACAACCTTATGTGATTGTAAACAATTATATGATTGAATTATTTTTTATGTCATAAGAGGCAAACAAATAGGTGGGTCACCTGATATTAAGTGATCACCACCATCCGTAGACACTTGCAACACCAGGGGAGTCGCAAATGCGTTGCTAGCATGTGTTGGGGTGGAGGAAGGGAAGAGGAGAGGGGGAAAGCGAGGAGAGATTATCCTACGGTGCTTTCACTGACCGAACGTAACGCAACAATGCAAACACTGTTACTTCACGTCGGTTTTGTATGAAAGGGTGGTACTACCCCGGACGAGCCGACCCATTCATGCTGAAGCCAGTAATAGCTTCAGCGTGGCTCTACCACCTTTAAGATGTTAGACATGCTACGCGTAGGCTTTTAAATGCCGCTGCCAGAAGATATATAGCTGCTGCTTGGTGACAGATTTTTAATTTACTGATGGTAGTCAGCTAGGCGACCTTCGAACTAGCCCTAACGCCATGCTATAATTTCACTTTATATTTCACTATATATATATATAAACTCGATGTACAAAATAGTGCCTAATAAAGTAATCTGAATGTGTTTAGTCCATTTACTTATCTACTTTTCTCTCGTACTTAAGTCGCGTCGTCATTAAAATTACAATAACTTTTGATAAAGCGAACCGATTTTAAAGAACTAAAGACTAAATGTTACTCAATGATTTACTTTATGATTTTCTTGAAGGGGTTTTATCATGAACGCTGTATTTTAGTAGTGACACGTGTTCATACAAACAGGCATTTCTAAAATTGATTTAAATGTATTTTATCACTTATTCCTAGATAGATCCTAGATTCCTAGATCTGCAGCATTTTTTATACAAAAGTCTAAAACGCACAGGCATTTTTATTTATATAGTTATTACATGTTTAGATTTTTGGTGTGAACAATTGTAGGTGGTAGAGCCACGCTGAAGCTATTTTTGGTTTCAGCGTGAATAGGTCGGCTCGGCCGGGGTAGTACCACCATCTCACAGAAAAGCGACGTGAAGTGCTTGCATTGTTGCGTTACGTTCGGTCAATGAGAGCGCCGGACACCCATCTCCTCTCCCCTTCCTTCCCCTCTCCTCTTCCTTTCTCTCCACTCCCCAAACACAGGCTGGCAATGCACGTGCGACTCCTCTGGGGTTGCTAGTGTCTATAGACGGCGGTGATCGCTTAACAACAGATGACCCGCCTGTTCGTATGCCTCATATATGATATTAAAAAAAAGACCGACTGTTTGCGTCGCCACTCTATATGATTTTAAATTTTTGTTTTTTTTTTTTCTTGAACTGACTACGCTATTGACCTACCAAGGTCTTAACAGCTTCGCCGGACTACGAGAATCTTTGTATTTAATAAATATAAACATTTATTAAATAAATAGTAATTTTTGTCTTGACAAAATATTCTTTGGATTTTTCGTTTCGTTGTGCCATATTTATTTATTTTTATAAACTATTTTTATTCATAATACCTGTACAAAATAATTTTGATGTTTTACATCTGCCAGGCGTCCCGCGACGGCTTAAAATTTTTATTAGATATACTTTTGTGTATTATAGCCGTGAAAGACTTTTTCTTCAATTTTTATTATCAAGCTCAGTCGAATATCTGCCCCAAAGCTAATAAATAGTGCGAGAGACAAGGGTTCTTGTCAATCTTCATGACGTTATGGTGTCTGTGTGTTGATATGCTATTAATAGCTTCTTAGAATGAGTATGTATTTATGTCTGTAAGAAAGCTTATACGCAGTGATGTATTTAGATTTAGCCCCAAAAAGCCAAAGAAGCTAAACTTTATAGATACGAGTGGTATTTAAATTCTGATTTAGTTTTCTGCATATATCAATCAGCCAAGACAGAAATGTTGTCTGTCTATAATTTTGAGGATCTGCTTATTTATTTTGCTTATTATTTTGATGAAATTTTTTGTGTATTCAAGAAAGGTTTAGATTCACAATTGGAGCCGAACCCCAATGGAGAATATTTCAAAGTCGTTTTTTTTTCTCGAGAGAGCTTCAACTGTATGTTAGCGTTAGCTCAAAGGTACTATTCCATGCGGACGAAGTCGCGAGCAGAAGCTAGTTTTTCATAAACCTAATTTACAAGTATTTGTAACTCGTAAGCTTGTAGACTTGTGAAGATTGATAAAGCAGTGGTTTTTTGATCGTGACACCCGTATCAAGACGAAGCGAGCAGTCAGCAGAAAAAAACAAAAAATAGAGTTAGTTAGAGTTTTTTTTTATATCATGGAAGCAAACGAACAGCTGAGTCACCTGATGTTAAGTGACACCGTCTATAAACACTTGCAACAACAGGGGAGTCGCAGGTGCGTTGCCAGCTTGTGTTGGTGGAGGGGTAGGGAAGGGAAGAGGAGAGCTGTTAGGTGAGGAGAGGTGGTTCTCCGGCACTCTCACTGACCAAGCGAAACACAGCAACGCGAGCACTGTTACTTCACGTCGGTTTTCTGTAAGAGGGTGGTACTACCCCGGACGAGCCGACCCATTCATGTTGAAGCCAGTAATAGCTCACAGAAAAGTACACGCTATTTATCTATCTTCCCTAGACACACCCAAAAGTATTTGCTTAGTAGTATTCCCTACTTGTGCTTCGCAAACTCGGGGGACAAGCCCACGACCTTAAGGTAAATACGAACCTGTCTATTATAAGGAGCCTAAGCGTAGTTTAAACTAAGTCAGTCACTGTTTGTAAAAGTCGAAATGTAAATCTTACACTATACAGTTTCGATATTGGATGCTAATTTCTGTCAGCTGTTACTAATCTCATTAACCTCGAATACTACAGACTATGTTTTAATAATTTTATGCTAACTAATATTATAATTGCTAATCTGTTTGTCTGTTTGTTACGCTTTCACGCTTACTGTGATGATAATAACGCGAGCGAAACCGCTACAAAAATCTAGTATAATGAATGACTTTTGTCAAATGTTTGCCGTTGTTCGATCAACACGCAAAAAGTAATGGACTCCTTTTTTTATTTAATCTTTTCCATAATTGATTCTTACCTAAAAAATCACGATACACATTTTTTTTATACAAGGTTATTAGAGTTTTAAGAAAATAACGATTTTTCAGCTATGTATATTTTCTTCGCATAGAAATGGAATAAACGGTATGGTGCGCATGGATAGGTCGGGAATTCGCGATTGTCAGTTAGTTATAAATATATTATCACAGATAAATTGTTACTTTTGCTTTACTATAGAACAGATATAAATAAAAAAAATGATTTAAGAAACTCTTGAAAAGCTATCAAATAACCTCAACACTACAGCATCTTCTTACTACAAAGGAGAACTTATATTTAAACGTCCGAATGGTTGTTGTGTGTTACCTATCTGTTATTTCTGGAACTTTCCATCAAAGAAACGTTAGATCTCGAAACAAAATATTCTAAACGAGTTTGAGGTGTTGTTCACCATTTAATTAGTTTTCATTTGGTCATACTGTAAACTTTTAAAAGCTTCTTAGATTTTAATCCGTTTACAAAACAGTATAATTTTATAGGCGCCATTTTAAAACCCTTAGTTTTTCAAAGACACGTGGTATTTTAACTGCAATTTGAAGGTATATATTTTTTTTAACTTTATTTTTGGCAATCAACCTTTCAGATTATTACTGCCATTGTCACGTAGTCAATAATATTACAAGCATCGTACGATTATTTCGATATCAAGCGTCGTGTGAATCAACATTCTAACAAGATGGTGGCTCCCTTGTTAGAACCTTCCATGGAGTTTTTGTGGCATCTCAGAATTGCATGCTCCGTAGTATTATTTTTCATTCACTTCACTTATGCAGAATAAACTAACCATATTACATAAACACCACCAACTTTATACAATATAAAGTCAAGTAACACAAGATTATGAATAAAATATAAAATCCACTACATGACAGTCTGAAATCCCGCCAAAAACTCCAAAGGTATATTTAATTACTATATTATATTAATCTATTGTTATGATGTTAATAAGGTATGTCTTCTGTATTAGAATCCGTGTAAACATTACGCAAATTTTTTATAAATTGAGACACATTCTTTCTCCTTGCCAGGAAAAGTAAGCAAAACTCTGGCTCTCTCCTGAGAAACTAATAGGATAAGCTAGGTTATTCCTTCATGACACAGGCTATGACCCAGTGGTTTAAGTGTGGCAGCTCGTGGCTTCAAATACCGACTGTGTGTTTTCTCTTTATTAGGGGAGAGTGGGGTAATCATAAACGACGGGTAATTGGGAACAATTAGATAAATAGTACTTCTCCCTGCACTAAACCGTCTTGAACCTATTCTATGACTGAATGCAGAGTCATTCATTGCGTATGCGAAAGTGGGATTGAAAGGACGCACTAGTGTTGTCACAGTAAGTCGAACAATTATTTTTCTATTTTTGATTTAGTTTTTGTCGTTAGTTATAATGGATGTAAGTATCATATTTTTGAGTTCAAAGGCGTGGTGTTTTTGCTTATACCATACACGCACTACCTGTTTTCATATATAAGATATATTGAAGTTAATAAAAAAAAATTTTGAGAGTTGCGGCAATTTTTATTTATATTGACTTATTCGGGCAATTGAGAATGACATTAGGTGGGTAATTGGGAACGTTCCGAATTACCCCTTACCTTCCTAATTACCCATACTACTGCTGGTTGATTTTGTAAAAATATTTAAACTTTACAAATTATTTCAGATGCCTCGAAATTACGTACGAAAGACTGAAACAAAATACCAAATTGAAATTCTTAAATAAATACATTAACATTTTCTGGCAGACTCAAATACCAACACAGTTACTACAACTGTTGTTCCTAAAAACAAAAATGATTTGGGCGTTACCATTAACACTCCTCCTCCATTCACTTCCTTGCATCTTAACGAAATCATCAATGTGCCCTATATTTTTAAAAGAGGAACCGTCTCTAAGCGACATGATAAAAAGCACTCTCAGATTTTATCCAGCTCACGAATAGAAGTTCAATTAGAGGTAAAACAGAAAAGACGAAATAAGAGAAAGAAACGCTAAAAATCGGAAAAGATCATCAAAAGAATACCAGAAACCATACCAAAGAATTCACGAGGCAAGGGTAAAGGAGTCAAAAATTCGAAGAAAGCTTTACATGAAAGAAAACGAAGAAGAGTGTTACTGCATAATGTGTTACGAAAAGATCAGAGGTTGTGTGTGTGATATATGCCGTGATTAAACATCGTTTTTAATTACCCCATATCGTTCCCATTTCCCCCACGAGATGATCTCAATTACCCCATAGGGTATCGGGTAAATCGGAACGGCAATGTTTTTTATCTTAGTTTATATTTTTATTAAAACGTAAATATAAAAAAAATACTTTATTACTAGTAGGTAAATATATAAACCAAAGTTCACGTAGCAATAAAAATTGATTTAGTTTATAACTCTATTCTATTATTTTTTAGCTTTAGAGGTTAAATATTCCTACTTCCGCCACTCTCCCATAAATATGAATTTGTACAGTTCCTCGTGACATAGGGTTTCATACACAGTGGAGGATTTAACTTAAAAATAAAATAACAATACATACAGTATCGTGGATACTTCTTATACCTAATAAATACAACTTAATAGAAGTCGATATCATATACTTAGAAATAGTATCTATTTGTCTATATTTCTCCAGTTAGAAAACAAATTTTTACGTGTAAAATTCTGGTATAATCGTAATTTTATTTTTCTTAAATTGTTTAATGATTTTGATTTTAAAAAATGTACTTTTGGATGGATGGTTCTTAGTTATAAACGAATATAGTAGGGGGCACTGTTAACGAGGTCATTTTTTATTTTATTTTGAATAACTCACTTAAAAAAAACATAATGCTCTTTCAGAGATACACTTGACTTTAATAGTCATTAGTATTTTATAAATTTTGAAATCCATTGATCATCAATGACCATTTTTATCTAGATGCAAAGAATATACATGTAACTGATTTTAACAATAAATAATTTGCTTGAATAAAAATCAAATTTCATACTTGTATAATAGTTCCGTGAATAAATCACTTTTCAAATCGTCCAATTTAAATCGAACTAATCCGCTGTTCAGCGGACTACAAAAAGAGTTTCACAGGAAACTGGAATTTCTATAGTGTATTCGATAACTTATCTGTTATTTTCCCCTTACGTAATCCGGTCTCATCGCAGACGCCAGTGACTGCGCGATTTTTTTCCCCCGATTTCAATTAAGCGTCTCGTTGGAGGTACCCGATCGGCCCACGCCACGCCCGATCACCATTCCACTTCTGTTAGATGTCGTCTCGCACGTAATCAACGTTCTCGATTATTCTACATCTCGGAAATACTTACAATTACCCGACTATCGCTCCTCTATCGGTCGACGTAAACATTACGCTCTCATATGGTGCAATTCATAAGAGAAAGCTGTTCATTACAAAAATAAATTTTATTAAAAAAGTACTATTTATCTAATAAAATAATAATATGATTTGTTCATCAGATATACGTATTTCGATCGCTAAATTCCTAAAATCCTAAACTTTAATATTGAAAATTGCCCGAAATTTCAGCTACGATAATTAAAGATTTTATAGACCCTTATAGAGTAGACCTTTCATGTTCAAATAGTGATTAAACATGATTAAATATATATTCCTTGTATTTCTGAAGCATGAAATGCAAGTTCAAAAGGCTGGAAAGGGCAAAAGTTAAAAAACTAAAAATTCTTCATAAATAGAATTGCATTTATTCTTCAACAATTTTCAAGGATTTTTATCGATTAACTTTTATTTTAGACCGCTTACAGTCCAAAGAAACTACAGATTCCAATTCAAAGGATCGAAAATATGAAAATCATATTTGGTCTTTCACAAGTTTTACCAAGATACCCGAATTTCAATATTTTTTTACTTTTTTTTTTACAATTTACTCGAGGATGGGAGAATGTACGGTTCAAAATAACTCCAGATTCGGATTCAAACATACATGTCCGTAGATAAGTGGCGTCAAATGTAGAGATCACTTTTTTTAGTGTGCCGCGCCGGTGTAATTAAGGAAACTTATATTGACTTAATATATGGATGTCTTTATTGTAATGTTACCATCATTAGTCACACTCAATCAAACACCACGAAGTTATTGAATCACAGCAGATAGATCTCTTTCCAAAGGAAGGTACGGAGATAGTTACCACGCCAACCTACGACATATTGGCGATTTTAAACTGAGAACTGTTCTATATTATCTTACAAATTATGATACTATAAGAATATTTCTCATGTTCAGGTTTCCTTACAATATTTTCCTTCGCCGTCAGACAATTAGTAAAAGAACAAGAATTAAAAAAAAAATTGTACATGTAGCAGTGGTAGAGCCAAGCTGAAGCTATTATTGTTTTCAGCACGAATGGTTCGGTTCGTCCGGAGAAGCACCACCCTCTCACAGAAAACCGACCTGAAGTAACAGTGCTTGCATTGTTGCGTTTCATTCGGTCACTGAGAGAGCTGGAGACTCACCTACCCTCCACTTCCCCTTCCTCCTTCCCTTTCTGTCCCGCCCGTCCTCCTCCCAAACACAGGCTGGCAACGCACTTGTGACTTCTATGGTGTTGCAAGTGTCTATGGACGGTGGTGATCACCTAACAACAGGTGACCCATCTGTTCGTTTGCTTCCTAATATATTAAAAAAAAAATGTTAGGGTGCAAACCTCTCGACCGCCTTGAATTTTCATTTGAATTGAACACGGTTTCTGCGAATTATATAAAGCAATCGCGTGTTACTTGTACCGCGGTACAGTCACCCATATAATACTCCGTTTCGCGGCACGTAACATAAACAAGTTCTCTTTTTGTCCCAAGTGATCCGGCTCTGGTCATCTTCGGGTTTTTATATCGGTTTGAGAGTATTCCACACTTGTACCTACGTTAATATTCCTATAGTTCATTGTCTTCATCACGCTTGAGTAATTTCAATATGGTTATAGTAACGGACCGAAAAAGCTGATTGTATTTGGTTACTTTGAACTCATATTATCCTCAATATAATAGGGGCACGCTATAATGGCCGTTTTGATAATTGTCCGCTCATGATATTTCGTATAAATTAATAACTACGTTTGAATTAGCAATTTGTTATTTATTTACAAGTGACATGCAGTTAGTCGTAAAATTAAAACATCCACTATTTATCTCTCTAACTACTACTACATCTAACTATATAATATGATATAGCAAACAAATCTTATGTTTTTACTAACAAAAAAAAAACAACGCCGATTGACAGAATCCTTAACGGATCTTGATTATTAGTGTACTTATTCATAACACATCTCGGCATTAATATTTCTAAAAAATCAAAATTATATATAAGATGTATGGTATATATTATGGCATATGTTACATATACAATAACGCTGGCCAGTACACCTACAGAAAACTCACGTCATGCTTAATGTAAAACAAAGCAGCATTTGATTATGTTTTACTCGAAAAGAAATCAAAATTTCATCACTATTGTAATGATGTCAAAACGATCATCACAGCGTGTCGTTATTATAACATTATAAATGCGTTTGTGAGTTTGTTTGTTTGTTCTGCTTTCATGGTTTAAGTATTTAACCGATCATCATCAAATATTGTATATACCTACATGATGACAGAAAAGGACAGGACTTTTCAATCCAGAAAAAAAACCTTTTCGAAGGACAGATCAAATTTAAATTAAGACGAACTTAACTGCGAGCAAAAGATAGTGTGATAGAAAACAAATGGATTATATATTTTTTTTAGGAGTTACCCCGGTAGTTAACTACACTGTACGTTTTAGTATAGTATAAACTCAAAGATTATAACCAACAAGAGGTCTATGATCTATCGCTGGTAATTACTATAAAGGTGACTTGTTCTTTTTTTCGAAATGAAAACGCTGTTGACCTGGAAAAGTTTTTTACAGCTTCACCGAACTATTCGGTGACTTGTCATCTTCTCCTTTGCTAGTATAATAAACGAATAGAAAATTAAAAAAAAAGAGTCATTAAAATAGTCATTTTATATCATTATTATTGAAGATACCATACATTAGGGCTCATCCGGGGAAGCACCACCGTCTCACAGAAAACTGACGTGAAGTAGCAGTGTTTGCATTGTTGCGTTTCGTTCGGTCAGTGAGAGAGCCGGAGACCTACGTACCCTTCCCTTCCCCTTCCTCCTTCCTTTTCTGGCCCCCCCGCCCTCCTCCCAAACACAGGCTGGCAACGCACTTGTGACTCCCCTGGTTGCTGCAAGTGTCTATGGACGGTGGTGATCACCTAACATCGGGTGACCCATCTGTTCGTTTGCCTCCTATGATATAAAAAAAAATTACCTTTTCGTAACTCCCTAACTGTCACACCAAAATAACACTGTTGTTAAATTATCTTCAAACTCATTTCACGTTATAGCCTGTGTTATTGCGATATACATATTTATATTATTATGGAGTTAAATCTAAATATGTTCAATATTTTTTGCATAAAAATAATAAGCACTCATTCGTTCAAAATTATATTTCTTATTCTTTTGAACTGATTACGCTATTAACCTAGCAAGGTCTTAACAGCTTCTCCGGATTACTGAAATTTTGTTTCGTTGATAGGATTTAGTAAATAATATTCTTTTTATAAATTGCAAATATGTCAATCATAAAAAATAATTATCTACTATTACCACCATTTTTTTTCGGACTCACTACGCTATTGGACTAGCCACGGCCTTGACAGCTTCACCGGACTACAGTTGCCACCACATTTCAATATTAACAACAGTACAACTAACGCCATCTGTTATAAGAAGTGTGAACTACGTAATGAAATTTGAAATACTTTCTTATCATTCCTAATATCACTTTTATTCGAGCTTTATATTTATCATACGAATCTGTTATGAAATAACAATTACGTATAAACTTCGATACAACATTTCCCACCGGTCACTACACGGGCGTGTGCAATCCCCTTAATATCAACTAGCCGACATATTTATTTTGAAGAGCGGCCGCATTTTGTTTAGATTAAAAATATTTCTGGCTTCACTTGCACACGACACTGTACGAAGTATCAGTATAGCGCCCTCGGCACAAAACCGGCGAATAAAATTATTGGACAGTGTTGCCATGGATACAGCAATTACACTAATTCTTTTTGCTTCACTTAAAATAATAATAATACCTGGGCGACCGAGCCTAGCTCTGTTCTTTAAAAACATTTGTAAATTAAAGTAAACTGTTAGGTTTGCCTTATACAATTGAAATTTTACACAAAAAAATAATCTTCTGCTGTCACTCGGATTCGAACAGTGGTTACACGGTTTTCGAAGCTACCCATTTCCACATAAGCTATTTTTGTTTTGACAGCAGCGGCGAAATTTACCTTTATATTCAAGTTTTTCATTGCCTGAAAACTCAGTTAAAAAAGTTTTCTATGAATAAAATCTAGCTAGATCGATTTATCGTCCACGAAACTACCTACATATTAAGTTTCAGCGAAATAGATGACGCCGTTTCCGAGATGACCCATTCATGCTGAAACAATAATAGCTTCAGCGTGGCTCTACCACCTACTAGGAAATATACTATAGAATGCAAAAATAATTTATGAATTTTGACTTATACTTATTTTTTTAACCTTTACACGTTTGATTGTGATCATCTGATGGTAAATTATGATTTGGTTTAAGATATTAAACACGCCAAACCTGGAGACCGGCTATCAAACGCAGATACTAGAATACAGCTATGCTGTTTGACGACAGATTTTTCACTCGGTAGCTTACTAAGCGGATTTGGATAAACCTTACTAATATGTTAAGATTTCGTTACGACGTTTTCATTTATAGAAAACTTCTATTCGTTTGTTTGATGCATGTTGTACTCGTATCGCGTCATTCGACACAGTATCTGGACATGCTAATTCATCGGTAACATTGCTTCAAAGAAATTAAGCGCCTTTTAATAAACAAGGGATAATTCTTTGGATTCTATAATATCGCTACCTATAGATTCAGTTATATTTAATACTAGCCCCTGCCCCCGAATTCGTCGGCATAGTAATAGTTACATTGGGCTAACGCTAACACGTAGCGGAAGCTCACAAGAGAAAAAAAGTCCCGATTTTGAAAAAAAAATCATTGTTGCTTCGCTCCTATCGGTCTTAGCATGATGATATATCGCTTATAATCCTCCTCGATGAATAAGCTATATAACACTGTTTTTTTTTAAATCGGACCAGTAGTTCCTGAGATTACCCTTTACAACGTCACAAACCTACAAACTTTACCTCGTTATAATATTAGTATTCGTTGTCCCGCCCTGATTGTAAAAAAAACCTTGACGAATGCCCAAATCTTCCTCGTGAATCACTTTATTTATTAGTAAAAACCGCATGAAAATCCTTTTAGTATTTTGAATTTATCGTGAACAGACAGACGCGGTAGGGGACTTTGTTTTGTACTATGTATGTACATTTTTTATTTACATAATAGAACAATCTTACCAAGTTTAATTATTGTACTGCAGATGATATAAACGCCTTCTGAAATCAAAAATAAAACTTACAAACGGTGTTGGAGTTTATGTTAGATATATATAATCATATTTTTTTATTTTATGTTCAACAGGTACACGTTTGGCCACACTCTCACCTGATGGTAAGTGACGATGAGGGCAACGATGTATCGCGCTTACCCACTAGATGCCTGTTCACTCTACTCTTGAAGACTACCGAGTTATAAAATGACAGGAAGACAGAAGCCGGGAGTGAATTCTACTTCTTAGCCGTACGCATAATAAATATGGAAAACGCTTCGTCCGAATTACGGGAATACCAACCACGTAAGGGTGGAAACCCTCACGGCGTCTAGTCGTCCTCAGATAGAATGTGGTCGGCGGAATTATATCATGTACCTCTGCACACTCTCCAAAGTGTAACCTATAAAACAATGAAAGACAAGCTAGTTCTCAACGATGCTCTAAACTGAGCTTTCTAGATTATAGATTATTTCTTCATATATGTTCTATACGCATAGTAATTACGTATATTAACAAAGGAAACATCATATTAATGACAGAGCACACGATACTGCGTGTAATTGTGTTTTTGCTTGTTTTTTAACAAGTTCCGCCCGCACCCTCCCGCCGGATGCGTAACTCACGCGAACGATTCAACAATGTTATATATTGATTAATCGGCCGATTGTTTCTGGTCAAATAATATAATATTATGATCGAATTATTCAATTATCTATCATTTTGAGTTACTATTATACAAAAAATCAAGTCGATAAGTGAGTTATACCAAGACTCTTTAGAGAAACTCTAGGTGGTAGAGCCACGCTGAAACTATTACCGGTTTCATCATTAATGGGTCGGAGCGTCCGGGGTAGTATCACCCTCTCACAGAAAACTATTGTTGCGTTCCGTTCGGTCAGTGAAAGTACCGGAGACCCACCTTCCCTCTCCTCACCCCTCCCTCCTCCTCTTCCTCATACCCCTTCCCCCAGAACACAGACTGGCAACGCACTTGTGACTCTAATGGTGTTGCTAGTGTCTACGGATGGCGATGATCACTTAACATCAAGTGACCCGTCTGTTCGTTTGCCTCCTATAGCATAAAGAAAAAGAAAAAACTAATAGTACTTGCGTGTCGCGGGATTATTTTGCAATATGTGCAATGTTAACACAAATTAAATCGCGTGATACATACATTTAAATATAACATATCCTATAATCCGATTTCATAACTGCCACTCGTAAAATCATATATCCGCTTACCCAATAAGGGATATACTTTGAGGATAAAGTTATTATCTTAAAAATAGTCTGATATTAATAAAGTTGGACACGCACGCCAATCAGAGCATATCTAACGTGTATAAATTGGCCATCATGCGATGATTTTAGTCCTTGACTGACTTTTTGATAATGTAACGAGCGGATTTAATATACAAAGGAAACTTAGATCTTCTCAATATTAATTACAGGTGTTTGTTTTTGCTTTTTTTTTAGATTTCATCTATACAAGTCTATACTAATATTATAAAGAGGTAAAGTTTGTGAGTTTGTGACGTTGTGATGTTGTGACGTTGTAGGGGGTAATCTCAGGAGCTACTGGTCCGATTTGAATAATTCTTTCAATGTTATATAGCTCATTTATCGAGAATTGTTATAGGCTATATATATCATTACGCTAAGATCAATAGGAGCGGAGCACAGACGAACAATATAAGTTGGTGAGTTTGTGACGTTGTGACGTTGTAGGGGGTAATCTCAGGAACTACTGGTCCGATTTGAATAATTCTTTCAATGTTATATAGCTCATTTATCGAGAATTGTTATAGGCTATATATATCATTACGCTAAGATAAATAGGAGCGGAGCACAGACGAACAATATAAGTTGGTGAGTTTGTGACGTTGTGACGTTGTAGGGGGTAATCTCAAGAACTACAGGTTCGATTTAAATAATTCTTTCATTGTTATGTAGCTCATTCATCGAGAATGGTTATAGGCTATAAGTAATCACGCTAAGATCAATAGGAGCGGAGCACAGATGAAAAATGTTTCAAAATCGGGATGGTTTTTCCTTTTGAGAACTGCTGCGTGTTAGTGTTAGTGTATCTATTCCACACGAACGAAGTCACGGGCAGAGGCTAGCTCCTAATAATCGAATTTAAATTTCAAGCGTACGTTGTCCGCCCTATGTCTAATGATGTCACTAATCTATGTAAATAAAAAGAAATTGTCCGAATGTATGGAAGCACATCATTCAAGGATGGCTGCACCTATTTCACTAATTTCTTTTTAGTTTTTTTTATATAATTATCAGGATAAAAATTGTACGGAAGAAAATGTTGAAAGAATCGCTCGGAACATAAAGAAATGTCCTTATAATAAGTGAGTTAATAACAGCAAGGAGATATTCAAATATATTGACAAAATTGACAGATTAACGTTCAGTTGTAATTTTATTTTAGTACATAATCGTACTGTAAAGGCAAGGTTTGATCTAATTTACTTCTTTAGTATCGCCATGCGAAGCTGATGGGGGGAGTCAAGAAATAAAAATCAATGCGCAAAGGAATTTCATGGGGTAATTTGATTATCTATTATTCTCTTCTAATTAAATCACGTCGTCATTAGAATTACAATAAATTTTTATCGAATGAACCGACTATAATGAAGCTAAGGCTAAACATTACTCTAAGATATGGCTTTATAATATTATCGTGAACGCAATAGTTTAGCAGTGACATGTTTTCAAACAAAGAGACAGTCATACATTTGCAAAAATGATTGTAATTCAGGGCGTTTCGTGGGGGCATGCTGTGCCTCTAAAGGGCAATTCGACAATATCGAAACATTGTCATTAAAACTGACAAAAAAATTAAGAGTTTTAAAAAAGATCTCAATGTTGGTAGCCTTTACAAAATTTGGATTTTTTAATAAACAATTTTTTTTTTATTTTCTTTTGATTAAAGGGGCTTTTATTCCACCGAACATACCAGCCTCATTGTTCCCCAATCTTACTAGCTCTATCATAAGAGTCGCTGATGAGATATCATTACCAGATCATACAGCTTCCTACCTTCACCCGAACAGGGTTCAACCAGGATGCTTTGTTCTGGCAACTACTTTTATACTACTCATCAACGACTCTCTTTCGATGCGATTCTTAGCACACTCCATCATCAAGTGATGCACATCCTCATTTTTTCTGCATACATCGCAGTTGGGAGATTCAGCTTTCCTCATTAGGTATGCAAAACTTTTCGATGGATAGTGCCCCAAACGGAGTCTTAAAGCTACTTTAACATATTGTCGGTTTAGGTTACATTCATTAAACCACGGTATATGAAGTGGCTGACACTGTATTGTTTTATACCAGATACCTTTTTTCTTATTTCTCTCATTAAAATATTCTTTCCAATTATTATAAAACCTTTCTTTTAATTTTGGCAGCACTTCCCAATTATTAACTTTAACCTCTTTTACTGTACCGTGCGTCGACCCTAATTTTGCAATACGGTCAGCCTCTTCATTCCCCTTAATGCCAATATGCGAAGGAATCCATTGAAGAACCATTGACTGATTGTCAACTAAAAATATGATTCAATATAACATATGCTACTGATAATAGACAAAGTTCTCCAAATACAAAATCTTATTCTGTCTTTCTTGAACAGTTACCGCGTCGCACAGTGGTTTGTCTTCTTAGTAGAGGTCGTAAAAAAATATGGACTTACAATTTTCGAAAATTTGCGTGCCTTAGAAGTGACAAATAAAAGCCTGTTGTAATTTTAGTTTAATTATTTAATTTTATTATTTACCCCAAGACACCAGTGATTTTTTTTTTAAATCTAAAAAGTACAGACACATTACATTTACATTCTTATCATATGTATAGATAAATATTATTCATTTATATTACAGGTTTTTTATAGAGGATAAATCCTACATTATACTTTCTCGGCTGGTGGACAGACGGGGGGGTTAAGCAGGATTCCTATCAGCTGCAACCCTTCTGCTTCTCAACGCGTATGTCAACCAGATTCTTAGGATCTCGCAAGCATGCAAGCATCTTGGTCAATCATATTATAAATTAGTGTAGCGTAGAAATTATATCCATGCGTTACCTCGAAAGACTATCCAATAGTGAAATGAACAATTAGAATATTATATTGGAATACCGTACATACCGTCTCCAAATTTATATTGAAAGCGTTGAGCGGCAGACCGCGAAGTATGCTGTAGATAAGAATAATGATTATTAATATAGAAAACATTTGAAGCACGTTGAATATTAATTATATGCGTATAAATAATATTCTTTTTTTTATACATGTTTGATTTTTAATATCTGCAATCAGCCCTATAGCTTTTATCAGATTTGTTGTTGGAGTTATCGTGTATAAATAATATTGAAGTGTTTGTTTTTTCTTCTGACTAAACCTTGAAACTTTGACAAGACTGCTACTGGTTAATAGAGGGTTTTTCTTAGTATCATCATATAGGCTACATATAATAACAATTTTCCAATAGAAGAAGAAATAATGATATAAATACTTTTTAAAAAAATTGTGACGTCGCGGGACGCCTGGCAGATGTGATACATCGAAATTATTTTGTATAAGTTATATGCCTAAAAGAACAAATTATGACAGAAATCAGTATTACAAAATTACAAAAGTATTACAAAATTGTATCATAAAAAATAACTGTTTTATTTATTTTATTACATAAATATTCATTATTATTAAATACGAAATACAAAAATTCAAGATGGCGCAGGCGTGGTATGTTTGGCGGCATCTATAAATGGGCGCTAGGTCGTCGGGTAGTGCCACGTAATATTAGTTTATTTTATTTTATTTTTTTATTATTATTATAACAACACAGCTCTAATACACTTTTCAATTATATTTAATAACAACTATAATTAATAGAACCTAAAATATTATAGGCTTTGTCAATCACTTTGACCGCTCTGATTATAACCCAAGTTCGGGGTAACACATAAGTAATCAGCATTTTAATTTTAAGCAAAGTTAAAATATTATTATGAGAATCTAAATTGGCAATTATTTATCATTAAGTTGTCTCGATTTATAGATACATGTAATATAATACGTTTTGATATGTCTCTGAGCATCCATAGATACATGGCGGTCAAAATGTCTGTCAAAATTAGTATGACGAGGAGCCAACAAAACAATTTGAATCTTATGTTTATACAGATATGGTTGCAAATGTTTTTAAATATTTTTTTTATAGTGCAAAATTTGTGTTTTGCGTCGCCACGTCATTAAGGTTTACCCGCGCCTATAATTGTTTCTAATCAATAAAAAGTCCAACACTAGCACAGAATGAAGTTACGGACACCAGCTAGTGTTAAATAAAACAATTATTTCATAATCGCTGTTGAATAAAAATGATAATATATTTAAGAAATCCGTTATATTTTAAGATAAAAATATTTTATTTCATAAGCACAGTTATATTTACATAATATTTACTTTTATAACAAGGAAAGTATAACATATTATGTCGTCTTGTTCAATAAATCATAGCGAATAAATTATTTTGTTGTTCTATTTTTTTTTAATATATCTAAATAGCGTCGTAGTTAGGATCGCGTGCGGACGATGCTGGCGGATTGTTACGCAAGCGTGTGGCTAGCTGCTTCGCTGAACAATCAGGCCGCGCCTGAATCACTTCCTCTGTGTACACACGTCCTCGGCTCACCGACACGCTTTGCCACTTGTCTCTACTTGAGTTTAACCTTTGTATCATTCTTTATACTATTAGAAACCAAAAGTGGATTTATATAAAAAAATACACAACAGATACAAATCTCTACACGAAAATTCACATCAACAAGGAAGTAACTGAAGTATTACAAATGATCATAGAAACCCAGAGAAAAAGAAATAATAATGTAAATTAGAAAGAACTCACGCAATACAACAACAATTATACAACACAACCTTCCAGACATACAACCGAGCAAGAATTCTTTCTTTCATGCCTCGACCGACTTTCCATCTATAGCATTAAACTAATGTACAATCGGCAGAGGATCAGCCGATAAGTTCGACCAATGTCGTCGAAATAAGTTGTCGTCCCAGAACATCAGCTCAGCCGAAGACATGATGTCCCGGCGGAGAGAAGCTTAGCAGTACAGAGAAAGCACAGCAAAGAAGTAAAGAGAGCACACTTCAACCATGCTCGGAGTAGTGGTGGGCCCCGTGGGGATAACAGTGCGTTCACCGGTATCATCAGGAGTATCTACCTGCATATAACATCAACTATTAATTATCATAGCCACCTACACAAAGTTGCCTTTGTTCAGTCATTCCTCTCGCACACAAGACCTCCAAACAAATAATCGCTCTCTTAACAAAGATAAAAAACACTACACATATAATCATCATCTAGGTATATACGTCTCCACTCGATCGTAACTTTTTCATATACATCCTTTAACTTGATCGAGTTACCTCAAACCACGTTAATAACTTGAACCAGGCCACTGCCCGAAAACCAAGCTTGGTGCCCAATACAACAAAATCAGGACTAACTGCCCAACTCAAAAGCTAAGACTTACATCTCACATGACGGTACTGCTCTATGATAGACATAGTCTTTGATTTGACAGAATGAAAGGATAGGATCAAGAACACCGCTCTGCGATAAACACAAAGTCTTTGATTTGATGGAATATAAGGTACAATGAGTTTAGGACCATCGCTTCGTGACAAGCACTGTTAGCGCGCATTACGCTTTTTACGTTTCCGAACGCACAATCATCCCTTCCGCCCACTCTCCTCCCTTCCTTTCACTTCATTTACGCTCCAAACTTACTGCGAACACTACGAAAAAACCCCGCAAATTCAACGCAAAATTGCTGAAGTCTCCGTTAATTATACTGTGAACTTTGGTGTAAAAACTTTGTCTACACTGAAAAACAATTGTCGTGAAATATATATAAATAACGCCGCGAGTGAAGTGATTCATTCAAACCCGCCACATCAGGACAGGTGAGTCCGTACTTTTTTCCTTATTCTGGTAACCCCCCGCTGAACCAGCACCTTATTGCACCACACATCTATCAAGCAAGTAGACTTTGTTTTGACAGGATATAGGGAACTGGCTCTAGGCGGCCTTGTACGCTGTGGTACCAGCAGAATAACATGAGAAAACTGTCTCACTCAAAGTCAGGACTTCAAACATAACGCCAGCCATACCAACCATCAGCCACGCCAGCCGCACGCGCTCCAGACGCCAGCCGCACGCACTCCAGACGCCAGCCGCACGCTCTCCAGACGTCAGCCGCATGCGCTCCAGGCCCCAGCCGCACGCGCTTCAGACATAGATAGATAAGTTTAATTTACGTCAACTAAACTGGAACCACTCATACAAATAACGCTATTATTATTATTGATTTTAATCTACAAATATTGCTTCAATATATATTTAAAACTTTTATTATTTTTTGATGTTATTCCAGCAAAACACGCGTCTTTCCACACATTATATACTATGTTCACATGTAATCGAGGAAACACAAAGTAAAAGCGTTAGATTTATGTTTGCGTTACTTTGTATTCTTCCTTGGAAATTTTAATAAACCTTAATTAAAAAATAGTACATACCTATAAGAACCAAGTGGAATGAATCTACAGCGACGAAATCCGCGATGTATCATTGCTTTTACTTCTACCATCCGCAGGGGCGTTCCACGGTTCGACTCTCGCGCCACCTCAACACGATTACCTAATAAATTATTGTACTTTTAACCAAACTGTACATTTACAAATTAATATTATAAATTGTACTTTATTGCCTAAGTTTAAAGTCGATTTTTTGTAACGTGTTTTTATGAAAGTTGGTACACTTGTGTCCTGCTATTATATTTGGAGGTCTGATCACAGAGGATACGATTTCATTTGGCACTGTATATAAAGCATTGGATTATTTCGTAATTGGACAAATTAACAGATGTTTTCGTATGATATGCAGTTTCCTTTCTTGTTATCTGTATACGAATTATATTATACACTAGCTGTTACTCGCGGCTCCGCACGCGTTTTTTGAATGTATTAATTAAATTTAAAATGTTTATTACATATGTAAATAACAATAATACTCTTTCAAAAATATTTGTAAGTATGATACGCACATCATCTACAGAAACAGGTAACATGTACATTATATATGTGAATACTAATAGTGTATCGAATGGGATGTGATTTATCATCAGCCACATAGCTGGAACTTTAAACTACTATCTATGTATCACCCTCAGTGCTCCTTACACTATATAAGAAAGTAATGAAAATATAAAGCTATACATTATCGAACAATATGTGTTCAATCTTTTATTATATATATATAATATCGGGTATCGTCTGCTGAACTCGTTAGCTTAAAATAAAACAGCTAATTAGTTAGTTATTTGCCCGTAAAATTCCCGTTCAAATATTACTTGTACTCCGTTGAAGCTTGCTAGGTCAATAGCGTAGTCATTTCTAAGAAAACAAAACCGTTCATATAGATCCAGCTGTTTCGGAGATTACCCGGAACAAATAAACAAACAGATATATCGACAGAATTAAAAAAAAATGTTGATATTTGTAGCACCGCAGATATATGTATTCATTAAAAAGTATTTATTTGAATATTATATACACACGCTTGATTCTTATAATACGTAATATATCACAAACTAAAAATTGGGAACAAAACTAACGTAGAATAAATTTTTGAGGAGTTTTTGACGGGATTTCAGTCCGTTATGTAGGGATTTTATATTTTATTCATAATTTTGTGTTATTTGACTCCATATTGTGTTAAATTGGCGGCGTTTTATGTAATATGATTTGTTTATTACGCTAAGTGAAATAAATGAAAAATAATACCACGGAGCATGTATTCTGGGGTCTTGAAAATTAAGAAGATAAAAATTTACGAAATATTATATAGAAGATTTGGCGCTTATATATAGTGAATACATAAGAACTACCTATATTGACAATTTCAGAATTGGCAGTATGGATTAATTCCTTCGCCTGTATTGTGATGGACGAATATTATTACTACTAACCTTTTAGAATAGCAGCACAAAATAGACTTTAAAAATGTTTGCGATAGCAACGTACTACTTATAATCAAAAATTGGAATTAAAAATAACCTAGAATAAACTTTTGAACAGGAACACAAAATAAACCCTAATAATATTTCCGATAGAATGTTATCATGTTACCATGGCAACACATATAATACTGACACTGACACGCAGCGGATGCTCTAAAAATAGCCCGATTTTGAGACATTCTTCATTAGTGCTCCGCTCCTATTGGTTTTAACGTGATGATATGTAGCCTATAGCCATCCTCGATAAATGAGCTATCTAACACTAAAAGAAACTTTCAAACCGGACCGGTAGTTCTTGAGATTAGCGCGTTCAACCAAACAAACAAACAAACTCTTCAGCTTTATAATATTAGTATAGATTTGGAGCAATCATGATGTTTACTGACGATGATACCAAATGCGGCAAACTGAATCGAGTCATAGTGACTTGATTTTTCATCACATGTATAGTGACTATGATTTATTTCATCTTACCGTCTAGGTTTTGAGTACAGATGCCAGAACATATCAAAAGATGCTTGGCGACAGATTTCAACACGAAAGTGCTAACTAGCCAGACTTAGGAAAACTCTTAGCACCATGATATGGCTTCATTATATTTTACTTAACCGAAAGTTCTGACTTAGCCTTAGAATTGGATCCTTCGTCAATCGACAGGGTGCCTGAAAACGCTATCAACTGGGCCATTAACGCTTCAAAACTTACATCTACGCGAATACTTAAATAACATTAATCTGTAACACAAAATAACTAAAAATTTAAATAATCTGGCAATACAGTCTTTTAATCACAGCACATATTGTAACAAGATTTGAATTATAAAGTATACTTCACATGTTCCCTAAATTTATCGCCTCAGCAAAATATGTGTAAGGGGTGTCGAGTAACATCTTAAGACTTGAGACACCCAAGCCAACCTCACCTGCACGTGGTGCACCCTGTTGATCAACGAACGAGGCAATGGCGATAGCGGGGTGGTAGGGCTTGTAGGGATGGTAGAACTGGGTCGCAACCACCATGTACTTGGCGAAAAAGCCCGTCATAGTGACTCGCTTTTGCGCGTCGCGTTTCGGGATCAGCCTGTGCATGTCCAGTACCGAGTGACTTTCGTCATTAAGGCCGGCATGACAGCGGCGACCGACAATGGATAATCTGTCTCTCGGTGGTCGCCGCTGTTTTTAGATTGTACTATGATTACCATCAAGCACAGTGCAGTCACTTTGTCGTGCTTCAATAAAAAAAAATATTCAACATTCCCGTTTAAAATCCTTTTCCGTGAAAATTCAACTATACAACACCTTACGCATCACTAAAAACTACCTTGTTAAAATATACCGCTGTAAAATATATTATTTCTCTTAATCGTTTTTAAGAACTCTGTCTCATTAAGCATAGGTCACAAATAGCCTAAGGACTAGTTTATACTACCGTCTACATCAGTTCAATTAAAATTACAATTCAAAAACTCGATTGGTTTCAATATGTACCAACGAAATTTTGGAAATTCACGTACATTTACTAATTTAAATTAGTAACACTAGTGGCTAATGGTAAGGGAAAATATTTTGAGGAAACCTGAACCTGAGAAGTACTCTTGTAATAACATTCTACGTGAGATATTTTGGCGGGATCTTGGAATGCTGTGTAGTGGTCTTTATATTTTATTCATAATCTTGTGTTACTTGGATCTATATCATGTAATGTTGGTACTGCTTTACGTAGTATAGCTTGGTTATTGTGCACAAGTGAAATGGATTGGACATGATACTACTTTTGGGGCGTGTTCTATGTAAAATTACGATAAAATCAAACACTGACTTTGCAACCGAAACTTTTACTATCCACTTCTTTTGTCGAGGAAAAATTTGTATATATCTGACGTCTAATATGTTGCTGTTTTTTTCTAAAAGGCCAGAAACAATTTTTATGGCCAGCACGCTACACCACCCCCCTACGGAGTAAAGAAAGCCAAGTATATAAACATTTACAAAGCATAGCATTATACACATGTTAAGTATAAAAAAGTAAATTATACAGAAATAAAGACTTAAGAGTTACAACGAATTAACAATATAAAACATCAAGTTACAACAGTCTTAAAAAAAAAATTAAAATACACATAAATTAGTTACAATAGCAATAATACAACTATATACATAAAAGTTCTTTACAGATCTCGCATCGGTTTAAAATTAACACGACGTCCAGATCGAGTAACGTAGGGTGATGGTAATAAATTGTCTATAGGTAGCTTGAGGATAGGAGGAACGGATGTGAATGGTGAAGATGGTGAAAATAAGGGTTGAGGAGTAACTTCCGAGAAGAAAGCAGGTTTTACGCGATCGATAGTGACTACCACTTTCTTACCCTTGATGTCCACAGTCAGCGTTTTGCCGTCACTTGACCGTTCGAGAACCTGATAAGGTCCAATATAAGGCGGCTGAAGAGGGCGTCGATCAGCGTCATCGCGCAAGTATACATGCGTAGCTGTTGATATGTCCTTGAATAAGAAAGACTTTTGATTACCATGGCGAGATGCCGATACTGATCGAATGTTCGACATATGTTTACGCAACCTAACGACCAAATCAGCTGGATCTTCACCGGTACTAGGGTTCTGTGGTGCAACAAGTAGTTCTCCTGGGAGTTGCAATGTTTCACCGTACATGAGCTCGGCGGCTGTACACTTGAGGTCCTCTTTAAAAGCGGAGCGCATGCCTATAAGTACAAATGGTAGAGCGTTCAGCCAGGACTGTTCATGGCACATTAAAGAGGCCTTAAGTTGCCTATGTACGCGCTCTATCATACCATTTGCCTGTGGGTGATATGCGGTTGTCCTTCGTTGTGTAGTGGAAAAAGTGATGAGGAGTCTGCGGAATAAGTCAAACTCAAATTGAGTACCCTGGTCGATCGTGATACAGAGTGGTATGCCAAATCTAGAGATCCATTCTCTAGTAAAAGTCTCTACCACTTCTTTTGCGGTTCTAGAACGCATTGGCTATACTTCTGCCCACCTCGTTACCCTGTCTATTGCTGTTAAGCAATAGCGATAACTATCGCAAACTTACTGAGGGGAGCGGTATTATATTATACCGCTATATTGGCAAATATAGCAGCATTGTAATTGTAGGTATACTTTTACACACAAAAGATTTTTATAATTTGACTAGCTGAACCGGTGACACGTTGCTATGAATTGAATGAAACACGTCCACCATGGAATAAACTAAAACTGAAAAAGAAATTTAAAATTAAAACGTGGCGCCATCTATGAGATTGCTTTAATAGTCAGTCCTACAGTTTTCTGCCAACAAACTATTTTAAAACGCCATCTTTTAGAGATTGATGAAACTTACAATTGATAACAATAATCAACATTGACAATTATTTAATCTGTAATTATATAATATTGAGGTCATTATTCGAAACATAAGTTATCATATTTCTTAAGTTGGACCAAATAATACATACTTATATAACAACTTTCATGAAAATCGGTTGAGGAGTTTCTGAGTTCATCGTACACACATCGAGACACTGGATTTTTATATATTTAAAAGATATCTTATAATTAGATATCTGATCTCTGTGTTATTTCTATATTAATAATATTACTGTTAGCTCTCGAGATGAAACAAAAAACAATTACCTATCTTTCTGTACGCAGCTTTACCCCTTCCATGTTTTAACTCATAACAAAATGCAAGTCATTGAAATCATTTATTATGCAGAGTTGACTGGCGACATTCAATTTTATAGTTCGTTTACTGAATGTAACTTCAAAGGCACTTACTAAGGAGGTAAAAGTTTCAGTGAAATAAAGATCATTTAGTTTTATGAGAACCTCATACATTCTACATGTATTTTATATCTTGAGTTATAATTTTCAATTAATTTTTTGTTATATCCCGGTATGAGAACCTCATACATACTACATGTATTTTATATCTTGAGTTATAATTTTCAATTAATTTTTTGTTATATCCCGGTTTATTTATTACCACAAAATAAGAATGCTGTCTCATAATAATTAATGATACATCTACTTCTTCTTTCTATTTCTGTGACCAATCCTTACTATTAAACACGATTATTATTTATCTATCTAATTTTTAATTTAAACGAGCAATTCTTGTATATTTTTATATTTGGGATCTCGGAAACGGCGTCATCTATTTCCGTGAAACTCAGTGTGTAGGTAGTTTCGGGGACGATAAATAGATCTAGCTAGATTTTATTCATAGAAAACTTTTTTAGAATAAGAAGGTAAATTTAGCAGCCGCTGTCAAAACAAAAATAGCTCAAATGGAAATTGGTTGCATCGAAAATCCGTGTAAAACCCCAGTTCAAATCCGAGTGCATATTATACATTGTAAAAAATGATTATTTTGTAGGGCAAACCGAACAATTTATAAGAGATATCTTTTTAAATTTAAGACCTTATGATGACGTCATAGTTATGAAAATAGCGACCATCCTCTTAGAATTTTTTAGGTTTTTGTGACATTTTACGAGTTTATTTTTCGTATTATGGTCCATTTCACTCATACACAATAATCAAATCAATTTGTTTAAGCGTTTCACAATTTAAATCCCACAAAATATTGTTTATAAATACTTCTTTATACAACTCTTTCACCTAATATTATGTGACGATGTGAATCTTGTAAAACAACATGTGAAGCTTGTCTGTCAAGTGTCTCAATTGCTAGGAAAACACACCTTAAGGTCCTGGCAACAGGTTTTTAAGAGTCAGTCCCCTCTACTTAATTGGTAGAGCCACGCTGAAGCTAATACTTGTTTCAGCATGAATGGGTCGGCTCGTTTGACGTAGTACCACACGACACACAGCTACACTGACGTGAAGTAACAGTGCTTGCATTGTTGCGTTTCGATCGGTCAGTGAGAGCGCCGGAGGACCTTCTTCCTTTCCCTTCCCCTCCCCGTCTCACCATTATACAGGCTGGCAACGCACCTGGTGTTGGTGTTGCTAGTGACCATGGACGATGGTGATCACTTAACATCACGTGACCCACCTGTTCGTTTGCCTCCTTTGATATAAAAAAAAGGTTTAGCGTGTTTGCCATCTTAGTTCACGTTGTTATAACATCATGAGATTGTACTCAAACGAAAAACCAATAAGTTATTTTAAAAAATGATTATGGGAACCAGTTCGTCTATTATTTGTTAATTTTGTGATTATAATTTAAATGTTAATAAGCACAGTTTGCGCGCCATCATTATTACTTTTACTGCAAACAACTTTTTTTTTCTCGAACTGACTACGCTATTGGCCTTATTAGGCCTTCACAGCTTCACCGGACTATGGATAAACTGCAAACAACTGTTCTAACATGTCACTATATTAAATCAAAGTTCTTAAAATAACTGTGCCCACGGTGCTGTTACTATGATCACTTATAAAAACATTGTATTTTTTTTATAAAACTTAGAAATAATGCATTGTTTGCTTTATATATTATATTACATTTTTTTTTATATTTATAACCTTACCTTAACAATGAGACCAAATTCAACAATTTTATTATTTTAATTTATTTATTGTATTATAATTATTCGGTTCGATTAACTTCGATAACTGGAATTTATTTCGTCACGTAAAATCGGTTGCTCTAAATTATATATTTCAAAGCCAAATTTATGACAATGATCATTTTTTTAGTAATATGTACTCTAAGCAACTAGAACTACGCTAGTTATACACATATCAAAAAAGTCTAAGCAACATGCGTGATATTACAAATTTTACCATTTATATTAATTAATTTCTAAGTATTTACTCAAACAAAGTGCGTAGGTAAGTAAACTTTTTTGTTATTGATGACATACTGGCGGCTGGTTGTTAAAAACATATTTGATTATGTTTTGTTTTTTCATAAAATTCAAATGACTGCGAATTTGTTTGAATTTAAGTGCGTTTTAATTGCTACATTTAGTCTTGATTTTATAATTTTACCACCTATTTAAATAAAGTTAGCAACAAAATTGAATTTTTAGATATTCTTTACGTCATGAAGCGACGTCATTTGATAGCAGATGAAATGCAAAGAGCTGTAGGCATGTTGCAAGCGGGAAGTAATCAATCTCAGGTATCTCGACATTTTGGCATTCATAGAAGTGTAATTTGTCGTCTTTGGCAGCGCTACAATAATACAGGAGAACCCGCTGAATAGCATCCAGGCCGTAAAAGGAGTACAACCACTCGGCAAGACCGGTACATACAACTGACTGCAAGACGCCAGCCGATGTTAACCGCTCGAGAGATAAGTTTGAGGCGACAAATTTCAAGTGATGTTGATGTAAGTCCTCAAACCGTGCGAAATCGACTGCATGAGTACGGCCTACGAGCTCGACGCCCAATCAGGTGCCCACCGATACGTCACGGGAATCGCGCTCGTCGATATGAATGGTGTAGAGAACGCTTAACATGGACCCAGGAACAGTGGGATAAAATTATGTTTTCCGATGAATCGCGATTCGGGTTTAAGCCTGATACAAGAAGGGTGCGAATGTATCGTCGACCCGGAAATACTGAAAGGCTCAGGTGCGTTAAAGAAGTTCATCCATACAGCGGCTCAACAGTTATGTTATGAGCGGGTATTATGAAGAACAGGCGAACTGAGCTCGTTTTTGTAAATGGAACCATGAATGCTGAAAATTACATTGAGGATATTCTTAGACCTTATGTCTACCCATTTGCACAAACCTTTGGCTCCGATTTTACGTTAATACATGACAATGCGCGTTCACATACAGCTCGGCGAACCAGGAATACTTTGCAACGGAGAACATCCGGGTATTGCCCTGGCGTGCACAATCGCCAGATCTCAACCCCATCGAGCACGCATGGGACATGCTCCAGAGACGTGTTTTGAAGGACTTGGACGGAGCGACAACAACACAACAGCTGAAGGATTTGCTACAATTCCATTAGGAGCGAATACCGCAAGATGACATAAACAGTCTCATTAATTCAATGAATAATCGTTGCCGACAAGTTCTGAATAGCAGAGGAGACCATATTTTGTATTAAATTGTTCT
>JACEII010000012.1:5107205-5176883 GCA_014332785.1 Antheraea mylitta | reverse complement strand
TTCAATATATGGTTGTAAATTGTAAGTGAAGTAATAATATATTTACTTCACACATCAAAAAAGTCTAAGCAACATGCGTGATATTACAAATTTTACAATGTATATTAATTAATTTCTAAGTATTTACTCAAACAAAGTGCGTAGGTAAGTAAACTTTTTTGTTATTGATAACATATTGGCTGGTTGTAAAAAAAATATTTGATTATGTTTTGTTTTTTCATAAAATTCAAATAACTGCGAGTTTGTTTGCATTTAAGTGCGTTTTAATTGCTACGTTTAGTCTTGATTTTATAATTTTACCAACCATTTAAATAAAGTTAGCAACAAAATTGAATTGTTAGACATTTTTTACGTCATAAAGCGATGTCATTTGATGGCAGATGAAATGCAAAGAGCTGTAGGGATGTTGCAAGCGGGAAGTAATCAATCTCAGGTATCTCGACATTTTGGCATTCATAGAAGTGTTATTTGTCATCTTGGCAGCACTACAATAATACAGGAGAATACGCTGAACAGCATCCAGGCCGTAAAAGGAGTACAACCACTCGGCAAGACCGGTACATACAACTGACTGCAAGACGCCAGCCGATGTTAACCGCTCGAGAGATAAGTTTGAGGCTACAAATTTCAAGTGGTGTTGATGTAAGTCCTCAAACTGTGCGAAATCGACTGCATGAGTACGGCCTACGAGCTCGACGCCCAATCAGGTGCCCACCGATACATCACGGGAATCGCGCTCGTCGATATGAATAGTGTAGAGAACGCATAACATGGACCCAGGAACAATGGGATAAAATTATGTTTTCCGATGAGTCGCGATTCGGGTTTAAGCCTGTTACAAGAAGGGTGCGAGTGTATCGTCGGCCCGGAAATACTGAAAGGCTCAGGTGCGTTCAGAAAGTTCATACATACACCGGTTCAACAGTTATGTTATGGGCGGTTAATATGAAGAACAGTCGAACTGAGCTCGTTTTTGTAAATGGAAACATGAATGCTGAAAATTACATTGAGGATATTCTCAGACCTTATGTCTACCCATTTGCACAAATCTTTGGCTCCGATTTTAGGTTAATGCATGACAAGACGCGTTCACATACAACTCGGCGAACCAGTGAATACTTTGCAACGAAGAACATCCGGGTATTGCCCTAGCCTGCACAATTGCCAGATCTCAATCCCATCGAGCACGCTTGGGACATGCTCCAGAGATGTGTTTTGAAGGACTTGGACGGAGCAACAACAACCCAACAGCTGAAGGATTTGCTACAATTCCATTGGGAGCGAATACCGCAAGATGACATAAACAGTCTCATTAATTCAATGAATAATCATTGCCGACAAGTTCTGAATAGCAGAGGAGACCATACTTTGTATTAAATTGTTCTATTCTTTCACAATAAATACATTTTCTTTAGAAATTTCATTTTGTAAAAAAAAAGTTTAGTTTCTTACGTATCTTAGTTTCTACAGTATATTCTAATATTGTTCATTTCTGTTATTAAAAGATCTTATAAAGACAACAGCTGTTATTTTTACATCATAGAACCCTAAAGATATTACTTTAAAAATAAAATACAACGTAATAATGTGAAGAACCATCCTAAAATTTAAATTAGTAAGTACATGTTGCTTAGACTTTTTTGATGAGTGTATAATGATTATTTAATATATTTTTAAATTCATCATTTTATGCACATAATATATTAGAGGTAATATACTAAAACCTGACTAGAAAATACTAAATTATCTGTTACAAATTAGTCTAGTAGTTTTAAAAAAACATTATATAAATACATTCTTTTAGATACTTTATATTATACTAGCCTCTGCCCGCCACTTCGTTCGCGTGGAATAGATACACTAACACCAACACTAACACGCAGCAGTTCTCAAAAGGAAAAAACATCCCGATTTTAAAACATTTTTCATCTGTGCTTCGCTCCTAATGATCTTAGCGTGATGATATATAGCCTATAACGATTCTCGAATGAGCTATATAACATTGAAAGAATTATTCAAATCGGACCAGTAGGTCCTGAGATTACTACCTACAACGCCAAAACATCACGTCACAAACTCACAAACTTTACCTCTTTATAATATTAGTACAGATAAAAATTTAGCTCTATTAAACGTAACATGAGAGCATAATATTAAATTCACGCTTAGTTTATTCTTCACATTGCATCTCTAAGCAAAACGTTATACAAAAAAACAATTTTCCACCAACTAACGATACAAAACAGTTGCGTTAACAAAGTGAAACTTCCCCCAATAAAGTCAGTGAAACCTTTAATCGAAAACAAAGCGCTATTGTTGACTGACATGTTCACAAAAAAACCGGACATCGTCACATTAAGCACGTTTCAACAAGTTACCCTTGTTATCATTGTCACCACAAATCGCTGAAACCGAAACATTTGATATAGCATTTTCAACTCTATCCCGATGAATAAAGATCTTATAAGTCAACTGTTACGTAGTATTAAAACCACAAATAAAGTAATACATACAGAGCAGTATCTAAATAAACGCAAGGCTATATTTCTACTCTGTGTCAACTTTAACCCTCAACACGCAACGATAATTTTTCGAAGGGGAGTGAAAAATCCCCTGATGGTAAAAAAATATAATAACACAGACTTATCGCCTTTTACCGTGGATCCTTACATAAATAATGATAAAAGGAAATTAAATCAAAGTCTTATTACGATATTAAAAGTTTGGAAGGCGTTTTTTTAATGTCTCTAAAGGCGTTTAGGGACGTATATTTCACTCAATTTGGTAAATGGAAGGACTCGCTATAACGGCCCGTTAAGTTTTGAGGTTGGGTGGTTTTCTTTGCTGTTGTTATTAAATACATTCATTAATTAAGGTATGTGACATTTATTGCAAAGAAATGAATATTGCGTTTAGTTTTAGCTAACTGGTTCACGCAGTAGAATAAACGTAATCAAATCCACTAATATTTCAATAAAATAGTATACAAAACTACCTCGGGAGCGAGACTTTAAATGTTCTGTGTGTACTTGTAAATTTTTGTTTTCACATTGTATTATAGATATTTTTTGCGCTGTAAATACCACCATGTATAGTGCAGACACTAATGTCATGTTCAAATAAAAAACAATAATTTTATGCTTGCCCAAGTTCCATAAAATTTACGCCATTTTTAAGCTATTGCATAGCTTCTATCGCGGGCCTTGAGCGTGGAGACCGAATCCAAAAATTCCTTAACGAAAAAACCTAACACCAATCAAGTCTCAAACTTTTGTTTCTTATTTAAGTTACCATAAACCTATACTTTCAATGATTAATATTCCTGAATAACCTACATGTATTGTAAGATAATAAAAATATTTTGGCCCAAAAAAAAAAAAAAAATGTTTTGTTATCGGTCACCATGCTCAAAAAGTGTAACTTGAATTAATATCTAAGAAAAAAAAACAAAGGAAAAAAAATACTGCATAAATAAAATAAATAAATAGGTATAATTGCATAAGTTAATAAAAAATGCTATGCAATAGCTTTACCGCGGCAGTTCCCGAGTGCCACACGTATTTTTTTTTAATCGACGATCTATAACTATATCAAAATAAAACTTTAAGAAATATATAACTAAAATCACGAGATATAAATAATAACTATGTTATAAATGTGATTGAAGCCGCGGATAAAGGTTGTATATTATTCCTATCTAATATTATACATATCTATCTATCGTTATAGTATTTTGATTAAGGTTGTCTACCACATACTGCAGAATATTGGATTTTTTTAAAACCAATGTGCATATACATTGTCTATACTAATATTATAAACAGGTAAAGTTTGTTTGTGATGTTGTAGGTGATAGTCTCAGGAACTACTGGTCCGATTTGAAAAATTCTTTCAGTGTTATATAGCTCATTTGTCCAGGAAAATTATAGGCTATATATCAGGTTAAGGCCAATAGGAGCGGAGCATCAATAAGAATGTTTAAATTCGTTTTTCTATTCCTCTTGAGAGCATCCGCTGCGTGTTAGCGTTAGCTCTAAATTATTATTTCACGCGGACGAAGTCGCGGGCAGAGGCTAATTGTTCATATAGTATAGTGTCGATACATGTATGGTATCAAAACATCAATGTCACTAGTCCATTGATAAAGAATATAAATAACAATGTGTTTTTTTATTACGCTGCACTACTATATTTACATACACGTTGTCAAGAGACTAAAAAGGGAATAGGGTAAACTTACTCTTACTTACGCTTAAAGCAACTCAAACCACTGGTAAATATAGTATTATTAAAATAAATATATTCTTCAAAATCTTTATATATCTCTCGTATACATAATATATGTAGGGTAATGAGAAATAAAAGAAATGTATCGGATCGTGATGTCTTGTCAAAAGAATACAATTATTTTAAAACATATAGGTAGCAGTATTTGACTATAAATACAATAGCAAAGTGGTTGAATATCCTGGGAGTATATATTTGCTTCCAACTCACTTTAACGTAGGCCATGCATCTTGTCTTTACTGCTCCTGGCCGCGCCCCGGATATATTCTGTCGTATATACACTGATCAAACAATTTTAATACTTTATGCAATAAAATCTTATATTACATATAAGGAACTCTAAAAACAACTGTTATCATTATGTTATGATATTTGATTATAAGGTTAACAACGGTTATGTTACTTCAAAGATATAAACAAAATGATATAGTGTATTATGTAGTAATAAAGTAAATTAGAGTATTTGGGTTACATATAATTATACTTTTTCATAGATAAAAACATAATCTTCTTTACAAATCTTAACAGATTTTAAAAATTTACTAACAACGATACCTCATAATATGTCAATTAAAAAATAATTTCTAGAATAAAAAACAATTCACAGTGAAACCCGTTGAAATGTAATTCATCTTGGAAAAAGGGCAATACTTCTTTCGCGAGACAGAATTCAGGAGCATCAGTCAGTTATGGGATAAGAATTAATAAGATAAGTTTTATTTATATGATATGTATATGTACGCTAATACACTCATCAAAAAAGTCTAAGCAACATGTACTAATTTAAAATTTTGAGATGGTTCTTCACATTATAACGTTGTATTTTATTTTTAAAATAATATCTTTAGGGTTCTATGATGTAAAAATAACAGCTGCTGTCTTTATAAGTTATTTTAATAACAGAAATGAACAATATTAGAATATACTGAAGAAACTAAGATACATAAGAAACTAAACTTTTTTTTAACAAAATAAAATTTCTAAAGAAAATTTATTTATTGTGAAAGGATAGAACAATTTAATACAAAGTATGGTCTCCTCTGGTATTCAGAACTTGTCGGCAACGATTATTCATTGAATGAATGAGACTGTTTATGTCATCTTGCGGTATTCGCTCCCAATGGAATTGTAGCAAATCCTTCAGCTGTTGAGTTGTTGTTGCTCCGTCCAAGTCCTTCAAAACACGTCTCTGGAGCATGTCCCAAGCGTGCTCGATAGGATTGAGATCTGGCAATTGTGCAGGCTAGGGCCAATACCCGGATGTTCTCCGTTGCAAAGTATTCACTGGTTCGCCGAGTTGTATGTGAACGCGCCTTGACATGCATTAACCTAAAATTGGAGCCAAAGATTTGTGCAAATGGGTAGACATAAGGTCTAAGAATATCCTCAATGTAATTTTCAGCATTCATGTTTCCATTTACAAAAACGAGCTCAGTTCGACTGTACTTCATATTACCCGCCCATAACATAACTGTTGAGCCGCTGTATGTATGAACTTTCTGAACGCACCTGAGCCTTTCAGTATTTCCGGGCCGACGATACACTCGCACCCTTCTTGTATCAGGCTCAAACTTATCTCTCGAGCGGTTAACATCGGCTGGCGTCTTGCAGTCAGTTGTATGTACCGGTCTTGCCGAGTGGTTGTACTCCTTTTACGGCCTGGATGCTGTTCAGCGGGTTCTCCTGTATTATTGTAGCGCTGCCAAGATGACATATAACACTTCTATGAATGCCAAAATGTCGAGATACCTGAGATTGATTACTTCCCGCTTGCAACATCCCTACAGCTCTTTGCATTTCATCTGCCATCAAATGACGTCGCTTTATGACGTAAAGAATGTCTAACAATTCAATTTTGTTGCTAACTTTATTTAAATGGTTGGTAAAATTATAAAATCAAGACTAAACGTAGCAATTAAAACGCACTTAAATGCAAACAAATTCGCAGCTATTTGAATTTTATGAAAAAACAAAACATAATCAAATATTTTTTTTACAACCAGCCAATATGTTATCAATAACAAAAAAGTTTACTTACCTACGCACTTTGATTGAGTAAATACTTAGAAATTAATTAATATAAATTGTAAAATTTGTAATATCACGCATGTTGCTTAGACTTTTTTGATGTGTGTAGTAAATATATTATTACTTCACTTACAATTTACAACCATATATTGAATATAATTTATAATAAATAAGGTAACAATAATATCAAGTGTAGTGGTATGTATATGTTTCACAACTTTACCTTAATTTACTTACCTTAATCTTTATTATTAATCTTTATGTTTTGTATAAATAAGAATTTTTCTTTGAGAAAATTTTTTTCTTGTTGAATATTAAAGAAATGTCGGCCACAAAATTTAAAGACCATCAAAGATCAAAACCTCACGGGCCGAGTAACATCTACGGTCAACCATTAGGGAAATCTGCACGGCTACGAGTGCTGTTTAATTTATTCGCGTGAATATTCTTAAACTATCGGTTTTGTGGTCACTATGGCGATTCCGGGTTTATTTACGACCGGCCACTGCTTGACCGGGTCGAATTAGTGATGGCCTCGAGAGACCAAACCTTATACTCTTTCAAGTTTATCACATAATAATGATTTTTTATAAAAATAATAAGCTACCTAACACTGAATATTTTTCAAATAAATCCAGTAGTTCCTAAGATTAACGCGTTCAAGCAATCAAACTCTTTAGACTTAGAATATTAAATACTAAGTTAAAATCAAAATCAACTTTATTCAATTTAGGCTCTAATAAGGCGCTTATGAACGTTAGAAACTACCACCGGGTCGGAAAAAAACCCAGCCATCGAGAAGAACCCGCAAGAAACTCTATTGGGTACATTTTTTTTACCTATATTTCCAATACATCATAGAACAGCTTATAGTGAATGCACAGAGAGGAGTCAATTCCAGACATCACTATCATTCACATACTGATCCACTCTATAATATCCTTCTGACATTAAAACCCGCTTAACGTGGCGCTTAAATTTGCAGTCCGGCAAATCGGTAACATGTTTTGGGTCTTTATTGTAAAACCTAACACTATTACCTAAGAAACTATTACTGGTTTTGCTAAGTCTGAAACATGGGACGACCAGTTTATAACAGTTTCAAGTATTTACATTATGCCGGTCTTTTACTAAATTCAGTTTTTCAAAAATTTTTACGGACATACATTAAATTATCAACAATGTAAGTATAGATACAATTTTATAAAGTGAAACAAAAGATACATTAACATAAAAAAGTCTCCAGAATTTAATTATAATACCTAATTTACACATTACGTTCACAATTCATCCTTTTCGCAATATAAAAAGCCAATTTTGTCAGGAAAAAGTCGAGGAAAAAAACCAATGTGTAACGTACGAGGTCGGGTAATATCAATTTGCCTCTCATGAATACATTCATGGCTCGTCGCGGCAGGTCATATAATTTATATGTTAGAAGCGAGTGGAAACAATCGTACAAATTCACGCAAAAAATTCTACCGAAGTGAGAAAGTCCAATTTTCTGTTGCAGGCAAACTACAAAACTAGACTATGTTCATATATATTAGACAGATTACCGCCGCGCCGTGGTCTGGGGGTAAATTTCGCTCCCGCTCACCAGATTAGGCCCCCTAGATTAGGCTGCGGGTGAAGCCTAGGGCCGTTCTCTCGGCGTAGAGCCCTTGATTTGCTTAAAAACACCTTACATGCTGTTTTTTTTTTCAGAGAAATAAACGACAAAGAGTTCTTTCTACCCTTATTTTTCTCTATCCTATATAGTTTAGAGGAATTTTTCCGACACAAAATACATATAGGAGTTGTTGAGGCAGGCATGCTTGGGACACATGCATGTTTCAATAACTCATATACGTATATCTAGATAGCTTAGCTTAGATAGGTCGCGATTTTTGCATAGAACAGACAACAGCCCAAGCCGAGGTGTGCCGTGCACCCTTGAATTAGTCGCCCAAACATCCCAAATCGGCTGAGTGTCTTTAGCGCTCGCCTCAGTAGTTCGGTGAAGCTGTAAAGACCTCTCCAACAGCGTTTTCATTTCGAAAAAAAAGACTATGTTGTTTGACAATCTTTTTTTCTATGTCATAGGAGGCAAACGAACAGATGGGTCTCCTGATTTTAGGCGACCACCACCATCCATTCGAACTAGTAACACTCGAGGAGTCGCAAGTGCGTTGCCAGCCTGTGTTTAGGAGGAAGAGGGAGGGGTTTTGAGGTGGTCTTCCGGCATTCTCACTGACCGAAAGAAATGCAACAACGCAAGCAGTGTCACTTCACATCAGTTTTCTGTGGGTTGGCTAGTACTACCCCGGGCAAGCCGAGCTATTCATGCTGAAGGCAGTAATGGCTTCAGTGTAGCTCTACCACCTACACCTATATATATCATTCTTCTGTCCGCGTGTATATCATTGAACTCCTACTAAACGTCTGGACAGATTTTGATACAGTTTTTGTGTGTGTTCATGTATATTTAAGAATGGTTTAAATTCACAACTGGACCCAGTAGGTGACGCTGCAGTTGACTCTTAGGATGATTTTTTATTATCAAGATAGGACGACGTCAACCGGGCCCGCTAGTTATATATAAAATATTTACATGAATTTGTAGCAAATAGTTTTTATTAAAATTTATTTCGTATTTCACAATACTTAAAGTCATATTTAAACATAGATTAGTATATCTGTAATTAGACACTCGAGTATCGTTTCATCGAACGAAAATATTTCATAGATGAAGTTTTATGTTATTCTAATTTACTATAATTCGCCACTAGATGGCACTACAGTCTACCTCTGTACTTCATCTGATGCTCACATAAGTGCAGATAGATTTTGTCGTTCATATGAATTAAGCTGCAGATATAATTAGTTGTCAATATGAATACAATTTTCATGTACGCCTAAACATTTGTTGATCTCTGACTGCACCACACCGCTTTGTATAACCAAAAACCTATTTATAATATACGACAAATCTAGTTACATATAGACTTAACGACAAAATCCATAATTCACACTTCAACAGCAACAATTGGCTACTTTCTCGGCCAGCATCGTTACCAAAAGGCCAGTATTATGCAAGCCAACTGTACGCCACTCTTGGGAGCAGTTACTTATACTCGTCCTCCCTGACTCTGATATGTCGGTTGAAGCGTAAAGGGTTCATTTGGGTCGAATATAGCTTTTACTCCTAAAAGATCTTGCAAGTTTCGAGGTCTCTATGGTTTGTGGGAATTGTAGTCATATTAACTAATAAATTTAATTCCCTATTAATACTAGAATAATTCATAAGACTATCCAATATTAATGTCATAATAAAGTTACCATGTGAAAGTCCCAGTAGTGGGTATAATCATTACGCTAACCCGCAAACTATTAGCGAGTTTAAACTGTGAGAAAGATCTTAATTAATAAATACGAATGTGTTTGTTTGTTTCTTACCCTATCAGGGCTTAACTAACTGCCGGACTGCTGAAAAGGACCAACGATAACATTCATCCATTAAATGTATTTTTCCCAGGGGATAAGTTTAATCTAGATTATTTCGAGCAAAGCTGTAGGCAATAGATAATTTAAAACATTAGCCATCTGGTTTTCACATTTACATATAACATATACAGTTTATGAAACATGAGCTGCACAAGCTCATTACAAAATATCAACATTACTTGCTATACCAAGGTCATCGATGACGCGAAACCATAAGTTTTCTTGTACCTAATTTTTTAAAGCCCTCAACGCGACTAAAGACGACTCTTCCAAACTAAAGAAGACTTAAAAACAGAAGAGGAAGATGTACTTAACTGTCTTATGTCTGATGTTTATATAGGGATTTTAAATGTATTTATTATCAGTGCGTTGAAAATTTTTTTTTAAGATTTAAGTATGCACGGAAGTTTTTTGATTGAAGAAGGCGTTCCTTTGCGGAAATCCATTATTGAATACTAAGGTGGATGCTACTTTGCACTTCCGCCTGGAATTGATTGACCACTACTACGTCTAAATGTGTTTCGCTCCGTCACGGAGCATCATCAGATTGATGTTGACTCTTCCGTTGCGAGCGGACGAGTTGGAATATATTTGTCACAGCATCTTAGCAGAACCCTATTCGGGTGAAATTACAATGTTGTATGACTTAGTAATGATAACTCATTAGCGACTCTCCTGATGAACTTAGAAATAATGAGGAACAATTAGGTGGATATGTTTGTAAGAACAAAAGACCCTAAAATAAAATAAACCAAAAAGAACTAAAATAATAATAAATTAAAACAGTGGCAAGAGGTTATTCCAGCAATGGGACATCAAAGACCCGCAACATATAATAACAGACATAATGACACCACCGACATCGGTAAATATTTACAATACATAAATTCGAATACTAACCGCAAATATCGGACCGACGTGGACGCCTAATTGAGACCTCGCTCCGGGGTAAAACAATTTCAATTACGCGGACAAACACTGTCCATACTTATTGATCATTGAAGAGCTTTTGACACCGAATTCTGCCAAATTCATTTCCAAATTGAAGTGTAATCAACGTAGAATTCACCATTAAAAAATTACATAGAATTAATTAAGAAAAATAAAGATGGATTAATTAATTAATTTTTAAGTTAATTAGTTTGTCTTTAATATTTAAGAAGAGCAATAAATTTTCTATTTAAATCGCTACATTACAATTTTATTGCATATTTTTCAGTTTCAAAGAATAATTCCGAAAAACCTGAATTTCATATACCGTTATAATTAAGAAGTTATGATTAAAATAAACATCACCGAAAAATACCTACTAGAAATTCACTTACTTCTTTGTCTGCTCACGTAAAATACCCCAGCGGTCAATTTATTCCAGGCATTAACGGTAACAGCCCAAGCCGAAGTGTGACGTGCACCCTTGTGCTAGTTACCCAAACAAAATCGGTTGAGTGCCCTAAGCGCTTGCCTTAGTAGTTCGGTGAAGTTGTAAAGGCCTTGCAAAGCCTATAGCGTAGTTAGTCCGAAAAAAAAAGTCCAGGCAATGTAAAGTAACATCCATTCATGTACTTTATAATGAGTTAATGCAATGGTTTCATCAATGAAATACTATTTAATATCTTACTGCACAGTTTAATTGAAACCCATAAAACTTAAAAAAAAATGTATAAAGAAGAATTATTTATAGAATCATATTTATATAATCTCACCAAGGTACTATCGCGTTTGTACGTTGCGTACCAATGTACGTCTTCTTTACTATCCATTTTCGTATAAGTTAAATCTCGCTTTATGTTTACCATTTTTTATTATTGTCTATTAACGAAAAAACTACCATCGAAAACAACAGCCAATTTTAGTAAATATAACTTAGGTAAACTATTTAGTAAGATTAACCAAGCCAAAGTACGAGTCCCACATTGTATTTCTGAATAAACCATGTGTTTCATTCCCGTGAGGACAGACTCTCCGGACACGCGCCCCTCTTAGTTAATGGTCGCTCAGTTTTCTCATTAGCCGTAAACACAAGGCATTTCTTTTTCAGAACTTGTTAATAGCTTCTTTGAAATTCAAGTTACTATTGGTTCATGACAATTCATGTTTCATTTTCTAAGAGAAGAACGAAGATAGACGCAGTTTTCAACCCTATTCTATTTCAGTTCATTTATTATTCCTATTACCTATCCAAAAATGACTTAAATCACTTAACAAAATGGTCACTATAACCTACAAATATGATGGAAATAGTGCAACATGGAAAAACAGTTTTTTAAATCTTGAATTATTAAAGATTCCTTCTTTGAATTGTCATTAGGATATAAATTTATGGACCAATGATTTACTACTATACAATTATATTGGAAACTAGCTGTGCCCGCGAAGCCGTCCACTTGGAACCTAATGCAAAAAAACTGACTGAAACATTTGAATGTACTATTCTCTCGTACTTAAGTCGCATTATCATTAAAATTACCATAACTTTTGATATAGTGAACCGATTTCAATGAAACCAAGTAAATGTTACTCGAGGATGTGCCTTATGACTTTTTAGAGGTTTTATTGTAAACGTATTACTTTAGTTTCAATATCATATTTCGTCATTAGTAAATCGCGTGCGTAGGCTTATACCAATTTTTAAATGTATTAGACAAGTAGCAGACAAAAACATTGTTAAAATGATATATTTCTCTTTATGCCAGTCACTTCTTCTTTACTGCATCCCGTGTTGGGGGGGAGCAAGTAAATCCATTTTGCTACCCCTAGAAAGGGCTCAAAGAGCAATACTGAAAGTAATGTTTTTCCGGCCGTATAGATATCCCACAGAGAATCTTTACCAAGAATGTCAGGTTTTAACCGTTAGACAACTTTTTATTCAACAAATTATTCTCCGTCAACATGTAGAAACGACAAACATGCAATTCACAGATTCTAGAAGGGTCGAGGACATAATAAAAGTACCTAAACATAATACTTCGTATGCTTGTCGTTTTGAAGGCTACCTGGGAGGATTGCTCTATAATAAAGCAAACAATACATTAGGGATTAATCAATTCAACAGTCATACTATTAAAAAACTCACTTACAAATGGTTAACTTCACAAAATTACACAAATACAGAAAAATTACTAATACCACAATACAAATTGTAAATAACTTCAATATTTAAATTCATACATTTTTAATTTAAAAACAATGCTTCATGAAACTCTATCATATATACATATACTATCATAAAACACCCTTGGCTATCTGGGAATACTGTGTTACACATTAATAAATATGTGAGATATTTAAGTCAAACTACGTTCTTACGTTTTTATTTATTATATGTTTAAGTCACTGTTTGTCTTATTTCTCAATATATGAAATTTTGATATCTGCGATACGGTTTATAACCAGTGCAGATAACAATATAACTGTAAATTATGTATACATTGACTTTGAACATTAAATTATTATTATTATTATTTATTATTAGTAGTGTTACATGTTCAAAGAAACATACAAACAGATATTAATAAAAAGGATTGAAATGTATAATATTATTTATTCCTATACACCTGCAACAATGTATTTTACAAAAATGTAAAGAATACAGACACATTAGATTTACATTCTCATTATATTTATAAAAGAAGGGATGAAAAAAGATATTATTTATTTGTCTCAAATAAATTGAATTAAAGTTAAGCAAACATACGTAATTATTTGTAAATTCATACACCATTATTCATATCCCAATCTCACTAACAAATCGTTCTCGCCACGCTTAAAGCGGTAACAACTCAATCGATCCATTCAATCCATTCATTCAAACGCTTCTATATCGTAAACATATTGAATGAATGATTCCGCCTGCGAATCTCTTCCTTCGATCGGCCATTGTCGCAGAGTGTGTAATTAAGAGCGCTCTTTGTATAAATCCAGTCGTGTCCACAATGGTCGCAAAATTAATTTATCCAATTTTATTAAGCTTTGTTCATTATAAAATGCTTGGACTTCATAAAGATGATCATCTACACCGTCATCCAAAGAAAAAATGATGGATCCACATATTTTTGCAAAATTGAGTTTTATACATATTCGGAATGACATAAGGTTTAAATTTGGTGGTTAATTTTTATTCACATATGTACACTTCTGTTCTCAAAGTATACATAATTAAAAAACGCGTCTTTGTCAAATTTTTTGGTCGCTCTAGTGAAATAAAGTATTCATTCACATGGTTAAATACAGTATCCATTTTTATTATAATTTTTTTTTCAGTCCTTTTAAGGCGTTGTCGCTAAGAGAGATCAGGTCATCGGAGGATACAATTTATCTTCTATGTATTAATGAAAAAAAAAGATGCTTAATTTTGTCCCTATCGCTTCCAATTTAAAGGTAGAAGCTATTTATTGTCTGTTTAAAAACACAATTGGTAGATTTCTTTGGGTTCGCCATATTTAATTTTAAAACACAAGATATTTAGCTCATTGTAGACGTTATCTTTCGTATAACTTTCCGAACGCCTACACCGTTGATTGAGTTACTTAAAACATTATGATTGTTTGGATATATGTCGTTTATTTATAACAATCTTCATGAAACATAATTTTTCATGAAATTATTAATGATAGATGTGAAAACAGAATCAGAAATTCAAATATAATAAAACGAATTGAGTAGATATCTTAAAATTCATAACATCCAGTGTTTGTCTACGATGAATTTCGAAACTACTCAACCGACCTTCATGAAAGTTGGCATTTATGTATATTTTGGTCTGACTTGAGTAATGGGATTTTTTTTTTTCGAAATGAAGCGCTGTTCACCTGGAAAGGTCTTCACAGCTTTACCGAACTATTGTGGCGAGCGCTGAAGGCACTCAGCCGATTTGGGATGTTTGGGCGACTAACTCAAGGGTGCACGGCATACCTCGGGCTTGGGCTGTCGCCTGTTTTGTGTAAAAATCGCGACCTATCTGAGCTAACCTTACAGGATAATTTTTATTTCGACTAATATCCTCAATATTTTTAAATTACTAATTAAATTATTATCAGTGTTGATTATTGTTATTAAATGTAAGTTTGTCAGTCACGTACAGATGGCACTTTACATTAGTTTGTTGACAAACTATAGGACCGACTGTTGCACATCGTTCATAGATGGCACCAAGTTCTAATTTTGAATTTCTTTTCCAACTCCACTTTATTTTATATTTCACGTGTTCTGTTAATCTATTTACTACGTTGCCTCGCTTTTACTGTATGTTTTGTGCAGACTCATTACCCCATAAAATCTAATACTCTATCATAATTTTAATTCAACTTGTAATATCTGAGCTACAATAACGGATCTAGTATGTACATAATATTCGATAAGAGTTTTTGGCGGAATCTCGGGCTGTTATATAGTGGATTTTATATTTTATTCATAATCTTGTGTTATTTGACTCTATATTTTGTAAATTTGGTGGTGTTTTTCAAGTAATATAGTTACTTTATTGTGCATAAGTGATGTGAATGGACAATAATACCACGGAGCATGAAATTCTGAGATGCCACAAAATCTCCCTGGAAGGTTCTAACAAGGGATCCACCATTTTGTTAGAATATTGAAATAATCACACGACGCTTGTAATATTATTGTATTGTAACATCCATTGAAACAAAAAATTGACACTGGCAAGTGCGTCTGCGGAGCCAAAACAATAAAAAGAAGAAGAACTTTCTATAAAAAAGGAAAGTTTTTTTAAAATAAACAAACATCGTAAGTAAGCAGAACTCCATTCGGAAAATTCACTCAGTGCTTCACACTCAAAAGCACTTAACCCTTCCGAAACGGGAAGGGTTTTTTCGACCCCAGGAATAAAATTACCGTTACGCCCCCTTTAAATAGCGGATGGTAAAATCTTGAAAAACTCCCCGAAGACATCTCGAAGACAACATAAAGGACATAATTCATAATGAAAAAGTTAATTTTCACGACGAGCAAAAACTAATTTGCATATTTTTGCCTACAATGTGCTATTATTTGAGTGAGCGTTACGGTTCACTCTTTCCGCGGAACCCTAATAATGCTCCTTCGGGTATCGTTTCAGATGTTAACCCTTTAGAAGTAATTAATTTTTCTTAGCCAATTAGCAGACGCTGTTACTACTTCTATTTTAGTGTTAGTCTCTGTGCATTCATAAATTAGGATATTTACTTTAATCAACGATAACACACTTATAATTCTATGACTTTATTTTATTCTAGAATACCAGTATCAAAAGATTGAGGTAATGCAAAAGATTAAAATATCAAAAACATATCTCTGCTTTTTTCAACTAAAAATCAGGAGCCTTAATCTGAAAGAGAGTATGACCGAGACTACAGGAGAAGAGACTCACTAAATAAAATATCTATTTATATCATATCTGTAGATATAATAAGAATTTAAATATAGCGCATATTACGATAGAATATAATATATCTAACGAATAGATCAAATCTACATTAACGCGAAAGTATACACGAGCAAAAGCTAGTTGTTTATATACTCGTACAAGAATTAGCAAGTCCAGCGGATGTTATTCCACCCTGAAATAAAAGAAAAACCTTAACAAATTATATATCTAAACCTTCCCCATTAATCACTGTATCTAAAGGTGAAACCCGCATGAAAATCAGTTCAGTAGTTTTATCGGAAACAGACAGAAAGACGCGGCTTTGTTAAATAATATGTAGTGATTATTTAAATTAGCCATAGCGTATGGATATATGTCAAGTAAGTTGGAAAATTAGTCGGGGAGGTCGAATGATGGATCTGATGGAATGTCGATTCGATGTCTACAAGTTCGAACCCATGCACTAATAGTGTCTTCGAAATTCACATTTCGTTACTTATTTAAATTGATAACATTATGGGCTAATGGTAAAAGAAACCATCGTAAGTTATCCTGAAACTGATCAATATTGTTGTAGTACCACAACAAGATAATGAAGCCACTAATCTAGCCTTTAATAAAGTCTTTTTTTTAATTTAAATATTTGATGGGATTGAGTTGCAGGATGGATTGGGTTTTTTTTTTTCGAAATGACTACGCTATTGACCCAGCAAGGTTTTTACAGCTTTATCGGACTACTAAGGCGAACGCTTAAGGCACTCAGCCGATTTTATTTTGGCAACCAGCTCAAGAGTGCACGGCACACTTCGGCTTGGCTGTTGCCTGTTGCATGCAAAATCGCGACCTGTCTTAGCTGACCTAGCTAACTATTCATATATGTATGAGTTGTTGAAACGTATATGTGTACCAAGCATACACGCCTCAACAACTCCTCCATATATTTATTATCGGTAAATTGAAAGTTTTTCAGTTCGATAAGGAAAAAAAGTAAACCCTTCCACTTTCATGTGTAAGCGTGTAGACGTGCACGTGTGTGAGGGTAATCGTGTAGTGTTGTAGCGGTGATGCATATTTGTGTGTCACCGTATCGCGCCAGCAACGCACTCAAGGGCTCTATACCGAGGGATCGAACCTAGATGGAGTGGGGTTAAATATTCAATATTAAGCTTAATTACATTTTTTTGGAAATTGCTTTACTTGCGACGGTGCTTAAGTTTCATTGAAGGTTCAGTTTTCTGTCTATCAGTAGCATTTATAACAATTTATTATCATTTAACACCAATCAGACAATCTCATTCTCTAAAATTATTATAGCATATGGCCAAATAATAGAAATCAATTCTCAGTTATTGTGTAATAAAAAACACTAATGAACTTATCTAATTTATTATTAAAAAATACATAACAAATATTAAAAAAGGAAATAATTAGGTATCTATATTTAATTACGTTCCTAAAATTTTCAGGAAAGGTGGGCCTATTCAACCCACGGCATTATTTGCACAGAAAAATCCCATGAAAGGACTCTTTGAGACTGTACGAGGCGCTCTTTGATTGAGACCTTACAACGACCCACTCAGACTTTATTCAAAATGAAGCAAGTATATGTTGTGGATAGTCGGCACATTTCATTATTTTACAGAAAATCATAAAAAAAAACGTTCATATAAAAAATATAAAGTCAATTGGTAGATACCTATATTTTTGTTTAAAAAATAGAAAATGCATATTATGAAGAGATTAGTCTACTTTTAAATTCAATTGTATCTAATTAATATTCTTTTTAATATCCATTATAAGGCCGCCATTAATTACATATTTCTATATGTAGAAGTAAGTTAATTACGGTTTAAATATAGTAAATAAAAATCATATACCAGCAATAACATAAGGTAAAATGTACATTTAGCTCAGATATTAGTCTACAGTCATTATATCAACCTTTAAGAGACCCGCTACATAGCTATAGGCTTGTTCCCATAGGATCATTTGCACAAACACCACGCCAGCTTACAACGTATTGGTAATTTCAAACTTCGAGAAATACACAGTTCTATATTGATGTGGAACATCTATAGGCGAAGGTATACCTGATTGTTGGCGTGACGAGTATGTGACACGTGGAGACGCGATGCCATGCGCAAGCGACAGTGCGTGATCTTTCTTACTGCACTAAGCTCGCATACCAATAGTGTAATTTGAGAATTCGAGAATGTGAGATTCGTTCGATTCGAACAATTTCGATATTTTGCAACTACCTGGCGTCCCGTGACGACTCAATTTTTTTCCTACATATTTTGGTATTACAATAACATTTCTCAGGTTGAGTACCAATAGTGTAATTGGAAAATTCGAGAATGTGAGATTCGTTCGATTCAAACAATTTGGATGTTTCACGTCTGCCAGGCGTCCCGTGACAGCTCTTTTTTCCTACATATGTTAGTACTACAAGAACATTTCTCAGGTTCAGGTTTCCTCGCGGTGTTTTCTTTCATCGCCAGCCAATAGTATTAATTACTAATTTCAGTTAGTAACTGTACGCGAATTCTCAAAAAAATCGTATATACATCTAAGCATCAAAGCATCCGAACTTTCAATATGGAGTAAATTGAGTAAATGCTCACAAGAGGAGTATTATCCTGGTTTCTTTGTTAAGCATTAGAATTAAGCTTTTTTCTCAGAGTGACTACGCTATTGGCCTAGCAAGGCCTTAACAACTTCACCGGACTACAAAGAAGAATTAAGCATAAATAATCGGAAATTGTAATAGTATTTTTCTACTATCACTTTACTGGTACAAAATACCTAATTGAAGAATCACTAGAGTATTTTGCCAAACACTATTTTGGAATTGGTTTGTTAAAAAAAATATAGATAGGCAAAAAAGTAACGTAAAATACAGTAAATTCGCAACAACATACGCTCTTTAATAAATGTATCGTCGGTGAATGGACGTTTTTTTTTATCAAAAAGAAGCTCGTTCTCCTTGTGTAATGTAAAAAATATACAAATTAAGTGTAGGAGGCTGAATGGGCCCCGAGCGTATATAAATGAATGGTTCCCGCAGCGTGTACTTTAGGGTTAAGTGTTGTATATCGGTGTATTGAATTGAGTTGTTACTAAATAAATAACGAGCCGAAAGTGCTTGTAATCAGATTTCTTTAGAGACCGGTTAAGGTGATTCTGCCTGTAACATTTTAAATATTATTTTGATCCTTTAAAATAATTTATAAAATCCGGTCAAATTTTGAAAATACTAGCTCAGCTCTATGCGTGGGTTGATACGGACATCTTATTCATATCATAGGACGCAAACGAACAGGTGAGTAATGATAAATAACCTGATGATTAAGTGATCACCATTGTCCATAGACACTTGCAACACCAGGGGAGTCGCAAGTGCGTTGCCAGCCTGTGTTTGGAGGAGATGTTGGGTATCCGGCGCTCTCACTGACCGAACGAAACGCACCAATGCAAGCACTGTTACTTCACGTCGGTGTTATTCTATGTTCACTATTGTTCGGGTGGTAGTACCCCGTGTGAGCCATCCTATTCATGCTGAAACCAGTAATAGCTTCAACGTGGTTCTACCACTACTGAACGTCTGTCTGTTCGCGATAAACTCAAAAAGTAATGAAAGGTTTCGATATATAATTCATCAAGGTTTTTTTTTATTATCAGAGTGGGATAACGTCCTCTGAGCCCGCGAATATCTTTATAAATATTTACAAGAGGCTCTACCACCTATACGTGGCTCTAAAACTTACAACATGGGAAACAATATCTTTTTGTGGGCAAGATGATCTGATGATGATATAACAAAATCGTAGGAGCCATTCAAAGGATTTTACCTATTTTATTTCAATAGTATTAATATTCAAATAATAGCAGACAGGTTTGTTATAACATGTAGGTATAGAAACACTTTTATGTAAAGATCAGAACACTGCTCTCTGCGCATCATTACCCTAACATTAGAGAGAGTGGGGGTTAAAGTACTTTTATATTTCATATCACAAGCTTTTGTACCTTCAATGTAACATTCTTTACTGGAAAGCATTTTTTATGATCAATCTTCTAGATTAGCTAATAATAATATTACAAGCGTCTTGTGATTATTTCAATATTCTAACAAGTTGTGGCCTCCTTGTTAGAATTTTCCAAGGAGTTTTTTTAATCTCAGAAAACTCAGAATTCGTGCACCGTGGTATTATCTCCCATCCACTTTATTTATGCACAATTACCGTACTATATTATTTTAAAAAATGCCATATATATTACAAAATATAGAGTCAAATGATAGACTAGGATTTCTGGGATCTGAATATGCCGAAAAAATATAAAGATTAATCACAGATAATATTTTCAATATTTAGTTTATTCTTATAATACAGACAAATTCATCTTATTTTCACATAAATTTTAATCGAATCGAATATATTTAAAATCTAAATACTTAAAAATTAAAAGTTACTGTAATTCGTATTACATATTAAAACAAAAACAACCAAAGAAATTCCTTCACGTTCGTCAAAAAATAGCTCACCAATAGCATTTTTAACTATTCCAAATCTCCAAACTACGCGAAGCTTATAAAAAACCGTATTATATCACGATTGGTGGAAAATGTCGCTGTGGGCGTGGCAGAAGGCTTTGTCGCCAAGAGGCGTGGTTCAAACGACATCGGCGGGTTTGTCACTGCGCTTTAAAAAGCCTCCAAAGATATGGGAGTTGGGCGGGCGGTATAACTCACAAATAATTTAACATTATAATGTTACTATAGTATAAAATTTAATTTAAGCGTTACAATTTTAATATCAGTAAAATTTAAATTTATTTGACAACATTGTATAGTGTACTGTTACTTTTACTATAAGTAATAACTGTTCTCACCATAGATACAACAATTCTACTCAGAGGTAAATTCATATGAGATTTAGCGAATAGGTATTTAAAGATAACGAAATACAAGTTGTGTTTATCAAGTTATTGATAAATTAACTCACTATTCTCGTGATTAATGATTGAGAAACGAATCTAAAGTAATGCTTATGACTAAAGTAGTTAGTAAGGTGAAGTTAATAAAGAACGGATGAAAGGACGTGACGATTGTATCCTCTGGATTGCAACTACTATATACAAAGTATAGCATTCGTTATAGCGGCTCTCTTTCATTCCATCTCATTACGGCAAGCATAGCATTCCTGTTGATAAGCTTGCAAGCCAGCAGGATAATAATCAGTATTATTATACATTGCATACACACATATATATTGTATATCTCTTATCGACAGCCATTATTTTTCTACTGTGAAGAACTTTTTTCTGTGGTAAAAAAATCATCTTAAAAGAATTCAACCCTTTAACAAAGATACAAAGTTGTTTCAAACGTATCTACCTAACCCGTTACGAACACGGAACGAAGAAAAAAAGGGCTTAAACAAAACAAATTATCACATTAAAGTCAGATATGACATAATGACGAATGTATTTGATTAAGAAGTTAACCATACAAAATCAAATATGAAGCACATCAAAACAATTAACTAACACAAATAAACCGCTTAATTCACTTTACCGATAATCAAAAGAAACTTCCCAAATAAAAGCGGGTATAGACATAAAAATGGCAACGTAACATCGCTGCCTAAAGACGGGGGGAAGTAGGGCGGGGGGTGCGCGGGCCGGGCGAGGGGGTGACAGGGAGTGTGGGCAAAAAGCTCAAGTGCAGGAGGCTGTATCGATCCGCGACCGGCGACCGGCGACATGGCCGGGTCACATATTCGGGCCACGCTATGTTGACGAGCGAAGCGTATCTTATAATATTTTAATATATTACTTAGCTTACCCGGTCAAGCGTTGCTATGGCTCAGTTATTACAAGTGGAATTAAAATTATGATAAACTATTTTCAAAATGAAGAGTAGCGTCATCTATATGATATTTATAGGTAAGTGTACGTCCAGAGTGGACGCTTAAATCGAGCCTCGAGCATGGCGGGACATGCGGCGATTATTTCAAACAGATGCATTAACACGTAAGTGTCCTGAGTAGACCGCGAGCGTCGCTCTTGGACGCAGCATGCCCCGCTGAATGCAGATTAGAAATAGAATGCGGGCAATAAAATAAAATGCAGGCCGTATACTAACAGGCGGTCCTACAAATTTCTACCGAAAAACTAATTTACAGCGCCATCTGTTCGAACGTGATGAAATTTAACAATACTTAATATTGACAATTATTCCATATTATTATTTTAAAAAACCGAGACCCGTAATCGAGTTATGAATTATCCTATGTCTAAAGTTGGACCAAATTATACATGAATGCCAACTTTCATGAACATCGGTTGAATAGTTTCGAAGTTCAACATGACATCATGACACAGGATTTTTATATAAAAATGACAATATTATTTAACACGGTAATCACGCTAAACCTAAAGAGAGGCTGGTTCTGCAGCTGTCCGAACATACCAACATATTCTTGGCGACAGATTTTCATCTCGAGAATGATAATTAGCCAAGTGAACTATACCAAAGCCAAAGAAGAGTTCTCTTGAGTGTCACCAAGCTATAGTTATATCATAATATTTTCTTCCGGTCGTTTCAGTAAAAGTATAAAGTATAGTCAATGCGGTCAGGGATTGCAATAAACACTTAGTAGGTACTGTGTACATAAAAATGCATGTAGACCAACGACATCTTGCCTTTTATAGGACTATATAAGTCAAAGCAATTACTATTTACTCATAATTTTGCAAAATGATTTAAGTAACACAAAAATAATAAATAACCAACAAATTAATGTTACATGCACATCAATTCTATATAATAATTCTTATTTGTATATTTGTAATATGTTTCGATATATAAGTTGTGTGTACAGCAGCGCCCTTTCGCCTAACTCGCCCTTTTATAGGCCAAACTATAGAAGTCAATGCAATTACTATTTAAAGAAAAGCAATTAATTCTGCAAAATAATTTATGTATACACTAAAAATAATGAGAACCATTAAACTAATGTCATGCAAGTATTAAATCACTTTCATATAGTAATATCAATTCTATTTTATGTCTACTAGAAGGTTGGTTGCCAAAAACAAAAAAGAAAAAAAATAGAAATCGAAAAAAAAAAATTTCTATACATATACCTACATAATTCCAGACATCCAGACTTTTTTATAAGTCTCAATTCGTCATATCTCAGTCTCCTTTAGTCGACAATATTCAACATTTATACAATTATCCAATACAGTTTCTATCGTTTAGAAAAAATACATTAAATAACAATAATAGTATGAACATATACAATAATTAGAGTCTAATGTCGACCACTGAACAACCACTCGTTTTTATACCACAAAGCAGTAATTAATTTGGTAAACACAGTAAAAATATTTAGTAACAAAAATGGTTTACCTAAAAAACTATATCGCGTAAGATTGTGATCAAACCCTAGAGTGTAAATCGATTTAGAACAAATTAATAGCCATGGTTATCGCAACGCAAAGCCTTGAAGCATAAACCTAGATACCCTTGAGACTTCAACTAGATTTCGTTACTGTAAATTTATAATTATTATACACAACCTTTATTGTAAAACGTTAATTATAAATGTAATTCAAATTGTAATAAGAGAAACTATATTGACAGTATTCTTTTCCGGGCATCATCTGAATGTTTTTCAGTAAGCAAACCAGGGGTAGTAAACATTTAGTTTCAACAACATAATACTAACAAATAAACAATAGTTCCATTATAGATAAGTTAATTTGTACGATGTAATCTCCGTAACTTTTGATCCCGATCCAAGGAGATCCTTATATAGCAACATAGTATTTTATTGTTATTAAAGTTTTATACTGAAATTAGTTAATGCCCGAGACTTATAGTTTATTTGATTGAAAAAGGCGTTACTTTGCGGAAATCCATCATTGAATACTAAGGTAGATGTGCGGAAATCCATCATTGAATACTAAGGTAGATGTGTTTTCAGGCGGAAGTGCAAAGTAGCATCCACCTTAGTATTCAATTATAGTTTATTAGTTAGTGCCGCATGAAAACTGTTCAACGGCTACTGTATGCTTTATATGAGTTATCTTTAAAATCTCTTTTAGTAGTTTTTTGTCATTACTATTTAGCCCCTATGGGTAAACGTAGTATGTAATCTTTGATGTATGATAAAGGTAAAGGTCTCACAGAAAACCGACGTGAAGTAACAGTGCTTGCATTGTTGCGTTTCGTTCGGTCAGTGAGAGCGCCGGAAACCCAACTACCCTCCTCTTCTCCTTCCTTCTTCATTCCTCTCCTCCTCCCGCCGGTACAGGTTGGCAACGCACTTGCGACTCCCCTGGTGTTGCAAGTGTCTACGGACGGTGGTGATCACTTAACATCAGGTGACCCATCTGTTCGTTTGCCTCCTAGGATATAAAAAAAGGACTGCAAGTCTTCTATCACTTAGTAAATGAATCTTCAAAATTGGTTCAATCGTTACCGAAAATTATTCCGTACAAATTAGTAGTTTCAATTTTATTTATATGTGTATATTAATACTAGGTTTTGGTCGGGAATCCGTATACATTAATATACATTTGACTTATTTATCGGAAAAATATAGGTACTCATTTTCAATACCCCCAACAATGTAGGTATAAATGTATAAAATGTAGGTATGCAAAATGTTGTGACAATCTGTTTAAAACGTGAAAATATAACAAATAAACTTAGAATATTCTTTGGACTAGGATTACAGGATTTAGCAACCTATCTTTTAGTACATTACAGTTTTCTTGCGATTTTCAGAGAACTAACAAGACGGAGTTTTTGTGGCAAATCATAATCCATACATGCTATTATTTCAAATCCACTTCGCTTGTGCACAATGACTAGACCGTATTACCTAAAACTCAACGAATATTACAAAATATACAAAAACACAAGGTTAAGAATAAAATATAATCCGATAAAAACTCTGATATACCACGTTATGAACGGTTGAACAGTTTTTTTTATCATAGTAGGCAAACGAAGAGGCGGGTCATCTGATGTTAAGTGATCACCGCCGTCCATAGACACCAGCAACACCAGGAGAATCGCGGGAAGAGTGGAAAGGAGGTGATCCTCCGGCGCTCTCGCTGAAGAAACAAAATGCAACAAGGCAAGCACTGTTACTTCACGTCGGTTTTCTGTGTGTCGGGTCTATCTCGGGCGAGCCGACCCAGCCATGCTGAAACCAGTAATAGCTTCAGCGTGGCTCTACCACATGTAAATTGTGTATCCAATACGCAAAACCTTATATTGTCGTATTATACACGGAGTAAACAGATTCCTCATAAATTAAAATATAGCTTTCACAATTTCCTTCCGAGTAAGTTATTGCATAACTTCGTTCATTCTTAATCGTTATTATTTTTACAAATTTAAAAATCAACAAGAAAACAATAAAGAATTCTGAGTATCGCAAAGCAACGTAAAAACAAAACAATGAGTTAACCAGGATCAAACGACTCCCCGTAGACTGAACAAAGGAGATATTAAGTGAAAATTGGAGTTAACACCGGGACAAGACGAGACGTTCTGTAAATCATTCAGTACTCTTGTTGTGTAGACGCTTGAGCCGAATTAATAACAGTTTTCTTCGTCTTCTAAGCAATTACGGCGTTCGTATCACTGCCGGCGCGATTAAATCATAGATTAAGTTGAAAAATATAATAGAATGGTGACTTCGATTTCATTATTTAGGTAACACATTTTTTTTCATATTAAATTATGTAACCTGATATTTACTCATATAATTATTTATCTTTATATTATATACATATTAGCATATGCGAAACAGGCTCGACCTAGTTCAGGTGCTAGAAGAAATAGGTGTGTACCAATACTGTATGTCTTATGATAGTGTATCTTGTTCAAATATAGTTATTATTAATTTTGACGACTTATTGTTGATTGCCAACTATTTAAAATTAAAATGTATAAGTTATTTGTTTGTAGAGCGTATTCTAAAATATATATCAAGTATTTATCTATATATACAAAAGAATAGCTAAATGACAAATGGCCTATAAATGCATAGTCCAAACTATTGAGGCTAAACCCTAAACAATTGATGCGGTTCATTTAAAATTGTAATTGAGTATTAAGAAAAGATTGCTAAAAATGTAGCCACCGGGATAGTGAAAAAAAGGAATGAAAGTTGTTATGAAAATCCATAATTTTTCCGTCAGTCAATTAGTATTTTACTTCACAGGTATAAAACAAAGACTCGAAAATAATATAGTAAGTAAAATTAGTAAGTAAATTAGAAAGTAAAATAGTAAACACGAAACACACATGCGATTCCGCGGGCAATTGCTAGTATTTTACACTACATTTACGTTGGTATATCTGAAATCGATAAATTTGTATATTATTTTGGAGATTGTCATAAAGACACTCCAATATTTTTTAATGGATAAAGTTCTAATAATTATTGATTTTCTATAATTCGCCACTATACTGTCCTACTGTGAGTAAACTTTTACGCTATTCGACGGTTTGTCATGAAAATTGATACAGTATGAGCAAATAATAAAAACGTAACTACAGATTGTATTATTAGAGAATAATGAGATAAAATTAAATAAACTCGACTAAACATTTATTATGTGTTTTGAGATATAATACATGAGAGCTATTTCTATAATTATAGTTAAAGTTGTTTTGATGTGAAACATTTATAGACGCCAGTAAACCTGATTGAGAGCTTAGTGAGTGTGTGTGACGTGGCGAAGCGATTCCATGCGCAAGCGACTGTGCGCAATCACTCTTGCCGCACTGAGCTCGCATACCTATAGTTAATTTAAGAATTCGAGAATTTCAAATTCGTTCGATTGGAACAATTTCGAATTACATCTGCCAGGCGTCCCGTGACGGCTCAATTTTTTTTATTGATTAAAGAGTATTTATTCATATTTTGTTTCCAGGTAGAAATGAATATTTGTGATTTTCAGATTAACTAAAAAGGATTTATTTAGACAGTAACTCTTTAGTTTCATAAAACAAAAAGTGTAACATGTACTAAATTGGTTATTTTACTTGATAATTTTTCTAAACCCATGTTACTTACGACAAGAATATCTATAAAGAGGTACGAAATTCAACATGAAAACAATTGTCTGTCGTGTCTGTAAATCGATATCTAGTCTATGTTGTTCTCTCAAGAGAGCCTAATTTGACTCGCGACAACCGGGCGATTAAATTTTAATATTTGAAAAGCGCGTCGTTTCAGACGGCCCGAGACGATTGCGATGGGGCGAGCTGTCTCTGTGTTTTTTTTATTCTTGTCATTCTTGTATATTGTTTTAGCTCTTGTTTGCATGAGTTTTACATTTTTTTTTTTCATTCAAATAACCGAATATTCACAGTGTATTTGCGAAACTTTTGCGTTCTACATATGCCAAAATATTTAATACCAGTGTTGTTGGTGTAACTGAACTGAAAATTTCGAGTAATGTATTATTAAACAAGTATAAACAACGGTTTTTTAAATGCTCAATTAATTAAATAACATTGAAAAAAGTTATCTATTTTCACATGTAAGAAAAAAATGATAGGATAATTATCAATTGTTATTTATGGTATTATTTTGTATTTGTGGACTAAAAAATAAGGAACGAAATGATTTTTAAATGGCTTCGATGACTCGAGTTTGCATATTATTATAACTTTGTTACCTGTGAGGTAACGATACTACCGTCGGATATTTTTATTTAAAGTGAACTTAAATGTCGCCAAGAAAATTTGGACTGTATTACTGAAATTGTTCTGTAGAGGATTATTTTAAATGGGTTGCTTTATGTACCCGATGAGGCCTCCCACGGCAGCGGCTCAAGCCTAGGTTCGATCCCTCGGTAGGGAGCCCTTGAGTGCGTTGCTTGCGCGATACAGTGACACACAAATATACATCACCGCTACAACACTACACGATTACCCCCACACACGTGCACGCCTACACGCTTACACATGAAAGTGGAAGGGTTTACTTTTTTTCCCTTATCGAACTGAAAAACTCTCAATTTTCCGATAATAAATATATGGAAGAGTTGTTGAGGCGTATATGCTTGGTACACATATACGGTTCAACAACTCATACATATATGAATAGTTAGCTAGGATAGCTAAGATAGGTTGCGATTTTGCATGCAACAGGCAACAGCCAAACCGAGGTGTGCCGTGCACCCTTGAGCTGGTTGCCATAATAAAATCGGCTGAGTGCCTTAAGCGCTCGCCTTAGTAGTCCGGTGAAGCTGTTAAGACCTTGATGGGTCAATAGCGTAGTCATTTCGAGAAAAAAAAAGGTTGCTTTACAAACAAATTATAAAAAATACGTGCCACACGAATACAGATGTTATATCTGAACCATTCTACAATTCTCTACAGATATTCCGAAGCGTGGCAAAAAGCCGAATGCATTTAACAGTACTTGATGACTAACTTACTAGAATATTTTACATCCAAATAGTGAATTGAAACATTAAATTACTCACCAAAATCAATTTAATTTTTTACGAAAACATTGTATGGAAAAATTTCCAATTTATGTTTATGTTAGAGATTTCTAATAGTATTTTTGGTTCGTAGTATTTGATATTCTTGAATAAAAACAAAGTTGTAAATTCTCTTAATTATTTTAGTATTGGTTCGTGTAAAAGTAATAAGGATTAATTGGAATCAAATAGAAACTTCAGCAAATTTTTCTACCACCAATTCCTTTCCAGAGCAACGGCTCTACAATTACTCGGCAAAGAGGGTGGGCAGTGCCAATGAGTTGTTTACTACGGGGTGTGGGTTTGAGTCCCGTAATAAAGAATACCAATCCGGGAGGTCTCGAGGGAGGCAAAACGCTTGACCTCCTCTGAAAGGGGTGAAAGAGTAAAGCGCAAAATGTATAGAAAGATATTTTTCAATTAACGAAAAGCTTCTTTGTATTCTAATTCGTACACGGATATTTGGATATTTTTGAGGTTATACTAGTTTTAAAACATATAGTAACATAAGCAATAAGGATGATAAATATTTTTTATACTTTATATCAGCGTTTTAACACAACCTCACCTGATGTTAAAGGCGATGTGGTCTGAAATGGTAAACACGCTAAACCTGGAAGAACTGATTGTGAGGCACGTATCCAAACTTTTGGTTCGGAGGGAGGGGGACATATACCTATTTTGCACTTCAGACTGGTTATCATCCCGTTTATTTTATGTAACGCGATTTAAGGGGATTGAATCCCAACTACTACTTACAGACTTATAGATCAGAACACTTATATGGTGCTTTCAACGAATTTTAGGTGAGTTTCAACTTCAGGACTATAGCTAGCCTGGCAGTCTTAGAACGAAATCTGCCTCCATAGTTCCACCACGATGCATTACTTCGCCGAAAGCTACAACCCATTTGTAAATATTCGATCCAACGTCGATCAAATTTGTTATTCGAACATATTAATCACTAAATCATTTCACTGTGGACCCTACCTAATGACGTATAAAGACCTAAAAAGTTCGCAACATCCTATCTTTGCCGTACCGTGAAGCTGTGGAACAATCTCCCGGCTAGTGTGTTCCCTCCTTCCTATAATATGGGGTCCTTCAAACGTAACTTGCAGAGGCATTTACGCATGCCCGCATGACAGCGACGACCGACGAAGGATGACGTATCTCTCGACAGTCGCCGTTGTTTTTTGATTGCACTGTGCTTACCATCAGGCACAGTGCAGTCACTTTGCCGTGCTACTATAAAAAAAAGGCTGATTCCGAAATGCGGCAACTTGAAAAAGATTCTCAACGTCATGGTTATCACCATGTGTATGGTGATAGCAACCAAGTCGGTTATACCACTTGACAGACGACTTGCTAGTCGACCAAAACGATATACCTTACCTTATACCACTATGGTCGGCATTACTCTCGGTCTATACATATCGTTATCACTATTCAAAAAAATATCTCATCCAGACAGCTACTGTCAACGTAACATCATTCCCGGATTCAGCGATTTCCTTCACATTATTTTGACAGTTGAAAAGTGGTCATTTTATTGATTCAACAAACAGTGCCCACCCACTAAGGAAATATAATGGTTCCCCTGATGACCTGAGCGTTCTTACTGACGATGCCCTAAAATGGCTGAAAACATTAAACCTCCAATTATAGTAGCACAATTAAACTGATTACTCCATTTTAGCCATACGATTAAATAAAAAAAAAAATAACAAAGAATCATCTCAAGATATAAGGTAACCAGAGCCAACAAATATTAGACAGCTAGCCTTAAGGCTACAATATTCGAGAAAGCACTGAAGGAAACAACAAGTAGTTCTATATAACATTAAGGCATGATGCGAAATATAAAAAAAGATATAAACATCTGTAACTTTTATTTCTGAGATGCTTAGCCAATTTAGCGTTCGAATAGCCTGAGGGAAGGACAGAATAAAACATATCCTGAAGGAGTAAAACAGGTAGCCCTGCAATCATTTCATTTGGCCTCGTTTACGACGATCAAATACGTTTTGATACTTTATAACAGTCTCAAAATATTATCTATCTTTGTTATTTTATTATATTGTAGATGGTAGAGCCGCGCTGAAGCTATTACTGGCTTCAGCATGAATGGGTCGGCTCGTCCGGGATAGTACCACCCGGCCCACAGAGAACCAACGTGAAGTGAAAGTGTTTGCATTGTTGTGTTTCTTTCGGTCAGTGAGAGCGCCGGAGGCCCACCTTGCCCTCCCTTTCCCTGTCTCTTTCCCTCCCTCTTCCCTTCCAACACAGGCTGGCAACGCACTTGCGACTCATCTGGTGTTGCTGGTGTCCATGGACGGTGGTGATCATTTAACATCAGGTGGCCCACTTGTTCGTTTGCATCCTATGATATAAAAAAAAATTGTTATATTCATACAATAATTCATTGACACAGATAAACAACAGTTGAGTCCTTTACCGTAGGAATAGAAACAGACGCATTGACAACTTATCATTGTAACTACTGTAAGAAAACTATAAAAAATTAAAAATAGCACATCTTAAAACTTTCTGGAAATTTTCATCCTCAGTTTTTTGTTTTTTTTAGATATATACGCATGCTACGGAACATATTCGGACAATAACTGGACTTGGTTGGGAATATAAAATCAAATAAATGGAAGCAAGTCACAAGCATACTACAATCACAGCATTATAGGGGGTAAGGTAACTAAGCTTTAGTGAATTTGTTTAGTTATTTTCTTAACCAGTACAAATCAATTTCTTACGGTGCAAATGACATTTGAGTTGTCTCAAAGTGTAAAATTATATATTTAATACTTAACTTTAATCTATATTATATACAAATATTTGAATATACACCCCATTCTTGATATTCTGAAGAAAATAGTTAAGTGATTATTGAATTACGGATTTGTTTTGTTTTTCTCGAACTAACTACGCTATTGAGGTCAATAGCTTGCTAGGTAGCAAGATCTTAACAGCTTCACCGGACAACTGCGGATTTGTTCTATTGTAAAATTGTATATCGAACTGTAATCGTTAGACAATAAACGTTCTAATTATGACCTATAGCAAAGTAAATACCGGGTTTAAAATTATTAAATTATCAATAAAAGCTTGCGATTATAAACAAGATAGATTACAAGAAGAAATATTATGTCAAAACTTGTTATTTAAAAAAGTCAAGTATTAAATCACAGAGGTCGTTGTACAAAAATCGGAAAATAATACAAGCAACCAATATAATAATTGTCGTTTATTGAAATACAGCTATTACTTTAATAGAACATCCGGTCCTTCCGAACGATGATGTGCACAGATCATACTTTAATGGCATTTACGGTGAAAATAAGGCCTCCTTAGTAATTATATGGCAAATCGTAGCCGAATATTAGAATAATTATATTATGGATCGAATTTTAAATTTTGAACTGATGGTCAATGATTAAGTAACATGCAGAGAGAATAGATAGTACAAAAATTAAATTATATTTACTTAAATGAAAAGAGATAATTATAAATTTGCAATATTGTATTTAAATTATAAATGTTTTTTTATTAAATAAACCAATAAAATATCTAATAAGAGAAAGAATAATAGAATGAATTATCTATAAGAATTAATCAAAAATATTGACTTCAAATTTATATAATAATTTTGCAACACCGTATCTATTTTTACAGAATTGTCGCATCTGTAAAATTTTATATTTAATCTAGCCCTTAAATCTTTCCCATAATTAGAGTGCCATAACTCTCATCTCATATGCTAATGCATTTTTTGATACCCTGTCCGCGATCCGTGCGATACGAGCTTTCATTCATTGAAACACAAAAGGTACCTACTGTTTGTTCCGACGAAATGAATTAGCAACACGGGATGTTCCTAATTTTTTTATACGTAGCACGTCTGCACAATCAAAGACTTTGAAACAATGTTGTTTATTCAAAAAAATCCATATGGATAGAGAAAATATATCTAAACCTAAGAAATTTAAACCTAAATATGTAAATATCAGACATATTTCGAGTACAGTTACCAAATAACTAGTTACAGAATTTCTATATTACATTTTTTTTATATTTAACGCCTTTTTTGTATTACGTCACATAGTAGCACTATTGCTTGCACCGCCTTTCAAAAGAAGTACAACGCAACGACTGTCTTTTGTAATATTAAGTTTTGTATATATTCGGGATCAGCACAAAAGGTGCATCCGATAGTATTGTTTATTCAATTACTGTTCTCAAATAACACTTATCAAAAATAAGTTAGACATACTGAACACATAGACCACCGATGGGTCGCGACCCAATATTGGGTAACTCAAACCCAGCCAACAGACGCCATTACTACTGACCTATGACAACGGCAGGAGTTATTGACATTAAAAGTAACTAAAAATGATTTTGATACAAAGCTATATTGACAAAACGAAGATATAAATGCATTATTATCATTAAAAAATAACGCTTGTTGTATTTAAGTATTAAAATTGTTTATTGAAATTGAACGTATTTCTTCCGTTTGTTCTTTTATCAAAGCGTTCATTTGTATAGTTGCGTCTCTATTTCTTCGTGAAAACCAAAGGTGAGTCCCGAATTTGGAACTATTTGTTAGATGAGCCCTAGCCCAGCCCGTATCCTGTACACTCATCTTTAGGAACGCAGGTCCAATTGCATTAGCCTTTTAAAACGACATCTGCCCGCTTTATTGGTACATTTTACGCAATATGATAAATTAAATCAAATTTCTAACAAAAAAACGCAAAATCATCTATGAGCTTTAACCATATAAAAATCGAACGAAAAGTACAATAATTAATTACGTCTATTAAAAATTAAACTTTAAAAAGTTACTATGAGAAAAGATGTGTAAAACACATTCTACTTAAAAAGATTTTTTTTTCAAACTGACCCGAAAATGTCAACACAATCGAAAACAAAAGGAAAATGCACGAGATTTCCCATCATACCAATCTTACCCAAGACTAAACTAGCTCACCTAGAGCATTCGGAGAATTCCCCAAATCCCCAGACGTGTCCGGCATTCCCTTCCTTAGGGTCTTAGAAGATCCCCTACTCGTGTCACACGGCCATAGCGGCTGGCATACTGTTTTCTATTCTATTTATATAGATAACGAGTTTACTCACGACTTTGTATATTCTCGGATATATTCAAAAAGAAAATAGCCTGTAACCTTCACACAGACAGAAGCAATTTTGCCTATATAATATAGTAGTATGTATAGAGTAGAAAACTTTCATTTAATAAATAATATAATAGATATCGAATGTATGCTGTATGTATGTATGGTGGATACCAAAATTATACATTATTGAACAGTAGATTATATGAAGATAAATTGTTTTTTTCTCGAACTGACTACGCTATTGACCTAGCAAGGTCTTAAAAGCTTCACCGGAGTACAGCGATAAATTGTATATTTTTTAAATGAACTATAATTATACACGATAAAACATTAACAATTTTAATTTTGTAATAACATTAAAACTATATATACATAATTTATTACATTGTCGTATAAATTTATTTATTACTGCAAGCATATACAAATGTCTTGCCGACAGATGCAAGTAGCAATGTCGTGAAATTAAATGAAAATAATTCAAAACATATTCCGCCATTTTGAGATGTCAGTCTTAAAAAATCAGCCGGGGAATTAATGTTATATCGTATAACAGTCCTACCGACTGACAAAATGCTTTTCATTCTGAATGTCCGTCTATATCGACCCCAAAGTTCACGTAAGTGTCACACGTCATTTGGATTGTCGCATTTCATCACGCCGAGGGAGACATGCGGAATCCATATTGACCCCTGGCTGCGGCATTTTGTACCAAGTGCCCATTATTTTTTTCCTTCCCATAAAGGTTATGGTAATGCCCATAGGATGGGGTTACGATCGAGGGTTGAACTCATGTACTACAGATGTTAACGTCTTTTACAGACGACTTTCGATTAAGATTTGTGTATTGTGTTCTGAATGGAAATGCCATGATCTTTAATACTTTATTCATAAAACAATGTTTAGAATAATAAAATAAATTATTTAGAATAATAAAAAATAATAAAAATTATTTTTTTTTAATAATAAAAATTATTTAGAATAATAAAAAATAATAAAAATTAGAATAATAAAAAAAAATATTTTCTTACAAAATTTCTAAGATTTAAATAACTAAATTTAGCAACAACATCTTACCAATAATGTATACCCTTATTCTTTAACAATGAACATTAAAAGTAGTTGTTAATTATGATATTGGAGTTTTTGGCGGGATTTCAGTCAGTCGTGTAGTGGATTTTATATTTTATTCATAATCTTGTGTTATTTGATTCTATATTGTGTAAATTAGGTGGTGTTTTACGTAATATAGTTTGTTGTGCATAAGTGAAGTGAATGGAAAATAATACCACGGAGCATGAAATTCTGAGATGCCACAAAAACTACCTGGAAGGTTCTAACAAGGGATCCACCATCTTGTTAGAATATTGATTGACACAATGCTTAATACTGAAATGATCGCACGACACTTGTGATATTATTGAATACGTGACAATGGCAGTAATAATCGGAAAGATAGATTGCCAAAAATAACTTCAAAAAAAATGTTACTGTTAAGTAATTTATTGTTGTGTCCTAATACAATTTATAACAAGAATAATATACATTTTTTGTAACGTTGATCTAACGTTCTCTCTTTTTCACACCTATTGGATATTACATAATGTTTGCTTGTTCACACGTTGTAATAATACAGATTAACCATTGCCATCGTCAATAATAATAACAGATAATCAACAGCAGAATAACGGTATCTATACTAATATTACAAAGAGGTAGAGTTTGTGACGTGAGTTTGTTATGTTGTGACGTTTTAGGAGGTAATCTCAGGAACTACTAGTTCGATTTGATAAATTCTTTCAGTGTTATATAGCTTATTCATCGTGGATAGTTTATATATCATATATCAGCATTATATATCATTATATACAATAGATTATATATCATCACGCTTAGATCAATAGGAGCAGAGCACCAATGAAGAAAGTTTCAAAATCGGGGATTTTTTTCCTCTTGAGAGCTTACGCTGCGTGTTAGTGTTAGCCAAAAGTATCTATTTCACGCGAACGAAGTCGCGGGCAGATTCTAGTATTTAATAAGTTGTTATCTGTTGTGTTGTGTCGCTAGTTCCGTGTGAATGACGTGCGTTTTGTTTTACATAAGCATTTTAAAAAGGAGGGAAAAGATAAACTTGTCAAATGTTAAGCATTGTAAACGCTATCACTTATACTCTAACTAGTGCACGCCCAGTGGTCGACATTCGACCATAGTTAATTGATTTTTTAATGTTTGAACTTTATTAGGGTTTTTTGTCAATGGGCTTACTTCTATAATCAAAGGTTTTCATCATGGCTACTCAGTTATTTGCCATGTTTTTTAATTATACAAACATAAAAAAAATCTATGTGTAAAATTTTGCTTCACGTATTAATATATACATATTACTAGATGTTAACTCGATTAGAGTAAAATATGTTTTATTTTATACGTTAACATCTAATGAGACTTCAATGCTTAACGTTATTAAGAAAAAAAAGTATGATTTTAGAATTAGCTTGACACGTATATAATATTTTTTAATTTCTAGAAGAAAAGGGAAGATGATTTGATATAATGATAACAACTTCAAATTTTGCAATAAAATATTTATAAGTAAAATAGAACACGAATATCTAATACTCAGGAATATTTTTTCATATTTATATGATACATGTATGTATATATGGGACATGTAGACTTCTACATTACATTTTTCTCCTCCTACTTATAAATTTCAATGTAAAATACGAAAAATTAGAGGATTACTATTTGGTTGTATTAAATAATCATTGTAACATGGTTTAATTGTTTTATTTTTTACTTTAAATTATTAAACACATCGTAGGTATCAAAAGACAGATAGTTAAATATTTATAGATTATTTGAATTGTAGTACGATTCATTGATGTTCAACTCTATTTGAAAATAAATTTGTAGCAAACCTAATCGTGGTCCTTGAACCATTATCATAGTTATCTTCTATAGTTGAGTTACTTTTAAATGACGTCATACAATTCGCATGCCCTCTAAAGGTCCGCTAGGTAAGTTTCCGCAACTTACTGTACAAACTTATCTCTTGCATAATGGATGTGCCCTGATAGGTTTTCGTAAGTGATTGATAGAGGCCGTCGCCGCATTGTTTCCCATTAATGATTACATATTGAATGCTGTAAATTTAATAATAAACTATTTTTTCCATGTGACTTCGTCGACATGTGTTTATAAATATAATAGTTTTTTTTTTGTTTTCCTCGAACTGACTACGATATTGACCCAGCAAGGTCTTAACAGCTTCACCAAACTACCAAGGCGAGTGCTTAAGGCATTCAGCTGATTTTATTTAACAACTAGCTTAAGAGTGCATGGCACACCTCGGCTTGAATTGTTGCCTGAGCTTGCCTGTAATATTATAGTGATATAGTACCTATATATTACAAGATGAAGAACAGCCCGCCTTTTAACAAATTTCGGACTACCTTTAAAGTCTTTGATTGCGTTCGGTTCAAAGGTATGGTCAGACAAATAGAATTAGTTTCGTATTCACAATATTATAATATGGACCATCATCAGCCTGTAGGAGATCCACTGAAGGGTCATAGGTCTCTTCCCCAAGAAAGGTATGCATATAATCGCCACGCGATCCCATGACGTATTGGCGATTCCAAACTCTGAGAAATCCACAGTTCTATATTTTTCCACATACAGTAGTACTACAAGAAATCAGGTTAATGTTTCCTCACGATACTTTCCTTCATCGCCAACCGGATTGTGTTACCATTTTAGGTTAGTAAATGTACGCGAATTAAAAAAAAAAAGTTTAATCCTGCGGACATCGGATTGGTATTCTGGTTAAACTATCACGACTTATTGTGAGTATGGTATATAATCAGCGGCGGATTTGGAGTTTTGGCCGCCCTAGACCCCAGGCCATGTAGTAATTACCAGCCACCCCTTTCTCAGCACCCATCATATTAAGTATAAATAAATAATGAATTTACTTTTTTGCCAACTTTTTTTAAGGATTTTTGTAATACGATGCGATGTAGTACGGCCCACCATAATATAATAAATATTTACGTACTTTGAGTTATTTCTTGATATAATCAGTGTTTTTTTTTCACGATTGGCTGCCCTAGACTCGGGGCTCCTGGTCTCCTCCTCCTCCTCACGTTAATATAAATTTGATATATCCCTTTAAAGCAGTACTTTTTTACTTTTGTGAAAAAATAAGGTTATCTTTTACTAGAGTTAAATTACATTGCATATATTGCATTAATTGTTTTCATTATAATTGCATTGCATTAAGCAAAATACGTTTAGAGGAATATCTCCACCTTATCACACCACACATATTTCTTCAACAAAGCAACGGTATCTGTACTGCCGTTGAAGGTCTTTTTGGCAAATTGTAATAAAAAGCATACAAGTCATTTCTCAGGTTTACTAACATTACAATTAAAATAATAATTAAGAACTGCAGTCCTATTAAAACTGACTATGCAAAGCATAACTTAACGAGACGTAGATACTATGCTCCTTTTTCACTCTTCAGTGTAAAAAATCAATACTTAGTCCTAACCTAACTTTTAGACCGCACTAAACAGATGAACATAACACAAATTTGGTTATAAATATGTATTATATTAAATGTATAACATCGAGAGATATTAAGGCTAAATAAATGTCAAGTTAAGATTCGTATAATAGGTAAAAAATTTACTTTGTTCAGTTCTTAACACATATTATGCACAAATCCCAACTTACAGCCATTTCTACCAACCGCCCAAAATATAACAATTGACAAGGTTTGTAATTTAGAGCATTACTATTGTATAAATTTCTAAAGTATTATTAATTCGCAGTATCAAAATAATCAACCTATACGCGAATTCCCCCGGTCAGTCGGTGAATCTCCATTAAAATATATCAGTAGTCATAGTATGACGGATCGGCGTATAGCATTGTTGTGCTAATGCTACCGGCGAATATCTCGACAAATACATGAACGAGAAACTTTTTAATGTACTCGAATCTAATACAATTCTTCCCACATATCTATTATAACGCCACGTTTACATTAGGGTGAAATAAACAATTTAAATGTAAATGTTATAGTGGACATTACTTTGCAGGTCCCCTGGAATTCATTGGCCGCTACCACCTCTCAATGCAACAAACAAAGTCAGGTTTTATTTACGCGAGGTGTGTAAGTATATGAAAATGTTAAATTAGGAACTAGTCATAGTATTAGTGAAGTATTAGTTATTAAAATAACAAAAAGGATTAAAATACTCGTCCTTGGTTTTACGTCTACTGGCACTGTATGTAACTGTCAAATGACAAAAAAATATAATTTGTTACAATATGTTGCAGATTAAGGTGTAATAAACCCAATGATGATATAATCATAGAATCACGACATAAGCACTTCGAGATCGCCTTGTTAAAACTTGGCTAGCTTGTTTTTTCTTAACGGCTGCTCCGTCAATCTGTCCGTAACTAAGCAACATATAACTATTTATTATTCACAACCTATATAGAAAATATGTCATCTTACTTCCACATTTTATTTAAGATAATTACGTATGTGTGCGTTTTCCAGATGATTTTCCAGATTTTCAAAACAGAAGTTTTGACAAAATATCATGTAGGTGACGTCTCCACACCTTGTTAATATATAATATCACTGGTAATGACCACAATCGCTTACATGTGTTTCGCTCCTTCAGGGAGTATTTTCAGAACGATGTTGAATGCCATTTAACGCTTGAATGCCAGTTTACTGCTCTTTGTCATAAAAAGGTATTTCGTGCTAATGCATATCGGTATGGTAATAGCACTAACGGAAACATATCAAAATCAAGAGTACAAGAATATCCACACACGTAATCTCCTCATAACAGTAATGTACAATAAATTAATGATAGTGTAGAACATTATTATTACGTCAATATATTGAGAGTAAGAGAAGAGTATGTAAAATTAAGAGACTGTTTTTCATACTATAGGCAAGTATTCAAGTTACTTTTTTTTTCGAAATGACTACGCTATTGACCCAGCAAGGTCTTAACAGCTTTACCGGACTACCTTCAAGTTACTTAACATATGATAATAATTCAAGAATTTGCCCTTCCTAGAAAAAGTGTCTTGATTTGTTTTTCCTAATAAATTACCAACTTGTAAGATTGGAGTCAAACAATAGCATGTAACAGAGAAATTATTGGAGAGAAGAACAAAGCCGTAAGTGAAAAAAATTGTGAAATCCTCGTAAAAAAGGTTCATCTTACTTAATCATCATTCATTCATTAATATACATTTACAAACAAGTCCTAATACTAACACTAATTGAAAAGGAAAGATAAGCACAGAATTATTACACACTGATTGCAAATGCTTTTCTAATCCACAAAGTAACAAACACAAATTAGATAGAGTTAAAAAATTGACACCCAATGCTGTAAACAAAACCCACAAAACCACAAAACATAAACAGATTGCCGAAGTCAATTTCCAAATTGCACCGCGACTATAAAGTCAACCCTCCTTAATCCAATCACACCCCGTTCTTGTCAACGTTTTGTTTCCTATTTTTCCTAACCCGTCCTACTAAAAAGATCCCTTCTAACTCAGAATCTATTCCCCCTTAGATGTCATACTATTCTGGTCGTAAGAGTATAAAGGAACGTCCCAGTCAGAGCGCCAAAAAGAGTGGAATTGTTTAAAAAAAGAACACACGAAGAAAATAATCCATTTAGTCGCGTGGCGCGCAAATGCCTCCGCCGTTAAGGGGATAGAGCACGCGAAAAAGATCAAAAAAACATTCGTATTTCGAACACGGGTATTCTATTATTCCAGCCAGTCAAAGCTGGGGGATCCGAAATTTAAAATGTACTTAAATTCAATTCGTGTTTCCGTTTTGCGAATGTTTTTATTTCTAATTTTTATACCGTGTGTACGGTCAGCTTGTTTTCGACCGTTCGTAGTTACATGAGTGATCTTTTGTAAGAGCTCTCTGTGAAATTGGACAGGGTAAATGCTTTTGGCCTTTTTACGAAATCAAAATTGCCTGTCTGTCATGCTCCATATGACTTTATATTGCATTTCTTTTTCCTTTTATATTAATCAATGTAAATGATGCTAACATGAAACGATCTGGGGATACAACATTATCATTTAAATTTAAAGAAAGTTTCATAAGCAATCGATATTCTGAGAACTATTTCAACTTCGTTTCCTTTCTTTCAATGGAATCAAATAATTTAAAGGCTGCACGTCTATAAATTTGATCCACAAATGGTTTAAAATCCACTCAATGCATCGTTACCCCTCGGTCCTGTGAAATGTGCCCTCGTCTTAGGCCGTGACATACATTCTAATAGTTTTATTGAGGGTTACTTTTATAAGGGCGAGGTCATATGAAAATTTCATTTTCAATGGAACTCGAATGTTTGGCAATAATCATTTAAATAATGCCTTCGACTGTTTATGTCGCATTATTATCTTCATTTGATTGTGTTTGTGTAAATATAGACTGTAAATGAATTTATAAATGCGGTGTATCTTTACTAACAAAGATTAAGCTTATTAATAAAATTGGGTGTAATGTTTGAGTTGAATAAATTATTATTGTAGCAGTTCTGATCAAACTTTGTAAAGAATAGAAGAATGAAATGGGGGTATCGAAAGTTCGCCAGAATGTTTATAATCCTTCCCTATTTGGCGTACTCATATCTGCTTGGAAGCTTGTTGTTTTTTTAACTGATTATCGGTTATGACCGGACCACTATCTACAACTTCACTGCACTTGAGGCCGAGTGTGGACATACTCAACCAAAAGGCCTAGCTAGATATAGATACACTGAGTACTAATTTGAAACACTACAGCTTAGACAGTCACAGTTGGATGCGCATGGCGGTAACTATTCTATCGGGTATAGACAACTACCAATACGCTTGATTATTAGCTATACTACTACGCTTAATTATTATTAGATTTATATCTCAGAATGTGACGCCCCTAATATGCTGATTGCTATCCTGGCATATATAGTATTTACAATGTCATACCCCCAACCACTTTATCAAGAAAACCAGAATTTTTACGACTTTCTGTCCAAATTAAATAGAATAATAAGATATGAAAGTCCGTGAAAACTCACCCTCGGTCTAATCTATCGTAAACCGATCTAAAAACATCACTTAAACATCACCCCCCTGGCGTCCGGAAAAAACTCCGGATATTTTCAATTGAATCTCGTGCCCGTCCCATTCTGCCACGGTAGATTAACTCCTGGTCAGTCAAGATACTCCTCATGGGTCTGTTGTCGTAAATCGTGTGCGCGACTTGATAACGATTGGAAGGACATTCAATTCATTTTTCAATCGTTAATCATTTATATATAAAAGTTATGGAGTGTTCATAAAATAAAAGTTACCTGTAAGAATACTAGAAAATTCATAGGGTTGCTTTTGTTTATTTGGTCTCGCTGAACTCTGACGTTATCGGTCATATTTCGAAACTTCGTTTTATAATTACCATTTATACAAGATAGTTATAAACTATCTATCATCACACTACGATACTTAGGACCGCAGCAATTACAATACAAAATGAAGGCTAGAACGTAGGCACTAAAAAGTGCAGACAGGATATATGTCTCAGCGCGGAGCATTGGAAGAGAGCGGAAAATATTAAACGCGAGTGAAGCCGTGGGGCGCAGCTAGTCAATATTACTTCTGGTTAATATTACTTACGGGTTTATAACACTAAAAATTGAAATAATTATTTGCAATCTAAACTACACACTTATAGAAAAACACGATATATGTATATTATACGAAAAAAAGCAGATTAAATGGTCAATCTTTTGAGCGAATGAATGTTTGCAAGAAGCGAATGTAAAAGTAGTAATGGGTCTTTTATATCATTTAGTAGACAAACGAACAGACGGGTGACTTGTTGTTAAGCGATCACCGCCGTCCATAGACACTAGCAACCTCAGAGCAGTTGCAAGTGCGTTACCAGCCTGTGTTTGAGGGAATGGAGATAAAGGGAGAGGAGAGGGTAAGGGAGATGGGTCCGAACAAAATACAACATTGCAAGCACTGTTACTTCACGTCGGTTTTCTGTGAGAGGGTGGTACTATCCCGGACGAGCCAACCCATTCATGCTAAAACCAATAATAGCTTCTGCGTGGCTCTACCACCTACAGAAATTATTATGTTATTCGTTAACTAAAAATACAAATCACAAAACTAAAATAACTTTTAAATACCTAATGTTAAATTACAATATTAACCGATTTTAAATTAAACGCTTTATTTGTGCAATCCCTTTAACTATAATTTGATATTTATTCCATTAAAAAAAATTAATTTAACATAAATAAAGGATACTTAAAGTATGGAAAAAGACCTTTCTTTATTAGTGTAAAAATAATATTTTAATTAAAAAAAATAATAATGAAAAATGTAGTTAAGAAGGAGTCTATGGAACATTGATTTGTGCTCAGATTAAATTATTAATAAGTGTTTTATATTATGTCAAGTATATAATATTTGTATAACAAACGATTTACAAATCTTTACAGTATTTTCCATGACGTCTAAATTGGTTCAAAGAACGTAATATTAAAACTCGGAGTGCGTAAATGATAAAATTATATTTTAATAAATAGATACTCTCTATAGTGACTGTAGGGTCTCCTACTAAAGGGTTGGTAGGCTACATGCCTTCGAAGGACCTAGGACTGTAGAGATTACACCTAGTATGTGTGTAGGAAGCTAGAAGCTAGAAAAGGTCTACAATAAATAATGAGAAAACTACTTACCAGTCTTCCGGACTATTCAGTTTTCCTTTAGTCAGCGTGTTGGGACCTTACGAAGTCTCCAGCAATTTATAAAACGTTAATTAATGCGTACGGTTCGGAGACACTTAACTTTATACTGCTTGCAGTCGAACAGTGACAAAAGGTTTATTATTTGATTGATTGACATCTCCATTATAAAATATATAATGCGTTACAGCCAGTCTGCGTAAAAAGTGGCATTCTAAAGTTCTAGAGCTAACTCATTAGCTACTGGCTTATATACATGATAATTATAGTAATTAGTTCTTATGATTGCACGATCTGTCTATCCAAATGATAATATATACTAAGCAGTTCTTAATCGCCTTTTTCTAATATCCAACAAATACTGTACAGCTAAATATTGTACTATTAAAAACAAGCCAATAGTAATTTAGTACGAGTCAATAGTAGTTAGTTAATTGTACGGAAATCGTATAAATATAAACACTAGTCATTAGTACAGTAGCTGAGATAATAGCGTAGCTTTAATAATCACACCGACATAAAATAAATTACCAAATGCAATATGTAACTAATGATAAAGTAATATTTAACCAAAGAAGACCATAAATTTATTAGGACAGCGTTAATATCTTTAGAGAATATCCAAATTACTATAAATTTGACTTTGTGTCCGCTATATTAAAATACTAAAAATCATTTTTGCAAATTTAATTATGCTGTTCGTAAACGGTAACTCGAGATTAATGTTGCCTGGGTATAAGATATAAATTGAGTTGCGCGAACAGAAAAATAAAATTGGCAAATGTTGTGGTAAGCTTTCCTGTTGTGTATCAGAACACGTCTGCGGATTCATCATCCCGACAGGAGGCCCGTTACCGTCGGCTTCCCACAGGAATATAGTCCTAATACACAATATTCGCTCACCTCACCTCATATCTATTCCCATTGCGAACATTGCATTCGATCGATTACATAAAATTTCAACTATCAACATAAAGTACGCTCGTATTTTTTTCTCGATATCCACATAATTCTATTTTTGAAATGGCTAATACAAAAATCTGTAAGTATAAATAAGATTGAATCGTCTATTGTTTGTCAAGGATAATCTCCAGAAAGGCTCAACCGATTTGGACAAGACTTCTTGTGGTAGATAGAAAGCGTTTAGAACATTATTTACGCTACGTATAATTACGCTTTTTGATAGAGTATAAGCAATAATGATAAGATATTGTCAGAGATAACTTACTATTGGTAAAATGGTTATAGAGGTTAAGTAGTAAACAAAAATTACATTAAAGAAAGAGAACACAAGACATTGTTATTAAAGATAAAACAAATATTTGAAATGAAAAGATAATCCTTTTAACGAGAACAACTTTACGGACACTAGCTAGCTTATAAATAATAGCAAATATTCATAAACATTAAATTGCTTCAATGTCTTTTTGCAATCGTTTACTATTAATAAATAAACTTGAGATGTTTTATAGAAATTAAGTCATATTTACTTAAGTATAAGAGAAGTAGAGGTCAATCCTTTACTACTTTGCTGAGAAGAGAGAAGGATCAGACAAACATGACTGATATTCTGCTTCTATAATATTTGCACGGCTCCTTCTAAACTCCGAGTTTACTACTTAAATATAATTGTAGTAGTATTATTTATAAATGTATTATAGTGTAAACTCTTTATAACATCGTTTATTTTTATTAGTAAAAATGAGTTAAATTTGATTCGTTTACCACAAAACAATTTATCGGTTTTCTTACTTCCGTAAAACGAAAAAAAAACTCGGTCCTCTGAAAGTCGTTATAAAGGGTTCACACTGTATTTATATTATGATTAAAGTATCAAATAAATAAATAAGATACTAAATGTGATTTCCGTAACGCGAGTAACATTCAATGTAAACATTAAAGGACTTCGCTCCCTTGTCAAACGTTTGTCTGGCATCCCGCAAATGTCGTTGATACAGCGGGAAAAGTCGAAATTTCCTCGGGAAAAACTTTACGCGCGTCTAATATTTCATCCGCGTTAATATTATGTCGAAATAACGCAAAACTCTTTGTTGTTTGTTTGCAAATTCTCGGACCAGCTTTGGACGCATAAATTAATTTCGGTTTTATATCTCCGTTGCTTGTTGGAATTTTTTCGTTCTTTATTTTTTAAAGAATGTTTTGTCAACTTTATACAAAGGTCTTCTGTATTAAATTCTTTATATCTATACTACTTTTTGACTGTGGTTTTGCATGCATTATTTGCTGTAATGACTATTAATTGATATAAATTAAATGAGTAACAACAATTATATATTTATACAAACCATTTTTAATGAAAATAAGTTGAACGATGCAAATGTTGACGTACCATACCACAGCGCTACCTGGTAGCGGGTTATAGTAATATAAATAGCATAAAATACCTCTATCCTGAAAAAAAAACCATGTGTTCAAATTTTTTATTGGACTTCCTCAATCTCACACATATATGAATGCTAAATTTTTACAAGAATGAAGTAGACCGGATTTAAATAATTGTACAATGTTTTAAATACCTATCTTGAGCTTGGTAAGACTATAACAACAGACGCTATTATTAGAGTAGTAGTCCAGTGAAGCTGTTTAGACCTTGCTAGGTCAATAACGTAGTCAGTTCGAGAAAAAAAATGCTATTATTAGATACATGTCTCATTGTATACCTAAGAATGATACTTGAATACTTACTAGACCCTTCTTAAAAATATACAGTTGCTTCAGTAAGAGGATCATATACATCAGTTGTGCGGTTACCAGTAACTGATAAAAAGGTATACAGAAATAGTCTTTGTAAATTATGAACGAAATTATATGAAGACTACCTGACCCAGCCACGCGTTGCCGTGGCTTAGTTATTATATAATTACACATTAATAACAATTCATGATTGTTGTTGATAATATGATCAATAAACATCATTCAATGGACTAATAACAGGGGAAACTCTCAAAAGGAAAAAAACCCTATTTCGAAACACTCTTCATTTATGATCCGCTTCTAATGGTCTTAGCGTCTTCCTCGACAAATGAGCTCTATAACACTGAAAGAATTTTTCAAATCTGATTAGTAGTTCGTTAGATAACCCCGTATGACGTCACAAACTCACAAACTTTACCTCTTTATATATTAGTATAGATGATTCTGAAACATCAAATACCTATTGGCCATAATAATTAACAAGAAACTCTGATATTCCCCAAATATTCCTGCTATTTCTATTCTATGATGCATTCAAATAATTTAAGGACTATGTTAATATTCTACAAGTGCACATAACAAACCCCAATGTCAACACGAAACTGCAATAAAAGAGCACAATGATCACAAATACGAAATGTGTTAGGTTATGTTCTGTTTATGTGTTTGTTGAACATGGTGTGCGAACAACGAACTGCGTCCATAAACTAGTTGTTATGCCGCCCGAATGACATTACTGACTACGTGCTTACTCTGGATGTGGCCACGAAACCAGCGAATGTTATGATATTTTGCTTTACTTATCCAATGTAGCCATACCCAATACATTTCAATTTCAGATTTATTCAGTGATTTTAATTTCTTGAAAGGTCCATCTTGCATAGACCCTTATCTACCGTTGGTACGTTCCCTTTAAGAACTTATCTATCATTCATCGAAAATACACATTTATCTATTTAAAATCATTGTTATGACTATGCCAAACTGAGGTCCTTTCCAGTATTAATTATTTCGGTAATGTCTTAATATTTCTTTTATATATAACATTTTACTCACTTTCTGCTTTCTTAATTCTGTCCAAGTGTAACATAGAATTCTTTCTTTCAATTTACTCGGATTTTTAGCTAAGCAATCGGTTTTAACTAAGTTAACGATAATCTGTTTTTAATATGTCATTGAAATAACTCATTAGTGACATCTAGGACATAGAATTCGTGATAAAAAACATGTTACAAAACTAAAAAGCTTTTCTTAATTAGTACAATTTCTAAATTTGCGACATTTGTTTATTTATGTAGAGCTTACAATAATTCGAATTTATTTAGAAATTACTTAATTGTTTTAATGATATAGCATATTTCCATCATCGGTATTTCTTTTATAAGGTCTTCTCTATCCTAGGTAAGTATATACAGGCATCAATTTTCATATTTTTTGTGACGAAATAGGTTGGGGTCGAATTTATTTAGAAGTTACTTAATTGTTTAATGAGATAACATATTTCCATCACCGGTATTTCTCTTATAAGGTCTTCTCTATTCTAGGTAAATATATACAGGCATCAATTTTCATATTTTTTGTGACGAAATAGGTTGGGGTCGAATTTATTTAGAAGTTACTTAATTGTTTAATGAGATAGCATATTTCCATCATCGGTATTTCTCTTATAAGGTCTTCTCTATTCTAGGTAAGTATATACAGGCATCAATTTTCATATTTTTTGTGACAAAATATGTTGGGGTATTAGCAGTGTGTCGGGTAGAGCGTTAAAAACACCGGTTCTTGTCCGGTCTCCGAAGTTAAGCAACGTTGGGCGCTGTCTATACTTGAATGGTGACCTTTTGTTTTATTTTGTCGAATTTTTTTAAACAAATTGTTTCTCTGTAATACAATAGCTTCACTTTTATCGTATGTGTTTATGTCACATCCTTGTCCCCGTTGTTTATATTATCAAAAATTAAATTAATTTAACGTTATAAACACAATACTGTAGATTTGGCATCATTACTTTTATAAAGCAATGAAATAACAACATCAAATAACATTGCATTATACAATAAATTACACATTCTCTTAAATAAGAACGACATGTTTCGTGGCCCAACACTGCCGATGTCTGGTGTTAGAGCGTCGTTACCCGGCAGCAATCATTCTCTCGTGAGGAGCTTCCAACTATCGCACGTAATTAACCAATGTCCGCTAGTCCGCCACTTCGCATCCATATTACGCCTGGAAATGGTAGATGCTCTGTAAAGCTTTTATTGTAAAATGAAAATTCACTAAAGAAATTTTCTTCACAATCAATTATGACCAAAGTTTTTAAACCGCCACTATTATGATTATCCTCCATTCAAACTGCAATTAAAAACGATAGGAAATTATAAATATATACTTTAAATCTATCTTTACAATCTTGTTAAACATATTTTTGTGGGAACTAAGTGTTTTATGGAGATCAATTATTGATATTTTTAATTGTAATTTTACCATTCATACTTAACGCCTACCATATCTATAACGATTTTATACTATGCAATAATATATAATTTATACATGTATACACATATATTAATTTTCTACAAATATTTAAATTTATTATGGGTTTTCATTGATAATACAAAACGTAACTCCCTCCTTGTATCTTAACTAACTTATATCTCCCTCTCAACTGCCGTTCGCCTCACGCCATCACGCTTTTTGTAACGTTCTGGTCACACATTCACCGCTTTACTCCCCAAGTCAACCGTGCGTAAAGGAATTTAACTCCAAAAATCAGGAAGCAATACCGAGCAATAATATTTTAACACATAACAGATTAATCTTCGAAAACCGTAACAACCGTAGAAAATATGCTCCTTCACAAGTTCGCAATTATACAACTACGCTCATATAGTGACGTTTGTTAAATTCTAAAGAATATCTAGAGACACAGAACTCTGTGTTCCAAGTTGGTCTCACCCTGCCAATATGCGAGCTTCATTAGCTGGCCTCGCAAACGACCTTTCTAACCAAGGGACACGGAAATGGACATTATTGTGTGTTTTTCCACACCAGCCGTGATGGAATGGCGTTCAATTTTGCGCAACACGAAAATCTGGAAATTAATATATCTTGTTTTTGCTCGATGTTTATGCAATTAGCAATATTGTCAATAACCAACACTATAGGTGGTGCTTGAGACTTTGTTGATACTAAATTTCATGACGATCGGTTGAGTAATTAATGCGTGCAAACGTAACAAACTGATACACATTCACATACATATATAATGTTGAATACGAGGCCTACGAAGCATTTTTTTTTTAGTTGACAAGTCGACACCGTATTTTTTTATGATTTTCTCTATATGTTATCCTTTAGGATTTATTTTTTCTGAATCGACTACGCTATTGACCTAGCAAGGCCTAACAGCTTCACCGGACTACTAAGGCGAGCGCTTAAGGCACTCAGATGATTTAATTTGGGCAACAAGCTCAAGGCTGCACAGCAGACCTCGGCTTGTGCTGTTGCCTAGTTCATGTAATTCGTGACTTAATTGGGCTAACCTAAGCTAAGTTACATATTTATACTTATATGAGTTATTGACACATATGTGTACCAAGCACGCATACCTCAATAACTCTTATATGTATTTTTGTCGGATAATAAAGTCCTTTAGGATCATAATAAGATCTACTAATCTAACCAATTAGTATTATAAATGCAAAGAATGTAAGTTTGTTCTTACATGCATACTTTTGTCACGAGTATTGAAAAAGTACATAAGACTACTTTTCATTCAGAATTCAGAGAAAGATGAGGCTACTGTCTGCGAACATGATGTCACACCTACATTTAGGCAAGTTACGCCGCGAGCAAAAGCCGTTCTAGAATATTTGCACAATCAATACACTTCAACAATATTGCAATTTAAAAAGGTTATAAATTATAACCGAATTTCGATCATTGCACGACCACTAATTTTATTAACAGGACAAGTATTTTTTTTGTTATGTAAATAACGGTAGAATTAAGTTATGTTGTTAGATTTCAGCACGTATTTACTAATACCGTGACCAAATAACCTGTGTGTAGAGAAAAGTGAAAAAGTAATTGAAAATTAAAGTCATGATAACAAAATATAACTTCAAGATATAAGACATTTTTGAATAAGATTTGACACACAATTAACCCTAATAAATACATACAACTCAAGCTTTAACTATGAAGCATTATACGTACAAGTAAGAAAGAGTGAACTGCCAAGAGCGACAAATAAATCATTAGAGTATTAACCACACGATTTATCTCACGCAACGTGTGATGCACGCTCCGTTTATTTATATCCTGCTCGCTGCCGGATGCGGAAATGACGCGGCTCGGTCTCCGCCGCCGGATGTCGCGAAACTAGCGCCGAATGTTCGAGACGCGATTTGTTCATGAGCCAATAAACTTATCAAAACATTGTCTTACTTTTTTTTAAACTTTATTTTTGGCAATCAATTTTTCATATTATTACTGCCATTGTCACGTAGTCAATAATATTACAAGCGTTGTACGATCATTTCAATATTAAGCGTCGTGTGAATCAATATTCTAACAAGATGGTGGATCTCTCATTAGAACCTTTCATGCGCCGTGGTACTATTTTCCATTCACTTATGCACAATAAACTAACTATACTTATTACGTAAAACACCACCAAATTTAGAATATAGAATCAAATAACACAAGATGATAAATAAAATATAAAATCCACTACAAGACGGACTAAAATCCCGCCAAAAACTGAATGTCTTACTTATTTGTCATGTTTTTATGTACTACTAGCGGTCACCCAGTATTCAAATTTCGACCACAAATGTATGTAAAATTTGTCCCAAAATAGTCTAATTATATGATAAAGCAATTAAAAAAATAGTGCGTGGAGTCCCTCCGAGCGGAAGAAGTGAAACTTCGTAATGTGGAAATGAAAATAGGAACGGTAGAAATTGATTTTTAGTGTAATTGTTTTTAGCGTTGAACGTTTAATAAAACAGTGGTTTCAAAACCCCCTCCATGGTAGCGTGAAGCGTTTAACGCAACCTTATTGGAAGTTGCATTAGAAGTTTTACTTCAACAATAATTTTGTATTTGATATTTCAATCAATCTATGCATAAAACTTTCTATCTGTTGAGAATTTAAAAACAAACAATCATACCGATATTTTCAATTTTGTTACCTAAGAACAAAGAAATTAGAACTATGTGTATTTACTTTCGAAGATACACTGTAAGCTCTTTATAACGAAATTCGAAACCGAGTAATTTTTTTTGTTATAAGGAGTTTTCGTTTATAGAGAAAAGAGAACAAATAAATGGTTTTGTAGAAATCCAACCTAATTGAATTATTTCCTACGTTGTATAAAGTTATTCGTTATAACGAAAGACGCTATGAAGAGTTTACTCTGCATTTAGAAAAGGCAGTTCTTTGCCTATTTATGGCTTTATAACTTTATATTGCATTTTATGACGCCGTAATTTTTCAAAATTAATAACTTTAAAGATCGACAATAACTTCTAAACAAACTAAAAATAAAGAAAACTGGTTGAGAAACAAGGCAGAAAATATTACTGAACTGTTTTTTCTTCATTTATTACAGACTAACCTCTGCCCGCGACTTCGTTCGCGTGGAATAGATACGTTGGGCTAACGTTAACACGCAGCAGAAGCTCTCAAGAGGAAAAACATATCCGATTTTTAAACATTCTTCATTGGTGCTCCGCTTTTATTGGTCTTAGCATGATGACATATAGCCTATAACCATTCTCGATAAATAAGCTTTATAACCTTGAAAGAATTTTTCAAATCGGACTAGTAGTTCATGAGATTGATTACCCCCTACAACGTCACAAGTCACAAACTTTACCTCTTTATAATATTAATATAGATAAAACCTGTAATTTTCTCCGAATTTATTACTTTTTCATATAAATATGGTATTCATTTAACATACAGAATGTATGTAACTATTGATATTTTGTATTTATGACTTATGACTGCCTTGACTTATTATGTTGAGTAAACTTATCATTTGCTTCATTATTTCAATTAAAACGAAAGTTATGAAAAGACCTCTCTCTCGTTCCATTTCGTCGAAGAGTTAGGTCACTCTTTTCTAAATCCCATTAGTAAATTGCTTTATCAATAGTGAACCTTTGACAACCTCAGAGAGTATAGATATAGATATAGATCTCTATATCTATATAGATATAGATATCTAGATGATAATCATACATTTTTATCATAATAATATTATATTTCAATGTACTTAAAACAGCGTCCGATGTAACGAAAATTACGTTCATTATCAAATTACGCTGGTCACTTTTAGTAATTTTTGTATTCGTTTAGGTGTAATTTTGGGATGTTACACGTTTGGGAGTGTTGTTTTGTTACGCTGCCGCTGTGACGAGATCCTCATCAATAATGTATGCGGACCGCCTAAGGGACATTGCCCCTAATTATTCATCTGTTTATAGGGTTATCACAAAATACATTGTAATTCGAGTACTAAATGTTTAAAGAACGAATGAGTACATTAATTGTCATTGAAGTTGGAAAATATAAGCGTTGTTATGGAAACCGAAAGCTAAGGTATATTAAGACCTAAAGTTTTCGCAATAATACTATACTAGTCAGTTAACATGTTTGGATATCAAATTGTCAGACTTTGATATCGAATCTTGCAAAAAGGCTGAGCTTGTGATGAATAAAAATATTGTGACGTAATCAAAAAACTTGTGCTGTCGCATTTTTTAATATGCACTCAGCGATTTACCAGTCAGATAACGATCACTGGCAAGGAGTACTTAATATCGAGGTTTTGGTCAAACAGAAAACTTATGAATACTTACTAATATTATAAATGCAAAAGTAACTCTGTCTGTCGCATTTTCACGCCAAAACTACAGAACCGATTTAAATTAAATTTGGTACACAAATAGCTTAAACTCTGAGAAACGACATAAGCTACTTTTTAATGCGAAAAAAGGTTTGTAAGGGGTTGAAAGGGGGGATGAAAAGTATTATGGAAGTATTGTCATTTTTAGGGCTAATAGCTTGAAACTAAGCAGCTCTTGATTTGATATAAATAGATATGATATTAAAATTTTGTAAAGTTTTACCCTTACCCCGAATAATCAAATGAGCTTGTGACAACCCTACGGAGTTGTGCGATGTCAAGAGTGACCGTTCGTAAATTATTTGTTCAAATTTAGAACGGGATCGGTTAAACGTTTCGGGGCACCAATAAGTAATATGGGCATACGAAGTGACCAATATAACATGAGCCCCTACGATGGCTTTCTACAACAGATTCTTCCTAGATTAACGAAGACATAAAGGGTGTACCGAGTCTGGTCGTGGCGTCGCAATTACTCGGACAGTCCATTCAGTGACAAATGTTTATGAGTTTTTCACTAGTCGTAGGGTATAATAATGATTTCGCTTGTACCTGCCCGGGGGCGCTACCAGATGAGTTTCGGTAAACTAAGTTTAATGATATTGGTGAGTTGTTCTCAGTATTTTGAATTAGTGAAAACTGTGACAAAGCCATTAACCATCGCCTGTTTACAATAATGTAATCTATTATTTGCTTGCCAAAAATATTTTTAAATTTACTATATACATATATATTTTTATTCTATGTAAATACTTGCTATTGCTCACAATTTCACTTGCGTTAATGAAGACTTAATTTATATCTCGGGAATTCATTTTTTATGACAAAAAGGTACCATATATCCTTTTTTGTACTCCTGAGAACGTCGATGTAAAATTTTAAAATGGACGCTTGAGTAGTTATGGCGTGAAAGTTTTACAGACAATCAATCTCACATCTGCATTTTTACATTAGTGAGGATTTTATAAACGAAAGAAGTAAATAACGTATATTATTTTTAATGATACAATGTAATGAATATTTGATAGCCTACCTTATCTACAAAAACTAAAAGTATTAAAATTGAAAATTTAAGGTTACGACGGTACTATAGTATCGTTCCATTATCACCTGTACAGAGTCCAAAATATTATTTTAAAAAATTTGGTTTTTTATTTGGATCTAACTGACGCCCGCGACTGCTGTTGCTTTTAATTTTTATTGTATTTGTGTTTTTATTGTGTTTTTATCTTTAACATTACAGCTTAACCACCAGGGACGACCGTAATTATATGCACCCTAAAAATACTCTGAGAAATCCTGTGCGAAAAATTGCTAATAGCATTTATATGAAACAGGGTATTATCATCATCTCACAGAAAACTGATGTGAAGTAACAGTGCAAGCATTGTTGCATTTCGTTCACTCAGTGAGAGCGCCGGACGCCCACTTCCCTTTCCCCACCTCCTTCTCCTTCCCTTCCCTCCTCCCTCATACACATGCAGACAACGCACTTGCGACTCCCCTGGTGTTGCTAGTGTCTATGGACGGTGGTGATAACTTAATATCAGGTAACCCATCTATTCGTTTGCCTCCTTTCATATAAACGAATGAAGATTAGTTCCGCCGTTTTAAAAGATTTTAGCGGAAAAACAACAGATACTTAAATTGTTTATATGTATGTATATGTACGTTAATTTCACACGACAATAATTACTATGTATCACATTTAACTAAGTTTATTATGAACTGGTAACTCTAAAAAAATATACAAAATCGCGTGTTTAGCGAACATTGCACCGCGCTGCGTCTCCATAGGGAGCCGTGTTGTCCTTCTAAGTAATTACCAGACCCTTTGTCTTGCGAACTCATAAATAACAAACATATTTATTTGGGCATCGTGACAAAATATTGGTTACAAGTACAATAAATCGTGGTTAATTAATTTTCAAAAGATTTTATGTCGTTAGTTCTTTTGTGTATTACTAAAAATCGACCTAACACCGCATTACTGTGGTTAAGTTATTGCATATTAACTTAAAATTATGATAAAGTATTTGGTATTATGGGCTAAGGAGTCTGCCTAAAAGCCGTCTGGGTAAAGAACGGAAAATTAAATTAAAATCCTATAGTGATTAAGAAAGTATTTAGAAAATAAAGTCAAGTACAAATCAATATAAAATTTTCAACTTTACATCTTATTAGTAATTACTCTGATTACTTTTAATTATAATGCTAAATAAATAATTATAGATTAAAAGAACACGTGCACCATTAAATAAACTAGAATTGTAAAGGAAATTCAATATAAAAACGTGGCATTCCTACAGTTTTCTGTCAACAAATTTAAAGTGCCATCTATTCCAGACTAATTAAACTTACAATTAATAACAATAATAAACATTGACAATTATTTAATTTGTAATTGAAAAATATTGAAGCCAATAATTTAAATATAAATCCTATCTTTTAAACCACTACTACTAATATACTAACTATCAAATTATACACAAATGGAAACCTTCATGAAGATCGATAGAGTAGTTTCGAAATTCATCGTAAACAAAGATTATAACGCTGTTTTTTTATATTAAGATTTTTTTACAATCTAACTGATTCTGTTGACCTTATTAACTATAATTATATATATAATTATAACTCCACCGGACTTATTAGGCAAGCGGTTTAGGTACTTAAATGTATCTCAACAAGCTCAAGAACGCCTAAGTAGCCGAACCATGGGCAATTGCCTTGATTGCAACTTGGTGACTGTTGAATCTGACTTGGAATAAAGTTAAATTATAATGTTAGAGACATTAAATCTAGAGAGGAACTGGCTCTTGACTGTAGCCATCGGAAATAACTACAGGTGTTTGGGAACAGATTTTCAACTTCAGGGTGTTAGTCAGCCGAGTACTATGATGACCATGCTGGGATTTTATTACATTTTCTTTAACTTAAAGTACCGGCTCATTATCAAGGGTTTGAAGCCGGATTAGGCCCCCTTCGGCAGCGGCTCAAGTCTAGGTCCGTTCCCTCGACGTGGAGCCATTGAGTACGCTGCTTGCGCGATATAGTGAAACAAAATCTTACATCACTGCAACAACAATTCACATATCACCCCCACGCACGTACACGCATACACGCTTACGCATAAAAGTGGAAGGGTTTTGTTTCTTTCCCTTATCAAACTGAAATAGTTTGAAAAATTATCCGACACGAAATATATATGAGAGTTGCTGAGGTATGTATGCTTGATACACATATATGCTTCAATGGCTCATATATGTATGAATAGTTGGCTTGGGTCAGTTCAGATAGGTCGCGAATTGCATATATCAGGCAACAGCCCAAGCCGGGGTGTCCACCTTTGAGCCAGTTGCCCAAATAAAATCGGCTGAGTGCCGCAGGCGCCCGCCTTAGTAGTCCGGTGAAGCTGTTAAGACCATGCTGGGTAAATAGCGTAGTCAGTTCGAAAAAAAAATCTAGGGTTTGAACTTACATCTATCAACGCGATGTACAATCACGCTAACCACTGACACAACATCGCCTGTAGTTCAAAAAACTCTGATTGTTTCTGCGCTGTCCCCATTGGAAATTTCCATTAAGAATATAAATGATACATACATTAATATTCAAAAATGCATTCACATAATTGTTAATCAATACTTACTTAGCATTTTGTACTGAGCCAGTTTCCAACCTACACCCTCACCGGGAAACATCAGGTCACCCACTACAAAGCCGGATATAATAAAAAATATCTAGAGCAAAGTATATACCTACTCAATAGCAACTTTACACAACAGAACAAAAGCACATAAGTCCAGTTAACGTCTTAAGGTAGCCTCAACGTTAAATTAGGCCATCCATCAGGCCAAAGGGCGCTAAGGGTCAAATAAATTAGTTGGGGACAGTCGGGATAATAAACGGAATGGCAGTGCGAAATAACTTGTTAGGAGTTGCCCCGTCTCCCCTATTGACTAATTATAGCAGTTTGTTTCGTGATCAACAACCCGGTCGGAATTAGGTGCGAACTTGTTGTTTTTGGAATGGTTTTACATCGCTCAAACTTGTTATACCTACCTAACATACTTCATATATATTGTACGTCAAATGTATGGGTACAGTTTTCGGCGGAATCCTAGTCTGGTATATAATAGATTTTATATTTAATTCATAATGTTATGGTGGTTGACTCCATCTATTTTTAATATTGATAGTGTTTTACGTAATATAATTCGATTATTGTGCACAAGTGAATGGATGGGAGATAAAATCACGGAGCTAAGAATCCTGGGATAACAAAGGACCGAACATCTTGTTACAACATTGAAATGCCCGAATAAAATCGGCTAAGTGCTAAGCGCTCGCCTTAGTAATCCGGTGAAGCTGTAAAGGCCTTGCAAAGCCAATAGCGTAGTCAGTTCGAGAAAAAAAAATACAACACTGAAATTATTACACCACAATCTTGTAATATTTATTCAATAATTGCAGTGATAATCTAGGAAATTGATCACCAAAAATAAAACTACAAAAAGAAAATATATATCCCATGTTCACGCACGTATGTATCAATTTATTTCAGTCTTAAGATTGAAGTCCTCAAGTTTCAAAGTTTATTGTGGATACTTTTATACCTTATCTCTTTGATTCGCTTTAACAATTTCTATACTAGTATATGAAAATACAATTCTTCTGAGGCTCAATATGTTGCTCTGAGGTTATAGGACTATGACTATTCTATACGGAACTTTTCTTAGATAATTCTAGGCCACTTTTTTTTTATTCTATTGATCATGTTTAATTTTTTAATGCAAGGCGATGCTTCAGCTAGTTATGTAATACTGTTGAAAACATTTCCTTTAAGTTACTTGAGCTTTCGAACTTAATCGAATTATACATTTGTAAGTAAATATAACTTTGTAGTACATTGAAATCTCAGAATCTTGAAAACCCATTTTGAAATGGTACGCTTTTATACATATATGGCATCTGACAGAGGAGAGAAAAAAAGTAAAAAATGTTGTGGCTACTATACCTACGTGGGATAAGAATAAAAAGGATAAGAAGCTTTTGAACTTGTATTCTTAAGTTAATTTTATATATAGTATAAATATGTGTTTTCAAACCTTCAATATACGAGCTTACTCATTTCTCAATGTTCGGTAACGCTTCTTTGATGCCCTTCGTGTCAGGGGTGTACGTGGGCCGTGGTGATTACTTACCATCAAGTGATCCGCATGTTCACTTACCCTCAACCCCATAAAAGTGTACTATAAACATATATAAAAGATATACCATAGTAAATAATACTAACTAAAATATATTGTATTTATTTTACTAAAATATGATGTCTTTCATCCTTATATTTGTGTTCATTAGTTTCAACAGCCTACTTTAAAAGTACAAAATTACATAGAACTTTATCACTACCATAAAATAAGTCTCCCATAACTGATTCGACATTGACAGAATTTGTATTAAAGAGATGACAAAATAGCAGGGCGTTTCGTAAAGACGCACTATAGAATTTAAACTTTTATGTTACAGGAAAATGTTTAGTTAAAAAAAGTCAATAAAAATCCGACGTATTCCCAAGCGGTCGCCTATCCAAATATTGACCGCGCCCAACGTTGCTTAACTTCGGTGATCAGACGAAAACCGGTGTTATCAAAACTCTACCCGACACAGTGTTTTCTCTCACCACTTTTCGCCACACAAAGCCGATTAAAATTTTAAAACCCACATAAGAACTTTTACTTCAGAATAATAATCATAATAACAGACCAAATTTCACCAAATTTTGATTTGTTGCCGCTCTAGAGACCTTAAATTAATGTGGTATAAACCTACGAATGATAAAAAATACTACATCGTTTGTTTCTTACGCACAGGCTTTACAGGTACCTAGTATATTATGTAAACCATAAAACTTTACTCCCATGAAAGTGTTAGCGTACCTATGTCCAGAATCAGACAATCCAGGGCGATTAAACTCGACGTGAATATCAAGAAATCGCTTCCTAAATGCCCATATTTGCTATCTCTTGTGTATTTTATCCGCAGAGAAGTACTGATGGGTAACAGCGCACGCGCATCTATCAAGCTAATCTATTTGTGCCGCCTCGCATAAATCGATGCGCGGGCGCCGCGTAAAACACTCGCGCGGTGTCCTACAGCGATGCCCACTCAGAGTCCGATAGCGCGACAACACGCTTATCGCAGAGGTGACAACGCCGCCGCGCCTCTCCAACCTTTCCTGTAAATCTACTAAAATATACTATACGTGGACTAATTTATTACAGTATTTTTTAAAATATGGAACATAGAAAAAAATGTTTTTATAAAGACATCAACCTAATGAGGTTACACATTGGTAATGGTAAAAAGATAGATGGTACCAACCATCTATCTATCTATTACTATAATAAAACTGTAGCAAGTCGAAATCTGTAAATTAAATATTTTTTGAAAATTTTAATCAGGGTAGACTATGTTATCGATATAGAAGCCAAAAATAATCTTTTTACAATTTTTGTCTGTCTGTCCCTATGAACACGCATTACTCTGAAAGTACTGAACCAATCTTGACGAAAAGTGATAACTAATATTACGAGATTACATCAAATATACTTTTTATCCCATAAAATGCAAAGAGTTCTCCAGAATTAAGGATTAAAGTCTATAATCTAAACTCGTATTACTCTGAAAGGACTGAACTAATTTTAACGAAATTTAACACAGTGATAACTAATATTACAAGGCTACATCCAGAATACTCTTTGTCCCATAAAACGCAAGGGGTTCTCCAGGATAACGAAAAACAAAAATTTGTAGTTAACGTAACTAGACTTTTTTGCGACACCTTAGTACAAGAGCCGGCAACGTTGGAAGAACAAGAATTTTAGAATAGCTGGTTCTTTAATATATATTTTTATATCAAAGGAGGCAAACGAACAGGTGGGTCACGTGATGTTAAGTGACCACCACCGTCTATGGACACTAGCAACACCAGGGGTATCGCAAGTGCGTTGCTAGCCTGTATATGGGGGAGGGGGAGGATAAGGGAAGGGAAAGGAGGAAAAGGGAAGAGAGGTAGGCCTACGGAGCTCTCACTGACCGAACAAAACACTACAATGCAAGCAATGTTATTTCACGTCCGTTTTCTGTGAGAGTATGTTATTAGCCCGAACAAGCCAACCCATTCATGCTGAAACCAGTAATCGCTTCAGCGTGGCTCTACCACCTACACAAATTATCAATAGACATAATTTAGGACACCTGGTAGCCGGTTAACGTTGTATTTTTAATGCGTATTTTGATTTAATTAACTTTGATTTATAAATAAGTTTAGGAACATGTTTTTTCATTAATTTTTAAACGCATTTAAGAACATGAATTTATCACAGTCGGACACATTTTTTTATAAACAATCATAGGCCCACTGATATATTTTATAAATAAAAATAATTAACTTCTCACCAATTATTTTTTCCATAGCAAAGAACAAATTTCATTTTATTAAACATTATTGATGTTAAGATTTCAATATATACAATGAAACAACGATAAACGTAAACGCATGACTGACGCCATCTTAAATATATGCGTCGATAACATACGCTGCCACAATTATCGCTATATTTGACATGCAGCCATTTTTTTTTTTCGAAATGTAAACGCTGGTGACCTGGAAAGGTCTTTACAACTTCACCGAACTATTGAGGCGAGCGCTGAAGGCACTCAGCCGACTTGGAATGTTTGGGCGACTAACTCAAGGGTGCACAGCACACCTCGGTTTGGGCTGTCGCCTGTTTTGTGCAAAAATCGTGATCTATCTGAGCTAACCTAAGCTAAGCTATCTAGATATACGTATATGAGTATGAGAGCAATGATTCTTTCCGGTATGGCCTTTACCTATGTAGGCAATTTCGCCAATATCAAGTGTGACAAATACACGTTATAAATTTAATGCCAAATATTCAGTGTAATAACGTAAAATAATCTACAATACAAACATATCAACATAGATAAATTACCAAAAGGCGTCGTGAGTGATACACAGATTATTTATAAAATATATTGGAAATATATATAAATTCGTTATCGAAACAGTTTCTCTTAGACAAACAAGTGACAGTTGACGCTTCGACACGATGTTTGACGCTTCGACGCGGTGTTCATATATTTTTCCTTAATACAATGGAGTATAAAAAGGTTTTAATACAAGTTGAAGATAGTTATGATAAAATAAGTCGTAGAGATGTTTATTCAGCTTTATGTAGGTTAGTTTTTACCTTAATTGAACCTGGTAGATGATGCTAAGAACGGGTTCTAGGCTTATTTTTAAAAAAGTCACATATAATCTGGGTATATGTTTGAGTGAGTCCGTGGATTGTTTGGATTCACAATTGGAAACGGTATTTGTGGCTCCAATCGGATATCAGTTTTATTTATTTTTTTCGCGTTTAAAAATACAATTGAAACCAGTGATAACCAATTTGGTGCAGACGAAGTTGCACGGGTCAGCTAGTTTGAAATAAAAAGGAATATAATACATTAGTCTTTTACTACTTACTTTGCTAAATAATTACTTTGGGCTTACGCTAACACGCAGCGGAAGTTATCAAGAGGGAAAAACCCGAAATATTTTTCACTCGATAAATGAGCTATATAACACTGAAAGTATTTTTAAATCAATCCAGTAGTTCTTGAGATTACGCTCTATAACGTAACATACTCACAAACTTTATAATATTAGTATAGATTATTATCATTACGAATTCTATCGTAAATAAATAATTTAAATTATGTTGTTTAAACGGATTTTATTATGTTTTACCATCTGAAATCTTGTCAAATAAAATGTGTATTCACTCATTCTTACTTAGAAATATAGTTTTTTACTATGACCTTTTTTTATTTTCACTCAGTTTAGTAGCTATTGACAAATTCTTTACTGTTACTAATTAGACAATTTTTTTCAATCTTTATCCATACATATAATAAGAATATAAATCTAATGTTTCTGCACTTTTTAGTTTAGTGTAACAAAAATTGTTTTTTTTTTTTTGTAGCACGACAAAGTGACTGCACTATACCTGATGGTAAGCATAGTACAATCCAAAAACAGTGGCGACCACCGAGAGACAGATCATCCATCGTCGGTCGCCGCTGTCATGCCGGCCATAATGACGAAAGTCGTCTGGTACTGGATATGCACAGGCTGATCCCGAAACGCGACACGCAAAAGCGAGTCACTATGACGGGCTTTTTCGCCATGTACATGGTGATTACGACCCAGTCGGGCTGTAAAACCCTACCACCCCGCTATCGCCATTGTCTCGTTCGTTGATCAGCAGGGTGCACCACGTGCAGGTGAGGTTGGCTTGGGTGTCTCAAGTCTTAAGATGTTACTCGACACCCCTTATACCCCTAACAGGTACAGGTACCTAGGAATAAATAATAAAATACATTTAAATCGTTATTATAAATGTTTGTATATCGGTTTGAACACGCATCTCTGTTAAAGTACTGGGTTTATGATAAAACGTTTTAAAGTATAGACAGAGTGCGAAACAAAGCCGCTATGGTCTTGGGCCGCCTCCATCCGTTGCTTTGTCATAAGAGTAAGATGTCCTTCAGACACAAGCTCACTTTGTATAAGACGTGTATCCGTCCCGTGATGACATATAGCTGCCCCGTTTTTGCGCATATGTCCAAAGATAACTTTCATAAGCTGCAGGTTCTCCAAAATCGTGTATTACGTATAGTGACCGGTGCTCCGTGGTACATTCGGAGAGTCGATCTCCATAGAGACTTAGAGATCCCTTCTATCTGGGCGTACGTAAAATCACTTACGATTAGTTATTTTGAAAAAGCCGCGAATCATTTCAATCCGTTAGTGGTATCCGCCGCAAACTATGAACCCGTACCTAACGCTGCGCGTTATAAAAGACGTCCGCGATGCATTTTTACCGATCCTCCTGATTTAATCACGTCAGCGAACGATCAGTACCAGCCTGTCCCTCGAAACAGAGCGTGCTCACGCCCACGCCCGCGTAACCACAGATCACGCCGCCGTGGTCTGGGGGTTAATTTCGCTCCTGCACACCCGATTAGGCCTCCCACGGCAGCGGCTCAAGCCTACGTTCGATCCCTCGGCAGGGAGCCCTTGAGTGCGTTGCTTGCGCGATACGGTGACACACAAATATACATCACTGCTACAACACTACACGATCACCCCCACAGACGTGCATGCCTACAAGCTTACACATGAAAGTGGAAGGGTTTACTTTTTCCCTTATCGAACTGAAAAACTCTCAATTTTCCGATAATAAATATATGGAGGAGTTGTTGAGGCGTGTATGCTTGGTACACATATACGTTTCAACAACTCATACACATATGAATAGTTAGCTAGGTTAGCTGAGATAGGTCGCGATTTTGCATGCAACAGGCAACAGCCAAGCCGAGGTGTGCCGTGCACCCTTGAGCTGGTTGCCATAATGAAACCGGCTGAGTGCCTTAAGCGCTCGTCTTAGTAGTCCAGTGAAGTTGTTAAGACCTTGCTGGGTCAATAGCGTAGACATATCGGAAAAAAAAAAAACGTTTTAAAGAATATAATAAAGCATATCATCGAGTAACATTTACTTTTTGTTTGATTAAAATAGGTTCGGTCTATCAAAAGTAATTGTAATTTTAATGACGACGCGTCTTAAGTACGAGAGAAAAGTAAATAGTAACTAGATTTAATGCATTCAGATAACTTTATTATTAACTGTTTTGTGCATCAGGTTTCATGCAGACGAAATAGCGGGCTCAGTTAGTTTACAATATATTATTCATCATGTACCTAACTGTTTTGTGCATCAGTTTTCATGCGAAGTCGCGGACTCAGTTTACAATATATTCATTATAGCTCACAATCTTACAGTAATGTAGAGTATTTGTTTATTCTATGGTAAAAAAATCCTTTTTAATATTGAAATTTAGCAAAAAAAAAAGATCAATTTAGACCTCCAGACATCCATATTTATAGTACCTGGACGACCGAGCCTAGCTCGGTTTTTTAAAAACCTTTTTAAATTAAAATAATAAAATTATAAATATAAAATAAATAAAATAAAATAAATAAATATATAAATAATAAAAAATTAAAAAAAAGATATCTCTTTAGCTGTCGCTGTCGAACTGCGGTTAGACAGATTATCGAAGCAGCCAATTTCCATCTGAGCTATTTTTGATTTTAATAGCGGCGGCGAAATTTACCATCACATTCTAGCTATATTTTTCATTGCTTGAAAATTCAGATAAAAACGTTTTCTCTGATTGAAATCTAGCTAGATCGATTTATCTTTCCCGAAACCACCTACATACTAAGTTTCACGGAAATCGATGACACCGTTTCCGAGATCTTGAATATATAAAAATATACAAGAATTGCTCGTTTAAAGGTATTATATATACAAGTATTAGATATAGGTCCCATGCAAATCCGTAACGAGTCACTAGTATAAATATAAATGGATATTGTCACAAAACAGTCCGAGTACAAAACGACACCAGCACGTTATCCTGCACTGCGGAGGTGACAAAGTACCTCACATTTCCCGGCGAGGGGTATCGTTATCGAATTACGATTTACAACCTATGAAATATACATCGAAGGTTATGTCGCGTCCGAGATGTATATTTTTTTTCCGTCGAAACATTCATCTGCGATATATTGTACAGCAGTCGTATTTTGTTAAAAAAATCGAATATTTTCTCATGATAAAATCTCACTTTATAAACATTACACGAAATCTTATCGAATTATTATTTTTTAATTTTTTATATCACATAGGAGGCAAACAAACAGGCGGGTCACCTGTTGTTAAGCGATCGCCGCGGTCCATAGACACTAGCAACCCCAGAGGAGTCGCACGTGCGCTGCCAACCTGTGTTTGGGGTGAGTGGAGAGAAAGGTAGAGGGGTTATAGAAGAGGCGAAGAGAGAGGCAAGGGGAAGGGAGAGGAGAGGGGAGGGGAGGGGAAATGGGTCTCCGGCGCTCTCACTGACCGAACGAAACGCAACAATACAAGCACTGTTACTTCACGTCGGTTTCTGTGAATGGGTGGTGCTACCTCGTGTGAGCCGACCAATTCATTCTGCATGGTTCAGCTTGGCTCTACCTACAATTTATACACTTTTCCTTAATACATTATAGTTTTTTTTTGCGTTTGACTACAATATTTGATATAAAACAAAATATAACACAATAAAACTATATTCACTAGAACGTTGCATATTATTAATTAGCTGACTACTGTCCGCTTTCTTGAGCATATATAAAAAATGCAAACGATCAATCGAATCAAAAAAATAAGTCCCCTCAATTATCTACGAAAACTTCCTCACCAAGCGATCATAGCTGCATCAATAGGAACTGTATTTCCACTATACATTTACAAGTAGATACAAAATAAATTAGCCAAAGCTAGAATAAGATATCGTATTTCAATAAAATAAATAAATACGGACAAAATAGTTGTAGCCGAACCGTAAAACCCGGGTCAATCATAACCGTGTTTTACCGGAACCGTGCTGCATCGTTATCCTGAATGTTTCAAGCTTTCCTTGATATACAGGTGATTCCCTGATACCATGATCCTCTATCACTGATATGTCCCTGATATAGAGCAGGGATGTACTGTAGAATAAATATTTAAACAAAAATTAAGTGTATAGAAATAATATGGGGAATGTGAATCATCATCGGTTAACGTATACATCAATTAATGTTACTAGTTGACACGTGTCAACTGGCATTCGGTTAGTGATTAACAGCGGGTAATGAGAAAAAATTAAGCAGTCAAAGGACGCCTGCCAGATGTGAACAATCGAAATTGTTTTGTATAAGTTACATGCCTAAGAGAACAGATTGTGACAGGAATCAGCTATGGCATATTGAAAAGATAAAGTATTGTATTTTTTTTCCACAAAATAATGACTGTTTATTTATTTTATTATATCAATACTCTTTTTTATTAAATACAAAAAAATAGTGCGGTGTTTTAGGCGGCATTGATCAAAGGGCGCGAGGTCGTCGGCGCATACCGCGTAACGAGTGGCCGACAAAACAATTTGAATCTTATGATTATAAAGATGGGATGCAAATTTTTTTGAGTATTTCGTTAATAGTGCAAAGTTCGTATTTTGCGTCGCCACATCCCGCCAAGCCAACAATCAGGTTCACCTGCGCCTATAGATGTTTCACATCAATAATTTACAAAGTTTATGAATATTAGAAGAGAGGTGTAAAACGAAGTTAATATTTTGTACACAGTGATAACCATAAATTACACCTGAAATCATCGCAGCTTTGACAGCGGATTTATTAGTGGATCATATTTCACACGGAATGAGCTACCAGTATATTAACTAATAAAAACGAACTGGCTCTCACGTGCAACTTCCAGTACGCAACTACAGATACTTGTCGACAAATATTAAACTCATGGTTTCGTTCACAGTTCAAATATACATCTATCTACATGATATCCGAAGATGTCAGCATTGAACTATCATCAATTCACTTTGGTACTGTTTACAATCTTGTTTTTCTTCAAGTAAACCCATATAATCAATAATAATAAGTTAGTAAGTACATTCAACTAAAGATATTCTCTGATGAATACAGGTATTTCTAAAGATAGCCATTCTTGCGTTGCTCATAACCTGCACTAAATCATAAGTCCACTATGTGTTCCAATATATGAGCATCACTCATAAACTTAAAGAGAACAAATCTCTATTATATGAACGAAAATTTAAAAAGATAAAATAAAATTGAATCATTTAATCTCATTATTTACTTTATTTATATTATAGGGGGGAAACGAACAAGCGGGTCACCTGACGATAAGTGATCATCGCCGTCAATAGACACTAGCAACACCGAAAGTGCGTTGCCGGTCTTTGAATGGAGGTGGTCCTCTGGTGCACTCACTGATCGAACGAAACGCAGAAATGCATGCACTTTTACTTCACGTCGGTGTTCTATCAGAGGGTGATACTACCACGGCCGAGCTGACCCATTCATGGTGAAATGGGAGCTTCAATAAAAATGGGAAATCAATCAATAAAAATGCTTAAATGTAATTATATTCATTTATTATATGTACTGTTTTTTTTTATAAAGAAAACCATTCCTAAATTCGTCCCATGCTCCAGCCATCAATACTAACGGTCGCGCCCCGAGAGAGTCGTACACCTACGAAAAATCATTCCGACGCTAAAATATCAATAAAACACAAATGCCCCCCACGCCCGGCACCCGCCTGGGACTCGTTCCCAACGCTGCAGAATTACAAATGTTCCTCAAATGCGGTCCTGGCCTTTTGATGGGACACTTTATTTTTTCATAATGGCCGCTACGACCGCATTCTGGCCGTTATGCTCCATTATGAGATTTATATTTAGTCGTGTCACTTTATTGTTGGATACGTTTTGGTAAATTCGACAATTTACTTCGATCGTGTGAAAAATTCATAATATGAAGTCACTTTTTTGAAGAGTTGAAATGCTATAGACATGACAATTTAAAATTTACTTTCGTGGCAAATATTCGTTACTTTTTTTAATACATAAGTGGCAGAAATGCTGAAATTTTGGTGATCAATGTTATATGTATGTCCTAAGCTTAATATGGCACGGTATATATGCACCGAAACCGATAGTAAGATCTCTGAGCATCAGGGGCTATCAGGGCGAACGAATACCCTCAAACACTCCCGATAGTCTCTTCCTGGTACACACACAGGAGGAGAAAAAAGCCCTGATAAAAAAGGGCTACGGGGTAGGGGAAGGATCGCGCGTTCTGACAGTCCATGAATCCCAGGGACTGACCTTCAAATCGGTGGTGATCCTGCAAACAAAGAGCAGAAGGGTACAAATCCACGATAGCGTTTCACATGTTATAGTGGCAATATCTAGGCACACCGACACCTGTGTCTACTATACCGACGTGACTGACGACGCGATAAGTGGGTTCATTCATCGGGCCGTGGACGCTCCGGTACGGGATATTGTGGATTACAACCTAAAAATGGCCATAAAGAATGAAAATGCAAGCGCTATAAAAACAATAACGTCATTAAATCAAAAATAGTTAATAATAATTGAACAGTTAATATTTAATAGATTAAAATTTAAAAAAATAATAGTAATAATAATAAAAAAAGAATACGCTCACGGATACGATTTTTACGTATAAAAAAAATACATATAAGCAAAAAAAGGTGCGGACCAAGAGTCTGCAGAAATAGAAAAAAAAGCTTAATATGGCATCAAATTATCAACAAAAAAAAGGAAATTAAACGAAACCTACATATACCTTCACCCCGATTGCTGTGGGATCGAATCCCACACACGGTAATTATTCATTAGATCTCCAACTATTTTTTTGGTATTATGCACAACATTTCTAGCGAGGTAGCCATTATTTATAAGACAAAAGAATGAAAAAAAACCTTATTTACAATTTGAATCATAATATTTTATTGGAAACAGCACCGCAAACATTCGCAAGTGAACACCGCTTTGACAAATCGATATAGCATTACAAAAGTTCACGACGAACTCAATATCGGAGTAAATCAAGCGAGGCACAAAGCAGTCCAGAGTATCTCCCCTATCTTAAACACGGAGTCCACCCGATGGTATTTATTGGTAGTAATTAAAAAGAAAACAGACAAAAGGCCCGCAGCTGACCGGAACGTGCTCCGAACACTAAGATCTAGTGATTGCTCTTACGTTTTAGTATCGATAAAAATGAACTCGATTAATTTATATTTTATTCAAAGCTTCTTGCATATGTAAAAATTTGCACATACTTAGAAAGGCATTTTATATTGAACTTCAGCGTTAATTTTTACAAAGAAACTCATATAAGAAGTACGTAAATTCTAATAGACTAAGGATATTACCATCTTGACATGATACACAAAATTAACAAGTTATGAGGGCTGACTCTGACCATTGTTAAACTGATGAAACACTTAAACCTGATAAAATGGCGATAACCGTAAGACTTGAACCTTCATTATGCATACGCTAGGGTTATTGAACGGCTTACCCAGCACAGTTTTGCCCGTCAGATATGAAAAATGCTCTTCGAGTTCGGCTACATAACAGTGATGCCCGTGGTATTAGAGTTGCCCACAGGTGACGATGAGCCGTCTGCTTATTTGTTGCCTTTTGGTATTAAAAACACTTATTCATATATCATCCATACTTTTTACAATAGATTTTTACACACAAATAAATAAAACTCAAAAAAAAATTATATACGTAGATATCTTACTATATTCGTATTAAAGAGTGTTGCAATGAAATACAGCAACAGTACG
>JACEII010000012.1:4978099-5107195 GCA_014332785.1 Antheraea mylitta | reverse complement strand
CTATATTCGTATTAAAGAGTGTTGCAATGAAATACAGCAACAGTACGATAAGGACAGGCTGTCAAATGTAGCAGCTGTAATCAGTTGGCACTTGATGATCGATTTCTAATTTAAATGTAGCAACTTCGTCGAATGATGTCCCTCACAAATAATAATATCCTCGTAGGTCTATCAAATATATTAAAGGAATTATTTTGTAATCGTAAATATAAAAAAAAAAACATCAGATAAACTCACTATACCGTTGTGCTACCATCATACTTACTGATTATAACACCGTTATCGCAGTCCGCTCGAAAAGCTCTTCGTATTAGCTCCGATGTCCAGAACAAAACTTGACTCGGCCTCACCGTAGTGTACCTTTTAATAAAAGAAGCTGGGGAACTCTAGACAGGTTTTTTTTACAATCAAATTGTTTTTTATTTTCATGGACCTAATTTATCTTTTGTTTATTAGTAACGTATTCACATACAGGGTATCACAATATTACGAACCTATATCGATTTAAAAACACACTTTTGTATTTATAATACATAGGTCACTTTACCTATAAAATTGCCGTTCTGCAGTATTAGCCATTTCAAATCAAAATTTTTTTTTTTGGCTAAGAATTATAATTTCTAATTAATTTTAGTTTAAAAACATGGAATTCTTTTTCCAGAAGTAGTCATTTATTTATTGATTAGTGTTACATTTTCATCGCATTTCAATCTTTTTTGTCATCATGGATACGTTTTTTAACGAGTAATTATGTAAGTCGAGTAATTATGGAATATGAGTACCGTTGTGGCAGGAACGCGGCACAAGGGGCACGCAACATTAACGACATTTACGGAGCTAACACTACAAACCAACGTACCACCTGTTATTGATTTGCTCGCTTCCGTTCTGGGAATTTCGACCTGAAAATTGAACCTCGCGGTCGTTCGAAGACTTTGGTCGACATTGACGAATACAAAGGTGATTGTGGTAGTTGATGATGCACAATTTACGGCTGAATTAGCAGCAGCTTTCGACGTTAGCGTCAAAACAATATTGATCCATTTGCATCAAGGTAAAAAAGCTTGACAGATGGGTGTCCCACGACTCAGTGATCGCCAGCGCGAAGTACTCGTCGAGATGTGCCTTGCACTGCTGAACAGACACACAAATCAAGGAATAATGTAACGCATTGTTACCTGCGATGAAAAATGGATTCTGTTTTATAACCGTAAGCGCTCAGCAAGTTGGTTGGATCCTCGTTCAGTACCTGAACGAAAACTTACCGCTAGAAAAGTGATGGTCACTGTTTGGTGGTCTAGCGCTGTTCAAGCATATATTACAAACTTCTTTGTCGTATAGCTATTAATATATTTTCCTTTTAAATATTATTTAAATTTGACATTGTCATGTGTCTTGTATGTATAAAATATATATTACAATGTAAAAGGACCTGATCTTTTTTCCTTTTTCTATCCGAATCCGAAGATCCTAATAAATCTATACAAGCGCCGGGGTGATTCATCACAGCTTCTTACCAAACGGAGTGAGCATTACTGCAGATGTGTACTGTGAAGAACTAAACACAATGATGGAGGAGCTGGCACATTTCCATCCAGCATTGGTCAATCGCTCGTCTCCGCTGCTCCTGCACGACAACGCGCGATCTCATACTGCACAGCAGACGGTCGCCAAGTTGCAAGAACTGGGGTTGGAAGTTCTCCGTCATCCGCCCTATTCACCAGACCTTGCGCCTACAGACTACTACTTTTTCCAGAATTTGGATAACCTTGGTGGGAAAAAAATTCAATACCCGAGAGGCAGTACAGAATGCCTTTGAAAAATTTGTTGCATCCCGTCCAGCTGATTTCTTTAAGAAGGGCATCAATAAACTGCCACTGCGCTGGCAAAGATGCATTGATTGCATGGGTGATTACTTCGATTAATACAAATAAAAAAATAATGAAAAAAATAATTTCATCTTTTCATACAAAACGGCAATTTCATAGATAAAGACCTAATATTTTACAATATTAGTATTATATTATCGACATGTATGTATATTACACATACAACACTAATAAAACATCACAAGGCGGTCGTGCAAAGAGGACTTTTATCAGTCTCCGGTCGCGACCGATACGAATACTCCTAGATTCCGAACCCTAATTTATTGCCACCTTACTTCTTTTTACTCCGTCTATTTTATTTCTTAAGCTTGAGAGAGATAGAATTCAAATTAGCGTAACTCCTGCCCTTTCTTACTTGAACGTTTTACTCAAATAAGTAGTCTGACTTTACGTAGTTTTTAGTTCGATGATTTAATATAATTTTGTATTTGTTCACAAGCAACCATTTATATTCACCATACACCAGGATTACATAGATGTGGCATATATTACCACCTATATGTTACATTTTTGTACTTTTCTATCATTCGCATGAAACAGACAATCATACGTCCCTTTCACTCACCTTACGTTTCTCGTACCATTTTAGCAAATTATATCACTATTTTAATAAATTAATCAACCATTGTTTGAAGCACGTTGTAACATGAATTTATACCATACCAAAGGATGATAAATTTTGCGACATTATCTGACTTATTTACCCAATGGTACCTAGACACGTTAAATATGGGTTATGCCTCACATAATTTTAGCAGCTTCATAAAGGGCTTTATACTTAGTATTATATAATTATTATAATGTAAATCATGTAGGTCCGAATACTGACAGACGCCGTGGTACTGGGGCACTTGCGTTCGATCAACAGGGTATAAGAAAGAATAGATTTACATTCTTTTATTTCTTCATTGTTATGTCACTGACCGACCTCCGTATAACGTGCATTATATTTTTTTTTTACTTTATAATATTTTATATATTTAGTACTACAATATGTGGAAAAAGTAATTTATTTCCAGAATGGTTGAAGTGGCACCATTAGTGTCATCGACAACTTAAATTCGAAGAGTCGAACCCTACATGTAATAAAATTTTCTTTGAAGCATCGTTATATAAACAGCTTTATGGTGTGGCATTTTAATGTTCTCTACCACAAGCTACTTAGAAAATGAAAATTAAAAATCTGTCGCCAACATCTACAGTTGTGTTCAAACTGCCACACTTAAAAGCCATACTCTCTAATCTTACTCTTCGTGATAAACTTAAAAACTACCGAACGGATTTTCATGCGATATTGATTAAAAGATAGAGTGACTCATGAGGAAGGTTTAGGTGTATAACTTGTCAAGATTTTGTGTAAAGTGGTTTAAATATAAGGATAATTATATATATAGGGATGATCGATATTCATCGATGTTGAAGAAACATCGATGTTTAGCTGAAAAACATCAAAGTTTTAACATCGATGTTTTGATATCGATAATATCGACACATCGATGTTTTGATTTCGATAACATCGACGTTATGAGAACGTTGCATGTACTAGCTAGAAGCTAGAAAATTATCAAATTAGCAAGCAGTACGAATAGTTTTTTCTATAGATGACCTCTTTTTTTTCGTCACTGACCTCTCTTTTTACAGATAATTTTAATTTCGATACTATTGAATCGATGTCATCATTGATGTTTTTCTAATATCGCTCCTCCCTAATCGGAAGAAGTCAATCGGTCTGGGAGTTTTCATCGAAAACGCTGCCTAATTTCTTTGAGATATAACAAATCAATAAGATAATAATCAACGCAGACGATGTTGCGTGTATCACCTAGTACAACATAATATCAATAGATATCTTGGAATCATATCGTACCATCTCACCAGTGTAATTGTAGCTTGACGCTAACATCTATAGTAGGTAGCAGAGACACGACGAAGCTATTACTGGTTTCAGCATTAATCGGCCAGCTCGCCCGGGGTAGTACCATCCGACACACATCAAACTGGCGTGAAGTAACAGTACTTGCATTGTTGCGTTTCGTTCGGTGAGTGAGAACGCCGGATACCTACTTCTCCCTCCCCTCCCATCTCATCGCCACATCCTCCTTGCCCCATTCCCACCCAAACACAGGCTAGCAATGTTCTAGCGACTCCTCTAGTGTTGCTAGTGTATATGAGTGGTGGTGATCACTTAAAATTAGGTGACTCGCTTGTTCGTTTGCCTACTATGATATAAAAAAAAATCTATAGGTATAAAACAAAACTATTTAAAAAGTAGGTGATAATGTAAGATATATATATATATATAGTCTTTAGTCTATAGTCTTTAAAATAATTCTAATATCATCGTGGAATCATAAAGAAATATAAGCGGTATGGAGGTACACTCGGGTGGAATATAAAGCAGGCGTACATGACGCATGGCGCTTTGGGGGATCTCGCGTAATACGTAACTTTTTCGCCTACGTAACATACGTTCACCTGCGAGTTAGGGTTGTTACTATTCAAATTTATTAATATCACATAAATTTATTTTTTAATCTGTTCCTTTTTTAACTGAATTCAAAAAGGAGTCTTCTTTCAATTCGGTTGTATTTTGTTTTTAATGTTCGTTATTTGAGATCTTCATTATTTATAAATTTATTTGACACATTTTTTTATGTTGGAAAAAAGATGTTTTCAATAAAATCCGTTTGCAATTTTTTTGCGATGGATCTTGGTTTTTTTAGAGTAGAATTTTTTAGTTTGTTCTCTTTTTGTTAAAGTTCTCTTGGTCCAAATATTTTTTTAATGTTTATGGTTTTTGCGAAGAGATTGCAATCCACAGCTATTGATTGTAACAATTTTAATTATTTTTATATTAAAGCACCTGGACAAACGAGCCTAGCTCTGTTCTTTAAAAAACATTTTTAAATTAAAATAAATTTGAAAGCAGCAGCAAAATTTACCATTATATTTTAGCCATATTTTTTCATTACCTGAAAACTCAGATAAAAGAGGTTTTGTATAAATTAAATTTAGCTAGATCGATATATCGTCCCCGAAGCCACCTACATACTAAGTTTCACGGAAATCACTGACAACGTTTCCGAGATCCTGAATATATAACAATATAAAAATATACAAGAATTGCTCGTTTAAAGGTATTAGAAGATAATATATGATAAAATAAACTAAAAATGATTACGTGTGATATATTGATATCGGACGTCGGAAGTTACCGCCGGTTTAAACAGATGTTGTGGGTTCAAATTCAATACAAGTAAATTATTCTACTGATAAATAAATTATTATTCTATATTTATCCGTCATAATTATTATTCTATATTTATCCGTCATTTGAAAAACAAGTGCCAAATTTATCAAGTTCAACTCATGTTTTTTTTATTAATAATCTTATAAACAATATTTTTTGCATATTTATTTATCAATTGTCTATTATTTGGTTACTTAATACTTAAAACTAGTACTCAGTGTTAATAATAGGAAAAATACTGCCGCTGTAATTGATACAGTAATAAGACGGATAAAACGCTTTCGAGAAAATAGTAGTTCAGTTTTTCTCGATCTGACTACGCTATTGACCTTGCAAGGTATTAACAGCTTCACCGGACTACTAGTACCTCAGTGTTTTACTTTAATATCTTATAAGCTACTAGCGTTCCTTGCGAACGTTGTCCTGCTTTGATAATTTAATAAAATCCTAAAAGTCAACAGCAGCGCCACCTGAACGGATCCAATTGTGATTCTAAACCATTATCTAATCCACTGGAACACGCACACAAAATTTCATCCAAATCAGTCCAACCGTTTTGGAGGAGCTCAGTGACATACACACGTACAGAAGAAATCTATGTAAATTTTCTGTAACATACATTAATTAAAAAATATATTTGTTATGTTAAGAAAAATCTATTTAATAATTATACATACATAAAAACGAAAATCATCATCCCAATTAGTACTGTAGCTAGAGTTGAATTCGAGTTAGGGCAGCATCAGTTACGGTTAGGACGGAAGTAAAATATCTACCATAATTAATCTGCCCTCGAATGTTACAAACTGTGGTATGTTCGAATAAGTTTAAATACCTATTGCTACATTTTTTTTTACTTCAAACTATGAACAAACAAGTTAATTATAATAATAATTTATCTTAGTTTTTGATATTTTTAAGATAGGGCATTGGGCATTGCTTCACAATGCCAACCCCCCCCCCCCCCTCTAACTACCTACGGTCGTGATCCCAATGCAACACAACAAGAATATATAGATATTATTATTCAATGTAGTTTCATTAATTATCTGTTTTTTTTTTAATAAGTGATAGTTATATAGTATTAACAGTTATTAAATATGAATTTCATTATTTCTAGATATGGCAGAACAGGGTACATCCCTGATGACGAAAAACTCAGCCAACAAGTTGGCACACAAGTTCCCACTGACAGTATTGCGGTCGCAGAAACTTGAACAAGTTTCAACTTTTCGCTTGATTTATATTTCAGGCAGATTTGAACGTTAATAAAAAGTTTTGTTTCAAATTGCTAAAAGTTGTAACAGAGAATTAAGCTAAATACTTATTACTAAAATTAAATGTGACCCGGATTCATCTTTTTATTATTTTTTTGTTTTACATTTGGGTTTTTTTTTTAATTCATTATATATGTGAATATATTGTCTTATTTGTATAATTGTATAAGTGGTACAGTAATATAATTCTACTAGTCGAGTGCTTTAACCGGAATGTCAGTTCGTCAATGTCAGTTGTTTTTTAGTTCAGGAGGCAAACGAACAGGTGGGTCACCTGATTTTAAGTGATTGCCACCGTCCATTGACACTTGCAACACCAGGGGGATGGAAGGGAGGAGGAAGGGAAGAGGATAGGAAGAAGGTGAGGAGAGGTAGGCCTCCGGCGCTCTCACTGACCGAGCGAAACGCAACAATGCAAGCACTGTTACTTCACATCGGTTTTCTGTGAGAGGGCGGTATTACCCCGGACGAGCCGAGCAATTCATGCTGAAGTCAGTAATAGCTTCAACGTGACTGTACCTATAAGGTCACTCAACCAGTTCGTCAATTTAGTTTAAAAACCTGAATTTTGTAAAAGACCGGCATAATCTAAATTCTAGAAACTTTAACAAACTGGTCGTCCCATGTTTCAGATTCAGCAAAACCATTAATAGTCTTTTAAGTATAGTGTTAGCTCACAACAAAGTCCCAAAGCATATTACCGATTTGCCGGACTGTGAGTTTAAGTGACATGTCAAGCGGATTTCAGTCAAACGGCTATAATTTTAGCGCCATGTCAAGTTGTTTTTGGTGTCAAGAGAGTATAAAACGTATTAATATGTGAACAACGGATTGTCTGGAATTAACTCGACTCTGTGCATCTACCAAAAACCATTGTAACATATAATGTATTCAAAATATATATGTGTTAAAAAGATGTATCCGATCGAGTTTCTTGCCGGTTCTTCTCGAAGACTGGATTGTTTTCCGAACCAATAGTAATTTTGACGTTCGTAGGGCCTTAACTGAATAAAATATTTTAGACTTGATGTAAGTCCGGAGGTTTGCACCCCAGCATGTAACTACGAATTTCTGAGAAGTTACATACATTCACTAATTTAAACTGGTAGTACTGACACTGATAGTGAAGTAACACATCGTAAGGAAACCTCACCTAAGAAACGTTCTTGCGTACCACTGGTTATGGAAAAATATAGAATTGTTGATTTCTCGAAGTTTAAAATCGCCAATATGTCGTGGGTTGGAGTGGTGATTGTGCCTCTATACCCTCCATCGGAAAGAGACCTGTGACTCTGCAGTGGGCCTCTTACAGCTTGATTTGATCAATTTCTAAAGACATTTTTTGAAGTGGAAACTTCTTTAGTTGCGTTGGGCGATTTTAAAAAGAAAAAAAAATGGTAGTGGAAACTCCTTATGGATTTGTGTCACAGATGACGTCGACATGCTCGTGACGTATTGTGCTTTCAACAGACTAGTGACGCGTAGTATAGCGGCCTATGTACATGTAACATTGATATTTTTAATAGGTGGTAGAGCCACGCTGAGCTGTAACTGGTTTCAGCATGAATGGGACGGCTCGCCCGGATTAGTACCACCCGACCCACAGAAACACCCACGTGAAGTAACAATGCTTGCATTGTTGTGTTTTGTTCGATCATTATAATTAATTTAAAATTCAAGACAGTTATTCCATTGTTTTGAGTTTTTACTGCTGTCAGCAGTCCTTAGTAGCCCGGTGAAGCTGTTAAGGCCTTACTAAACAAATAGCGTAGTTAGGTCGAAAAAAAAAACGTCAGTCCATGACTATCTTGATTTTTTTTAATTAGCCGTAACATAGCGTTAGGTGTTAAATAAAACTTGAAAAACATGTCATTGAAGAGCTATTTTGACATTCACAGCTTAAATAATTAAATTTTACATGACGTTATGGTGTCATAATTTATAAAAATACAAACAAAACCGCAGGCGGTTGTTAGTAAATAAATACAATTCTTTATAGCCCTTACAATGCAAGGGAATTTAAAATCAAGATAAAATCATTTGGCACGGCAATAGCGGGCATAAATAATAAAAATGACCCACAATAAAGACAATTGTTACGTTACGAGCGACGGACGTTGTCCGGCGGACACGTATTTATGGTTAGCGGCGCCCATCGACACGCGGCTACGGGTTCGATACCCGGCTCACGCAAAAACGCGTCCGAGAGCAACACATCGCGCGAGCGTAATATAATGCAGAGTGATCGCTCGTAATGTTTGTAGTACGGTGCAAAATATTGCAATACAATGGCAACGGTTTGTTTGTTGCTCTATTACCAATACTGTTCCATATTTTTAATGTTTTTCATATATTTTTCTGTTGTTGTTGACGTGACAACGTCTTATAAATTGGTTTGCCGGGTGACACTTCAAGAAACTGCGTTACGCTCCGCTCACGTTATGCGCTCACAATGAGAGCGAGTGAGAGGCACGCGTCCCTTCCACTCGGGCATGGTTAGCCCGCCTAAGAGCGAGAGAGACTACTATACGAAAATTATTTTACCACTCAAAGTCGTTGTCACGTAAAACTTTCGCCCGTATACCGACTTTACAGGCAACCAATTTTTTTGATTATTGGACTATACTTATAAACACTATGAATAAATATGTTTCGACAAAAAGTATCACTAATTATACCAGGTGAAGGGTTACACACTCTCAGTATTCTAGGATATGACACTTCATTGTCACATTAAGTAATGATATTAATATAAATACTAATAAACAACCAAGAAAGCTTTTGTTCTAAGACTTTCAAAAGTATAGGTGCAAGGGTTTCAATAAAATAATAAACCTAAGTACAATGACTTGTGCCAAAGGTTTTTTTTTTTCGAAATGTTACAATGGGCGATAGTAAACGAGCAAACAACTCTCTTGTTTTGTTCCTGACGTTCCCTTTCAAATGAAAGTGAAATCATCCGACGGTCATTGACACTGTGCTTTAACATAGACGCGTAGAGGATTGTGTATAATTTTTGTATTTTCCTAGATAATTAGGTCAAATATTAAGCACCTATTTTTTATTAATTTAGATCGAGAATCGTGTACAAAGTATCCTCCATTAATATTGCTACTGTCTAAACAGTCACCAACAAATATAATATATACAAATAAAATTGAAGTATTTCTTACTCGTGCTTTGGTGATCAAAGTTTAGTTAATCTAATTAAACTTAATTAGATGGTTTAACAGATATGATAAAATTATAAACAAAGGTAACTTAAAATCGTATATAAGGTTATACCGAGTAAGTAAAAATGATTTAAATAACTTAAAAACTAAAGATACTTAAAAAATTAGAGACATAATTTATATAGTATATTAACAATAGACAGTAATTATATGATGGAAAAAGAATTAATTACTAGTAGATGGAAAACTTTCAAAAAATAGTTGAAGAAAAGTAGATACGTACTTATGACCACACGATAGAAGTGAAAACTTTAAAATAAAGTATTAGGTACTTGTATAAGTACACACTAAGTTATATAGAAAACATACATAATACTATTTTCACTTTAAAAATATGTAATTAATTTATGTTTCATATACGACGAAGTTTGTATGTCGAAGATTTATTGAGCTTGAAACAACAGTGCAATATCACTTAAGATTTTGCAGATTTTTTTTTCGAAATGACTACGCTATGGATCCAGCAAGGTCTTAACAGCTTCACCAGACTACTAAAGCGAGCGCTTAAGGCACTCAGCCGATTTTATTTTGGCAACCAGCTCAAGGGTGCGCGGCACACCTCGGCTTGGCTGTTGTCTGTTGCATGCAAAATCGCGACCTATCTTAGCTAACCTAGCTAACTATTCATATATGTATAAGTTGTTGAAACATATATGTGTACCAAGCATACACGCCTCAAGAACCTCTCCATATATTTATTATCGGAAAATTGAGAGTTTTTCAGTTCGATAAGGGGAAAAAAGTAAACCCTTCCACTTTCATGTGTAAGCGTGTAGGCGTGCACGTGTCCCACACACGAATGTGAACGTGTAGTGTTGTAGCAGTGATATATATTTGTGTGACACCGTATCGTGCAAGCAATGCACTCAAGGGCTCCCTACCGAGGGATCGAACCTAGGCTTGAGCCGCTGCCGTGGGAGGCCTAGTCGGGTGTGCGAGAACGAAATTAACCCCCAAACCACGGCGACGATATCTGTGGTTACGTGGGCGTGGGCTTGAACATGCTCTTTTTCGAGGGACAGGCTGGTACTGATCGTTCGCTGACGTGATTGAATCAGGAGGGTCGGTAAAAATGTGTCGCGGGCGCCTTATATAACGCGCAGCGTTAGGTACGGGTTCATAGTTTGTGGCGGATACCACTAACGGACTGGGGATACCACTAACGGACTGGTACCGAAGATTTTGCAGACAAGTAGAGCAACTTTCAACAGTTCTATCACGTCATCATCCCACGGTGAAGTTACTTTATAGTCGTGTCATATCGGTTAATGGCGGGCGCTCGCTTTGTCCCGGCCGCGATCGCTTGCTGCTGCTCCGGGCGTCAGCTTACGAATACATCGCAGAGACATCTCGCAGCGGAAATTCACGAAACGGAGAATTGTAAAACTTAGCCAGTAACTAAAGTATTTCGGAATGAAGTACTTGACAATGGCATAATCTACTGGAAGATTAGTTGCCAAAGATAAAATAAATATATTAAATCAGTCATTCCCAAACTTTTTCAGCCATGTCCCACCTTAACATTTCTAAAATTTCTATGCCCCGGCCCACTCACAACACACATAATTTTTAACCTTTAAAAATTGTTTCGTTCCCTTAAGAAATATAAATGATAAGTTTTAGGAAAAAATCTCTATGTAATTGTAATCAAAACATCGTTAATTAAAATTTCAAAGATATAATGAAAAACTTACTTGACTTGACGACTCTAATTACCCAGTTGATATTTTGATAACATCAAATGAAATAATACTTAGTAATTATTTAGAGCATTGTTTTAAAGTATTTGCCTTTTTTGTTAAATTTGTCACCGATATCTAGCATTGCATTTAAATAACCCAAAGCGAAGGGGTTAAACTTTTAAATTGCCCCCCTGAACTATCAAATTGCCGCCTTGTGGGGCGTGAGCCCCACGTTGGGAAACACTGTATTAAAGATTAAGGTATCTGGACATAGCAATGACAACTCCGAGTACATCTTTTTTATTTTTGACAACCAATTCTCTAGGTTACTACAATTGTCATGTAAGTAAATAATATTGTGTTTTGTAATAATTTAATTTTCTGACAAGGTGGTGGCCACCTTATTAGAGCCTTCCTGTGAGCTTTTGTGACATATCAGAATTCACGCTCGGTGGTATTATTTTCCATTCACTTCCTTTGTGCACAATAACCGAACTATATTACCTAGAATGCAACTAATACTACAAACACAAGATTATGAATAAAACACAAAGTCCACTACATGACAGACTAAGATTCCGTAAAGTCCCACAGTAGTCTAGCAATTGTATACGAATGAACCGACATAGGGGCATGGAACATAAATTCTGAAACAAACCGCCTAGAAAGTTCTAAAAAGGAGGCCACAATTTAGTGAGAGTACTGAAATCACTACCATTGGGTGAAACTTCTGAAATCACTCAAAGTCGTTTTCGAATTTTATAATGATGACAATATAATGTATTCTAAAAACTCGAGAATTTGTTTGTTTGAAAGGTCGTAGACAGAAATATAAATCATTACACTAAAGCCAATGAGGGCGGTGCACCAATAAATAATGTTTCAAAATCTGGATATTTTTCCTTTTAAGAGCGTTCGCTGCGTGTTTGCGTTAGCCCAAAGTAACTATTCCACGCGGATGAAATCGCTGGAACAGATAGTTTTCAAAAAATAGGATTCGTTACCAGAGTAGGAAAATAATTGTAACTTGTAGTAAAACACTGGTAATAATACTTATACTACATATGCAGTCTTAAATATATGGATTCACATGGCACAAAGAAATGCCATTAAAGTTATATTGCAAAAGTGTGTCGTATCTCAAATTCGTATAAAAAAGCAATAAATAACAATGTATGCGAATGATAATTTTAGTGAGAAATCGAAGGACAGGATCGCTTCCGAGAAACGAAATAACACCTTTGTCAAAGAACAGACGAAAAGTTAAACATCTAATAAGATGTCACATAAAGTAAACCGAGTGGGTTCAGCGGAACATGAGAGATCGAATGCGTGTTCTTAGAAAACCATTCGATACAATGTCACTAAATGTCGCGTTGGATATACGATCTTGTGACACACGCAATATATTCCTTTATATATATCTTGATATTTTTTAGCTAATAATGTTTACTCATATTAAAATAGCCTTTTAGCCTTGCTTCCTTCGTTGCAGATTGATGTAGACTCATGATTTATTAAAAAAAAACCATTAACTTGCAATATTTGGTGACAATGTATATAGGTTATGTTTTTGTGTGTGACTAAAATAATTAATTATCAAACACTTTTGATACTAAAGACTACATTTTATTATAATCATTTCATTGCCTCGTTGTTATCTGCTGTTCAGATAGAATTTTGGGAATTCATTTTAGAACAGCCCGGGGCTAAATGACAATGTAAGGAAATGGGGAGGTACACTGCTTATTTACCCCGCTAGGTGGGGCACAGTCGGTGGTACCTGTACGACTAATAGTCTGTGGTGACTGTGATGAGTGGTCGGTGGTTGTAACGTATTGTCAAGCTTGTGTCAAATAACGTTCATAGATAAGAATATAATATAGATAATATAAAATATAAATAGATAAGGATAAGATCAGTTTTTGTCGGGTTAAGGAAACATTTCTATTCTTTAACTCTTTTTTTAAACTGGCTACAGTCATTAAAGAATACATGATTATTAATTAAAAAACTTACTAATAAAAATAGCGTAGAACAAGGTAGGTAAGGTTAAATTAGCACGATGACAATTGTTTGACAATGACAACCACAGAGTACCTGTTGACAACTCGTGGACATAAACCAGCGGTGCTAGCACCATCTGTGATTAGCTTTGCCTGTGCCTCCCCATTGACATATAGAATGAAAAAAAATTACAGATATAATCTGAATTGAATATTTGCATTAAAGGCATTAAAATTCATATACACACAATAGCATAAGGAGCAATCTGTAAAGTAATAACATAAGTACCTTTTTAAGTAGACTGTATAAATAAACAACAAAGAGGTTACATAGTAATGAAAAAGATACAGGATAGCTTTAACTAATCCAAAAAAAATACGATAATTTCTTATAGAAAAATACTTGCACTTTTATGTAAAAAAATCATATCAAACATTAAATATTAAACATAATTGTTATAATTCTGTCTCTTAGTATAATTATATAAATTTTAAACGCCTCTATATAAATGGACGACTGCAATAAAATAGTCATTAAAATTATCAAGAAACTTCGATGAGTCTCCTTGCATTTTTTTATTTTTTTATTCGTCCAACTTTCCTCGTACTTTTCGTCGCTTTTCCATTCTTATTATGTAATTTCAGATAAACGTTCAGATTGAACTTTTTCATATATCGCACAGATACAACCAATGCTATTGGTTATAGATAGACGTGCCAGCAATCCAATCAGTTCCAAGTTGAAGTAGCAAAAAGGTAATCATTAAGCTATTTAAATAAGCTTACTATTTTGAAGAATATAATCATTGAAAACTATACATATAAACGTACTATCCCGGGTAAATTATCTCTCATTCTCCTACCAACAATCATTACTATTTAAAAGCTTGGAAACTATAGCCGAATTAATTTAAGTTCCGGGACAGAAGGACAGCGCGTATAAATATTAATATAGGCCGGGGACGGACCGGATCACATCTCCTGTTTAATGAATAACTAATGTAACGGTTATGTTATTAGGTAAAGTGAAATTATCAATTTCCCGGCCGTGACCCGACACGGACGGGGCCGCGGCGCAGCGGTTACTTCGGGACGGCTAGCAATCCCTAATTTTAAGACTAAGTTTTAGGGTTGTAAAGTGTTATTTTTAGTCCTTTTTATAATTTAGTACCTGGACGACCGAGCCTAGCTTAGTTCTTTAAAAACATTTTAAAATTAAAATAAACTGTTTGGTTAGCCCCAAAAAATTAACATTTTTTCACAAAAAAAATTAAAAGAGATATCTCTTTTGCTGTCACTTGGGTTCGAACGGGAATCTGACGTATTTTCTAAGCAGTCGAGTTATTTTTGTTTTGACAGCGGCGGCGAGATTTACCTTTATATTCTAACTATATTTTTTCATTGCCTAAAAACTCACATAAAAAAGTTTTCTATGAATGAAATCTAGCTAGATCGATTCATCGTCCCCGAAATCATCAACATACTAAGTTCACGGATGTCGCTGACGCTGTGTCCGAGATCCTGAATATATACGAATATAAAATGTACAAGAATTGCTCGCTTAAAGGTATTATAGATAGATAGATAAGTTATTAGTGGTTAACCACAATCTCGCCTGTTGTAAATCATAATGTAACCTAAAACAGTGAAATGGTAAAACTAGAAGAGGGTTGACTGTCAAACACAGCTATCAGAACACACTCATAGGTGATTGTCGACAGATTTTCGAGAGTGATAGCTACCCAAGTTGAAATAAAAAAAAAGATTTACCAGCATAGTGTTGTAGTATAGGTTAACCGTGTATATTTCCTTCTCCGAAAAGTCCCAGCTCATTTCAAAATACATAATCAGTTCAAAATTCATAGTCGCTTCGTTACTTCGTTCAAATATATTTTTATTCTACTTATTTTTTTTTTATTTATTTACAAATATTTTGAATAATAATAAACTATATGCGAATAAATTACTAACTTCTTATTTTAAATATAAGTTAATTGGAGTTGTAAAAAAGATGAAATGATGCATTGTAAATGTACCGACATTCGATTCATGGCAGCTTTTCATTTCTTAATTCAAATTTTCTTAATTATTACACACCTACGGACGACCAAATTATATAATTAATACAACGTCCACGACGACTACCGTTAGAGTTACAAATTAGTCCATTCCCGTGAATTCGTATTCAGTAGAATTGGTTAGAGACAACCCTAAACGCACCCCTTTCCCGGCGGGTCCCATATCAAATACAACATAAAAGCAATTTAGCAAATTGTTATTGACATGTTAATAGTGACGGTGTCGTATTGTCGCCCAACTAACGGACAATAGTGGAGCAACATTAACAATAACTAACTTCATATAAGGACAATGTTTCACGACTTCATATTGATACTTTTCGTTGTATAGCAGTTTCAATGTAATTTTTAGCAAAATTTAATACGATATTATATTATCACTGCTGGCTAATAGATACTACGAATAAAGCCTTCTCGTATTCTTTATCTGATACGAACCTAATGGCCGATATTAAAAGTACTATAGTAACATTGCTTTTGTGAAGAATATTCTGATAAAAAAATATGTTATTAAAATTTTGTGGTGGTAGAGCCACGCTGAAGCTATTGTTAGTTTCAGCATGAATGGGTCGGCTCGCCCGGGGTAGTATCACCCTCCCACAGGTAATCGATGTAAAGTAACAGTGCTTGCATTGTTGCGTTGCGTTCGGTCAGTAAGAACGCCGGAGATCCACCTCCCCTACCCTCCCCTCTCTTCAGCCCCTCCTCCTTTTCCCAATTCTCCCAAACACAGACTGGTAACACACTTGCGACTCCCCTTATGTTGCAAGTATCTATGTACAACGGTGATCAACTAACATTAGGTGACCCACCTGTTCGTTTACCTCCGATGAATAAAAAAAAAGTTAAAATGCAACTAGCAATGAGGTACATAAGTTCTGCTTATGATTTTTGTTTTTATTCTTCTTTGGTTAGCATAATCCTAATTATCACACTTGAAATACATCGTTCGTGCGGTCCATATGAAGGCACGCATTTGTCTCACCAACGCATATATTATGGATTCCTTAACTCACATTTTTTTTTAATTCCACATAAATCTGCGATATTTGCAAACATAGCAACAGCCTAAGCCGAGGTCCAGCCACTTTAACACGCTTGAGCCACAGTATACATTTAAGAGACAGTACGGAAACCACCTATAAACACTTGTATCGGCACACTCACGCAAATATGCACATCGACGGGACACCAAAGCGGTTTTCGCGGTGCTGTTCATAGAATCCTTTTTAAAACCTCTCGTCGATGCGCATGTTATAAAATTTAAAATAAAAAAGCAACTATTACTTATTCTTCGTGACAATATAAGGACCTACTTTATTTATTAACAATTTATCAATTAGTAAACGAAGTTACCATGGAATAGCATTCACCAAGTCCTACGCATTTTGGCCCGAGACGGTAGCTAATGAATATTGCCTCGAGACAAAACTGTTTGCATTTAACCAAGGCTATGACATCTGTCCCAACCCTTTAGTACAGGGTGGATATGAATTGATATTACTTGGAATATTTTCAATATAATACTATTTTAACAGTATTTCTTAAGGAAGGTCTGTTTACGAACCACAATCATAAAGTAAGTAGTAGTAATTAGTTCGTAGGTCATTCTCTGGACTAGGGAGCTGATAGAGATATTAATCTTCTTTTAGTAGAGTTGTAAATTTATGCAAGTTTTACTATAAAGACATTACTACCTCACATATTTTTGCATAGCATATGTGCTCGTGCTGTTTAGTTCCAATATGAAATGGTTAACACTTGAGGTGATGCAACAGAGTCCAGGCTATTACTATCCTAAGATCAATATGTGGCCTACCACCTATCACTTTGGTCCTAACCAAGCTGAACCTATAACTGTTTTCAGCATGAATGGGTCAGCTCCCCCGGAGTAATACCACCCTCTCACAGAAAACCGATGTGACGTAACAATGCTTGCATTGTTGCGTTTCGTTTGGTCAGTGAGAGCGCCGGAGGACCACCTCACCCCTCTGTCTCACTCCATCCTCCTTCCCACTCCACCCTTCTATCACTACCTATACCCATACCATACCCCACCAACACACGCTGGCAACGCACTTGCGACTTTGGTATTGCTGGTATCTATAGACGGTGGTGATCACTTAACACACTTATTCCGATTGTAAGGGTCGGAGCATGATATAAAACAGTCTATACCTTCCTCAATAAAACGCATAACAAATCTAATTAGTATTTTAAGAAAAATAGCGCATTCAATATTAACAAAAAACAATATCTTGAATTCTATTGTATCAAGAAATCATAAAATCGTAATTTATGTTTATAATTCGTCAAACGAATGTATATTACTTTATTTATTAAAATCAATTAGAAGTGACATTGATACAACTTATTATATTATGAATCTCACTTCACTAAAAGAGGATTCGTCATACCTATTTAATTTTAATTCCTAGACAGTTCTCTAGAAAAATCCTATTTTTTACAATCGAGATTGACATTTTAAGTCTATAATCATAATTGGTGTTATTACAAAAAAGTTAAATACGTATTGAGTACTCGCTTTAAAAGTTACTTTTCAAAATATGCACCACGCTCGCCTAATATTCGCCATCTTGCTCTTTTGTCTCGCTTTGGTTAGGTTAGACTTGTGAAGAAAGGATAACGCGAACCTGCGTAGTACTTTTTAAACGGAACGGAACCTTTTAAAGCAGCTATTTAATACATATTTAACTTTTCTGTAATAACATCGAATGTGTTATATATCTATCTATACTAATATATAAAGCTGAAGAGTTTGTTTGTTTGTTTGTTTGTTTGGTTGAACGCTATGATCTCAAGAACTACAGATCCGATTTCAAAGTTTCTTTTAGTGTTAGATAGCTCATTTATCGAGGATGGCTATAGGCTACATATCATCACGTTAAAACCAAAAGGAGCTGAGCACTAATGAAGAATGTCTCAAAATCGGGCTACTTTGGAAGCTTTCGCTGCGTGTTAATGTCAGTATTATACGCGTTGCCATGGTAACGCGATAACATTCTATTAAAAATATTTTCATGGTTTATTTTGTATTCCTATTCAAAAAGTTTATTCTACGTTAGTTTTGTTTTCGATTTTTAATTATACGTGTTACGTTTATATCGCAAACATTTCTTAAGTTTATTTTGTGTTGCTATTCAGAAAGTTTAGTAGTAATAATATTCGTCCAATAATACAGTCGAAGGAATTAATCCATACAGCCAATTCTGAAGTTGTCAATATAGTTAGTTTTCTTCTATGTCCAAGTTAATGTAAAGGTATAAGCGCCGAATCCTCTACATAATATAACGTAATTTTTTATCTTCTTAATCTTCAAGACCATAGAATTAATGCTCCGTGGTTTTATTTTTCATTCATTTAACTTATGCAAAATAAACGAACGATATTATATAATACGCAACCAATTTCTACACGATATAGAATATGAAAAAAATATAAAATCCACTACATGACAGACTGAAATCCCGCCAAACACTCTTAAAAAACTCTATTCTACATTAGTTTTGTTGCCAATTTTTTATATGTGATATATTACGTATTATAAAAGTAAAGTGAGTGTAATTTATATTTAAATAAATAATTTTTGATGAATAAAATCTGTGATGCTACAAACATGAAAATTTTTTTTAACTCTGTCGATATGTCTGTCTTTTTTATTTGTTCCGGGTAATCTCCGAAACGACTGGACCTATTTGAATGTTTTTTTTTCTTCTTAGAAATGACTACGCTTAACAGCTTCACCGGACTACAAGTAATATTTGAACGGGAATTCTACGGGCAAATAAGTAACTAATTAGCTGTTTTATTTAATATTGTTCGATAATGTGTAGCTTCATATTTTCATTATTTTCTTATATAGTGTGAGCACTGAGGGTGATATATAGTTTAAAATTCCAGTTATGTGGCTGATCATAATCCCATCCCATTCGATACACTATTAGTATTCACATACGTAATGTACACGTTACCTGTTACAGTAGATGATGTGCGTGTGATACAAATATTTTTGAAATAGTATTATTGTAATTTACACTAGATGTATAACCACAATTTTAAATTTATTTAATATATAAAAAAAAACGCGTGCGAAGCCGCGGATAACAGCTAGTGATATAATATACATGATATAGTGTATATATCATGCAAGAACAAAACATTGTTCGTTCGATACACAAGGCATGGCTGCTTTGGTATATCAATATAAGGAGTAACCTTTGCTATAACTACCTCTATACAAAATTGTATTGTGATCGGTTAAGAGATTTAATCCTGGAAAACTAACAGACATGATTATTCTCGCTTTTGTAATTTTACTATGGATTATAAATTATTTATGTAACATGCATGAATCGATGAAGATAAAGAACTAACTAACAAGAAAACTAAAATGAGATGAAGTCATGCCTATTAATTAGTTATTCATTATTTGTGTCTAGTTATTTATAAGTGGTAGAGCCCCGCTAAGGCTTTTTTTTTCTCGAACTAAACACCATGTTAAAGCTATTACTTGTTTCAGCATGAATATATCGGCTCGCTCTGGGTAGTACCACCTTCTTACAAAAACACCGACTTGAAGTAACAGTGCTGCATCGTTGCGTTTTGTTCGGTAAGTAAAAGCGCTGGAGGATTACCTACCTCCTTTCTCTCCCTTCTTTCCTCTTCCCCCACCGCACTTCCACTCTTCCCCATCAACACAGGCTGGCACTTACGACTCCTCTGGTGTTGCTAGTGTCTATAGACCACGATGCTCACTTAACATCAGGTTACCCATCTGTTCATTTGCCTCTTGTGATATAAAAAAATGCTATAATTTTCCGTATAATTACATTGCCAATGAACTAATTTTCTATTCCAATAATAAATAAAAAAAAATGACACAACTATGATCGAATTCATACAAATGTAATCCGTTATATTTCGACGCAATAATGTCTGAATAAAATAATGTTTGGTCACCCTACTCGTGTGACCCCATAAATAATTTAGCTCATCAGGATCCGATTGTATCAAAGTGCTTGAAGGTATCTCCGTCCGTTTGCACAAATATAATGCCTAATAAATATTTGTTGTTTCTGATACAATATTGTATTACATTATTTGTCTAAATAAATAATGAATGTGAGCACACAGTCGTATGTTGGCTTCTTTAGGTTGAAGAATTTTATGCTATCGAGAGTAAGTTTAGACAGAAATTAATGTAAAAGGAATATGAGATTTAACATAATATAATAAAAAAGAGAATATAAAAATGGGTGTGCTTGTGACCACAATGTAGAAGTAAATACTAAAAACGCATGCACAACACATTAAAATTCATACAGTGTTATACATACGTAAATAGATAATAGTAATGATTAAATAAGTACAGTATAGACACTTGAAATACTACATTAATCATATACAAAACACACATAATATTATTTTATTTTTATAATGCGTAATTATTAGAATAATGCATCCCTTGTTTGACAATAAATATGATTGATAACGACTGGAGCCGGGTATATAAGATAAAATGTGTCACCAGCCAAATCGCGCTTAACGACGAATATACCCGAATAAACCCGATTCATTGTCATAAACCCGAGCGTGACGGTTCACTTGCGTTCTACATCCCAAAAGTAATTTTCACTCCCAAAAACATTAAAATCATAACGGAATACTTATTTAGAATGCTCGTTTTCGAAATGACTCGAAATGACTACGCTAATGACCCAGCAAGGTCTTAACAGCTTCACCGGACTAGAATTGGCAGGTGGTAATGTGTAACTGAATTGAAAATGCATATCTCCCACAATAGTAGCACTCATTAGTAGCCTGTGTTTATTAGATTTTAATTTACAATTGGAAGGTATCTAAAGGGATGGCAAGGACAGCTAAGGAGTGAAATTAGATCTGTCGATGTATACAGTTGTTTTTACACATTGTGATGCTCTGATAAAGAAAGCTGACATCGCAAATTATGGAAGATTATTTCCTAAAAACTAAGCTTACATATCATAGATGCGTTAATTTGACGGGCTTTCTTTTCTTCTTTACTTTTATCCGTTCCTAAGATTTTGGTCACTTCAAGGCTTAAAGCAAACTATTTTATCTTCAACAAGACCTCAAATAAACTCGCAGACCAGACATTTAATTGCATAGTGATTTATCGCCACCCCATTAATACGCAAGCGGTGAGCACCGCTGCCCGTAATATTAAGGGAAAAAAAACATTCTATCCCCTTGATTACAAGCTGTCACGTCGTAGGATTTTTTCTAAGCCCTCAATTCTAATTAGTCACGTCGGTTTGTACCACTCGAGTCGCAAACATCCATTTTGCTAAACGCGGTAATCGGCCCCCGCGTAAAATGTTGCCAGCCGCGAAATTTATTGCTTAATTACCTCAAGAAAACTCGTCGCGGCTCGAACATCTCCAACAGATGTTTTTTATTCGTGCGGAAAAACAAAAACGGTTTAAGAATGACATTAATTAATTCTTAATGAAATTCATCTTCACCCTCCCGTGTTTTAAATTAAACGCTCGATTTATTGCTTGTACAATTTGTCGCTTGCAACCCTACGGGTAATTAAAACGATACGATCCCTTATAACATTTATTAGACAGAACTTACACAAGTCATTTGTAAAATACTTATTTTCTTTATTCCAAAAAATAGATACCATATTGTTATTCAAACCTCTGAAGGCATTATTAATTTATACAATAGGATCTAGTTTTCCAACAAATTTAAAGAAAGCCGCAAACGATAAATCGATCAGTATTTCCTTTGATATCCATTATCTACAGCACCTTGAAAAAGATTTTCCTGAAATCTCAAATAAGAATTATCGGATCTAACATTATCTTGATATCCCTTGTGCGTAGGATTACTGTAACTATTTATATCTTCATGATACTGATGGCTATTCACAATATTCTTATCAGGACTTCTGTTTTCCTGATTCGTTTTCTGTTTGTCTTCTTTTTGCGGTAATATCGCGGTTGGGGTCACCTTTTCTTCAACTTTCTTATCCTTAGCAACTGTACCAGCACTAGCCAGATCTCTATAATTCCTCTCCTCTTTCCTCAGTGGAGCGTAAGGGTACCTATTACGGAATCTATAGTCGTACCTTCCATTTCTTGCATACATATCGTCATTATATCGTCTGTAAGGATCTACCGAGTACCTATATCTGAGATCAACACTAGGTGGAGTTCTAACAACCTCTGGCAAATGCGTATAATAGATTATCCTTTTCGGTTTCCTTGGTACTTGATTATCATACGATTCATCATATCTATCGATTCTAGGACCGTATCCAGAATAATAGGGTCTCCGATCGTATAAATCATAATAAGGGTCACGTCTGTAAAAATCATCAGCCATGTATCTATCATCGTAATACGGCCGACGGGATTCCTCTGGGTAATAAATAGCTTGTCTTGGATATACAGGCTTGTATTTCGACATGTCTTGCTCATCCGGCCTTACAAATTCAGTTCTTATTTCATCCTTCCGTGTTGACCTCTGTATCGACTCCTTATCGTTACGGGACTCAGACGCTTCCAATGGTTTATTCTGGGTAACAAAATTCACTCTTGGCATTCGTGAATTTATCAGTTCTCCAGAAGGCTGTGGTGGGGTTAAGATATCGTCTCGTCGATCGCCTTCATGGTTTGGGAATGGTAATTTTACCCAATTCTCGTTGGAAGCTCTAGCACCACGCCCTGTAGGTTTATCAGTTACTCTCTCTGTAGTCTGATACAGAGGTAACACCTCTTTAACTTCATGACTGATTGATGCTCTAGTTGTAGAATCATCCTCAGGAGGTAATGGACCGGGAATCCAAGGTTGGTTGATATTCTCCTGTCTATTTTCAGTGTGAATGTTGTAAAACTTTTCTTCTTCGATGACGCCACGGCGTCCTCGGACTACTTCGGATCCAGCATTTTCCTGAAAAATATTCCAATGGAATAATTAAAAAAATATAGTGCTAGAAGATTTATAAAGTTTTCGCATTTTTAATTAATTCGATATTTATCACAAATATTGAGAAATATAGTGCCAGAGAATTCAAAGTTTTCCTATAATTAATTCAATATTTATTAAAAATATTCATAAAATATAATAGATATATATACCAATTCTTCAACGACATACGTAATTTATTCCAAAGAATAAGGTTTATATCAATCTAGAAGAAGAAGTAAACGATTCCTTTCTATAATGACTAAAGAAAAATTACAAAACATTCCGAGTCAAAATTGAAAAATAAACCACTTGTTTATTCAGCGAAATGGCGCCTAAATTACATGTATCCCTCATTGTCACTTCCAAAGAATTATGTACCGTTATACAGCATGATTCAAAAACCAGATGTTAAAATCCGATTTATGTGGTTCTCGGTAAAAATCTCCGCGACCTGTCTACGTATTGTAAACAATCGAGATCAGAGGTGTTCGCTAAAATTATCCACCGCTTTACACTGCCACTCCCGCAAGTTTATAATGGAGATTAAATAAACTGCCGCAGCGACGACTGATAGAAACAAGCCAGAGTACGTAGACGATTAACCGCAATAGTCTTTCAGTTAGTTTTAGTTAGACTGAGATACTGTCCATCAGTGAACGTAACCAGGGAAAATATTGGGACTTTAACCCCCCTTTATGCGTATAAAATTCACTAACTTCACTATCTATTTAATATTACGTATTCAGTTTGCAATTGACTTAAGTAATAAAATGTAATACATCACGTTTTAAAAAAAACTAAATTGAATAAAATCGGCGACATATTTCAATTTAGAGCCACGCTGAAGCTATAATTGGCTTCATCAAGTATGGGTCGGCTCGCCCGAAGTACTATCACCATCTCACAGAAAACCGTCGTGAAGTAACAGTGCTCGCATTGTTGTGTTTCGTTCGGTTAGTGAGAGCGCCGGAAGCACACCTTCCCTCCTCTTCCTCTCCCTTTCCTCTCCCTTTTCTCTCCCCCACACCCCCCCTCCCAAACACAGGCTGGCAACTCCTCTGGTGTTGCTGGAGTCTATGGACGGTGGTGATCACTTAATATCAGGTGACCCAACAATTCGTTTTCATCACATGATATAAAAAAAAAATCATCACGAATATACCATAATTTCTACGTCTTTCTATGCACTCTCTTGCACTGTCATCAAATCCTTGGCTATGCTCAATATTTTAAGTCTGGAAGTACTTAGGAAATTCGTTAAAAGTTAATTTTCAGACCGAAAAGACATACAAAAAAGGAAGTTAATAAAAACGTTGGATAAAGTCATCACCTGTTATTTTGTAATATAATTCTATTTTTAACAAGCATTCGTCCAGATTATTACATTGTCAAATAGATAAAATAATATTAAGTCTTGTAATAGTTTCAGTGTTCCAACAAGATAGTACTTTCTAGGAAGTATTTGTGACATCAAAATACATGCTGCGTGATATTAGTTTCCATCCTCTTTACTTAAGCACAATAACCGTAAAATATTACGGAAAATGTCAATAAAATGGAAATCAATCAATGAAAATGAACAAAATATAAAGTCATATATTACAAGATTATGAATAAAGTATAGAAGCCATAACAAACTAAGATCCCGCCGAAGCCTGTCATCACTTTTATATCCATAGCCGCAAACAAGAAAGGAATCTTTTCGGCAACGTATGCCCGAATTTTAAGTAAATGCAATAATAATTATTACAGATAATTTGGTATCCTTTATACAGATCTTGGATACGCCCCTGATCGAGATAGCAAAATTCCGTTTATTTTCACATAGAAATGTTTTGTTTTGTCGTAATTGCGATTCAGTAATGTAAGCTATGTAAATGGTATTTAAGAAGATTAATAACTATTGGTCGCACATTTTCTCTTAAATTATGGCTGCTGGAGCAATTTACTATATAGTGTATTAGTTATTAATATGTCAAAAGTGACTTACCACCGCGTCCTTCTTCAAATCATGAGTTAATTGTAAAGATGTTGTTAATGGAATCAGAACAAAACACGAAAAAAGGAGTGTCCGTAGAATCATTGCAGACAATTTTTTTTGTCCCTGAAATATTTAATTAACACGATTAATTTACAGCATTCAGGTATTCTAATAACATAATTATCAATTTGGTGAACTTGATTGGTGTTATTACAAAAAAGTTAAAAACACGTATTGAACGCTTGCTTTAAAAAGGTTACGTTTAAGATGAACTGCGCTTTTGCGAAAAAAGGATAACGCAAACTTTCCTCGGGCGAGCGCGGATGCATTTCGTACGAAAACTTTTTTAAACCAAGTATTTAACTTTTTTGTAATAACACAAGATATATTTAATATTATCAAACGAAGAATTATATTTTTAGAGTATAATAATTAATATAGACCATCAATTTTTGGAATTAAATATACCTGCGTCTGTCTATCTGTTAATAATATTATAATATATGTTATAATAAGCTTTTAATATCGTATCATGATCAGTGTGTCCTTCTAACATACGGTTTTCTCAAATTTTAGAGAATTAAAATTACATATACAAACGTAACTACAGATTTATTCATACAGATTTTTTTTTTCATTATTGTTATGTTATTCTGCAGACTCTTGGTCCACACATTTTTTTTGCTTACATGTAGTATTTTGTATACGTTAGAATCGTATCCATGAGCCTTTTTTTTTAATAATAATTTATTAAATATTAACTGTTCAATTATTATTAACTATTTTTGGTTTAATGACGTTATTGTTTTTATAGCGCTTGCATTTCCATTCTTTATGGCCATTTTTAGGTTGTAATCCACCAGATATTATATTCGAAAATAGTTCTAGTGATTCGGTTCACAGTTAAAGCTACATTAATTTTATCCCTTTTATAACAGTGACTGATTTAACATCAAGATGACGTGAGATTTATCTTAGCTAAAATCCTATAAATTATTGTAAAATAAATAAAAAATTTTCGTTCACAACTCAAACATAATTAACTTATTTTTTAAAATAATCGCTTTTCAATCAATCGATGGCGGAACGAGACATGGACTCTATTATGATTTAAATCATTAAAAAAAATATTTTGAAGAGTAACAATTTTCACATTTCCAAAGCCCTTTTGTGTTTGTAGACAGAACAGTGATGAAATCAGACGGAAGCCGACACGATCGGCCAACCGTGAACTTTATCTGAAACCGTATGTTTTATCATAACACATTGATGAAGGCTCACGACCTCGCTGTTTTTAGTATTTTCCATAAAACTGAGATGAAGGTTATTTCAATTATTACTATGTCCGTTACCAAATCGGCTTTTTTAACTGGGCCTCATTTAAATACACACATCAAAAAAGTCTAAGCAACATGCGTGATATTACAAATTTTACCATTTATATTAATTCATTTCTAAGTATTTACTCAAACAAAGTGCGTAGGTAAGTAAACTTTTTTGTTATTGATGATATATTGGCTGGTTGTAAAAAAAAATTTGATTATGTTTTGTTTTTTCATAAAATTCAAATGACTGCGAATTTCTTTGAATTTAAGTGCGTTTTAATTGCTACGTTTAGTCTTGATTTTATAATTTTACCAACCATTTAAATAAAGTTAGCGACAAAATTGAATTATTAGATATTCTTTACGTCATAAAGCGACGTCATTTGATGGCAGATGAAATGCAAAGTGTTGTAGGGATGTTGCAGGCGGGAAGTAATCAATCTCAGGAATCTCGACATTTTGGAATTCATAGAAGTGTTATTTGTCGTCTTTGGCAGCGCTACAATAATACAGGAGAACCCGCTGAACAGCATCCAGGCCGTAAAAGGAGAAAAACCACTCAGCAAGACCGGTACATACAACTGACTGTAAGACGCCAGCCGATGTTAACCGCTCGAGAAATAAGTTTGTGGCTACAAATTTCAAGTAGTGTTGATGTAAGTCCTCAAACTGTGCGAAATCGACTGCATGAGTACGGCCTACGAGCTCGACGCCCAATCAGGTGCCCACCGATACGTCACGGGAATCGCGCTCGTCGATATGAATGGTGTAGAGAACGCATAACATGGACCCAGGAACAATGGGATAAAATTATGTTCTCCGATGAGTCGCGATTCGGGTTTAAGCCTGATACAAGAAGGGTGCGATTGTATCGTCGGCCCGGAAATACTGAAAAGCTTAGGTGCGTTTAGGAAGTTTAGCCATACAGCGGCCCAAAAGTTATGTTATGGGCGGGTATTATGAAGAACAGGCGAACTGAGCTCGTTTTTGTAAATGGAAACATGAATGCTGAAAATTACATTGAGGATATTCTCAGACCTTATGTCTACCTATTTGCACAAACGTTTTGCTCCGATTTTAGGTTAATGCATGACAATGCGCGTTCACATACAGCACGGCGAACCAGTGAATACTTTGCAACGGATAACATCCGGGTATTGCCCTGGCCTGCACAATCGCCAGATCTCAACCCCAACGAGCACGCATGGGACATGCTTCAGAGACGTGTTTTGATGGACTTGGACGGAGTGACAACAACTCAATAGCTGAAGGATTTGCTACAATTCCATTGGGAGCGAATACCGCAAGATGACATAAAAGTCTCATTGAATAATCATTGCCGACAAGTTCTGAATAGCAGAGAAGACCATATTTATATTAAATTGTTTTATTCTTTCACAATAAATACATTTTTTTTAGAAATTTCATTTTGTAAAAAAAAAGTTTAGTTTCTTATGTATCTTAGTTTCTACAGTATATTCTAATATTGTTCATTTCTGTTATTAAAAGAACTTATAAAGACAACAGCTGTTATTTTTACATCATAAAACCCTAAAGATATAATTTTGAAAATAAAATACAACGTAATGTGAAGAACCATACTAAAAGTTAGATCAGTACATGTTGCTTAGACTTTTTTGATGAGTGTAGTTAGTTTATAGACTAAAAACATTTAAGGAAAACACATTCTATTATGGTCTGTCTATGTCTAAATGACAATACTTTTCCTATTCATTTAACATAGGATTGTTTTACTTTTAAAAAATTAATTTTTGTCTCACTTGTTTTATTGAACAACTTGCCAAATATTATTAATGCTCCATCTACTACGATCCTTCACAATGGCGAAATTTAAAACAGCATATCCCGAAATTTTCAAGTATCACATTGAAAAAAAAAATACGTATCGATTATTTTCGATCAGAAAACACGAAAAAAATATTTCGACCAAAAAAAAAATTTGACTTTAAATTTCATGTGAATATATATTATATGTCTATTTACAGATGAAAGGAATATTTCTAAAGCAACCGATGATTATATAAATTCTTAAGTTACTTCTCAAGGTTCATACAAATACATAGATATCAAGATATTTTAAAATGCATCTGTTAAACACGAAGACTGACTTTCCCACGCGGTGCCGTCCTATGACCTAACTCTATACACTGTCATGTGACAAACGCGTAACCAAAGCGTTCCGCTCCATAAAACTACGTTACTCTGTCAGTCAATCGATCACCGTTATACGTTATGTTGGTTTAAACTCAATAATTACATACTCCTACTAATATATGCATACTTTTAAAATCACTGTTTTATTGCTTTATCAAGTACTAACCCCTGTCCGCGACTTCGTCCGCGTAGAATAGTAACTGTAGCCAAACGCTAACACGAAGCGGAAGCTCTCAAGAGGAAAAACATACTGATTTTAAAACATTTTTCATTAATGATCCGCTCCTATTGGTCTTAGCGCAATGATATATAGCCTTCCTCGATAAATGAGCTATATAACACTGAAAGAATTTTCAAATCTGACCAGTAATTCCTGAGATTACTCCTACAACTTCACAAACTCACAAATTTTATCTCTTTATAATATTGAGTATGGATTCCACAATCACACTTCATGAAAGCGATAACATAAAAAAATTGTGTACAAAACCAAAAATTTTATTCAATTAACACCCTGAGAAGGTGCTTATGAACATGAAAGCTACCACCGGTTCGGAAAACAACCCAGTCATCAAGAAGAACCAGTAAATCTAGTTTATTTTTTCATTGTACATATTTTTACGGACATAGATAGTTACATACGTTTTGGTTGAAGCACAGAGATTGGTGTCCAACCATCACCGTCGTATTATAGTAATTTGTGCTATTTTTCAAATGATATGAAAAATAATTTACTATATGATTCCATGCTGATCACGTGTCCTAACAAGGATTAATCCACCTGCTTTATTACCACCTGTGAGTTGACAATCTGTTCCTAGCACCTACAGGTGTATTCAAGCCTATTTTTGTCACCTCCTTTCAGGGAGCACACTTTTTCGAAGGTTAGAATTCCATAATTTTTTGTATATCAAAAAGTACAAAAATTGACCTTGTTATTTTAGGTACTTGCAGTATATAATAGTAAGATACTGTGCTAAAATTTTCAGAACAAAATCAACGATATATATGTAGAGCCACGCTGATACTATTACTGGTTTCAACATGAATGGGTCGGCTCGCTCGGGGTAGCACCACCCTCTCATAGAAAACCGACGTAAAGTAACAGTGCTTGCATTGTTGCGTTCCGTCGGTCAGTGAGAGCGCCGTAGGACCATCTCCCCTCCCCACGCCCCTCCCACATATCCATTCCCCAAACACAGGCTGGCAACGCACTTGCGATTCCTCTGGTGTTGCAAGTGTCTATGGGCGGTGGTGATAACTTACTGTGACTCGCCTGATAATTTGCCTCCTATGACATAAAAAAACTTTTCCGATATTTTCGAATTTCCCTCTTTAAGGGCACTGCTTACCCCGCGTGTGTCAACACAACAAAACCCTAGGTGTATTCCGAAAGCTGCACCTAGTCTTAGTAACCAAAACTTATATTAAATCACAATTAATTTAATTCGATACTTCTCATAGTTATCGTTCATACTTTCCTATATTTTATTTACTTTATAACAAAGAGTTGCTAATAATATTTCCTGTGTTATTTAAGTTCCGAATTAGCTGTTAGATAGCACTACAGATAATGAAACTTTGAATTAATTTGTTACTTATATTGAAATCAGATGGCAGTACGGTCGTGCGCCCATATATACAAAATTAATTCAATTGTATGATGTTTATTATCATTCAATTTAATTTTTTTCAAAAGCTTTTGATTGCTTTGTTTATAAACTATTTATTGTCAAAATCAAAAATATTTAAAAAGTTTTACTTCAATCGCGTATGACGGTTACACGTTCTTATTTATATTAAAATGCCAGTAATTATTCTTACCTTCTCGTAGAATCGTAGCCCGCTTGAAGAACTGTCGAGGCTAGGTTCAGGAGCGACACTGTGCAATGTGAGACCGCATTGGGGGCTTGAATCAGTAGTCACGCATCATGAACTTATTGTTCACCTACACAATTGATGTGTATTTCCATTGCACGTTGAAAGTTCTCGTTGACGTGTCGTTGTAACGATATTTTATATCATAATGGTGGCAAACAAAAAGGTTGCTTTATAGTAATCGGTTACCGTAGCCTGTTGACACTTACAACAAAGGTGGCATCATATACGCTTGGTAATCCTTAAGAGTGTTTACTCTCTTTTTAAAACAACCCATACTATACATGTAAGTTCGCTAAAGAAACCTGAATTTTATGTGCCCAATTGTCCTTACGTAAGCACTACGTACTAGCCTGAGTCAGTGAAAAAGAGAATGTAGGTGGTAGAGCTTTATAGGTTGTAGGTGGTAGGTTTCATCATGAATGGGTCGGCTCGCTCAGGGTAGTACCATCCTCTCATAGAAAATTAACGTGAAGTAACAGTGTTTGCATTGTTGCGTTTCGTTGGGTCAGTGAGAGCGCCGAAGACGCACATCCTCCCCTCTCCCTTCCTTTCCACGCCCTTCCGTCTCCCCTCTTCCCCACCAACACAGGCTGACAACACACTTATGACTCCTCTGGTGTTGCTGGTGTCTATAGACGGTGGTGATCACTTAACACCAGGTGAGGTATCATAGGAGGCAAACGAACAGGTGGGTCACCAGAGGTATCGCAAGTGCGTTACCAGCCTGTGTTGATGGGGAGGGGTGAGGGGAAGGGAGAAGTAGGTAGGTGGGATTCCGGCGCTCTCACTGACCAACCGCACTGCAAGTATTGTTACTTCACATGGGTGTTTCTGTGGGTAGGGCAGTTCTACCCAGGGCGAGCCGACCCATTCATGCTGAAGTTAGTTATAACTTCAGCGTGGCTCTACCACCTTGAAACATCACTTAAACGATTCTTAATACTTATTTATACTTATACTTTATACTTAATACTATTTTTATTGACCAGTTTTCAAAGTACAATAGCAAAGCCAATTTAAACATATGATAAGCACACGAAAAATGTATAAATTAAAAAACACACTTAAAAAAATTAAGCACACATACAATTTTAAATGATATTAAAACAAATAAAATTTTGTGGTGAAACGAAATAATGCTAGCTTGTTGAGGGTTTTAAGAAGTCGATAAGTTGCGTTCTATCCTACCAACACATCAATTCTATATTTTCTTATAAAAATATAAAACAACAATAAAAAAAATTAAATTTAGAATAAACAAATATAGTGTAATGGATATAGAAACGAATAACAGTAACTATTTAGGATTTGCCCTTCTGTGAACAATGCGAACGCGATGCGTGTCGCCTATCGTCTGTTGTAAACCCATGTTCATTCGATAAGCTTTTACTTACATATTTATTATGAATTTTGTACAATATATTTACACATTATACATACATATATATTATAAAAAAGTCCTCTGCCACGTTTGTCTGTCTGTTCGCGATATACTCAAAAACTATTGAACGGATTATCCTGCAGTTTTCACCAGTAGACAGAGTTATTTAGGAGGAAATTTAGGTATATAATTTTTGTATATTTTTTAATTATCTTGGCAGAACAACGTCATCCGTGCCCGCTAGTTTTAAATATATGTATTAAAAAGATAAACCCGATCGATCGACAGCTCTGGTAGGTTGGCCCCCATTTTTTGAGTAAGAATTTGAATACTCTGTAACAATATTAATCAAATGATAGTTATGTCATTGTGCAACATCACTTAAAAACTACTCGATCATTTTAGATCTTTTTCAATATTTCGTCATAGACACTTAGTCCTTATTGTAAAAAAAAAATATCACGATATAGTCTATTACTTTGAAATTATTAACATTTTAAGAAACTACGAGAAATTTAGCACTAAGCGATCAGCGACTTATTTTCTTGCTGTGTAGAAGTGAGGAAGTGGTATAATGTTTATACACAACAGAGAAAAGCAAACTGAACGTTTTGGTACGCAAAGATTTTTCTTTTAATTTTTTCTTTTTTCCTCTGATTATAAAGCACATTGTGAAGTTAATGAACAATGTAGGCAAATTCGCGAGTATCAGTAAGTTTATAAAGCTTTAAATATGACGAATACATAAGGTAGCTGTAACAGCATTATATCTTCTATATATATCTAATACCTTTAAACGAGCAATTTTTGTATATTTTTATATTTGTATATATTCAGGATCTGGAAAAGGCGTCATCTATTTCCGTGAAACTTAGTATGTAGGTAGTATCAGGGACAATAAATCGACCTAGCTAGATTTTATTAATAAAAGACTTTTTTTAACGGAGTTTTCAGACAATGAAAAAATACAGCTGGAATAAAAAGGTCAATTTCGCCACCGCTGTCAAAACAAAAATAGCTCAGATGGAAAACGGTCGCTTCGAAAGTCCGTAACCCCAGTTCGAATCCGAGTGACAGCAGAAGAGACTTTTTGTAAAAAGATGTTAATTTTATAAGGCAAACAGTATATTTTAATTTAAAAATGTTTTTAAAGAACCGAGCTGAACTCGGTCACCTAGGTACTTATGATTAATCTATTAATTGTACTAAAACTTCTTATTTCCAATGTTTTTTTATTATTTTATATAAAATAAAACAAAAAAGCTATTAGTTATAAAACTTTAATACTATTAATATTCCATTAAACAGCGATTAATAAACTTAAATGCACTTCCGTGTGAACAATACACCGTGCGAGTCACCACGAACAAAGAAACTTCAATATAACTAACACGGGGATTCGTTATTCGCTTATGTTATAAATAAAGCGTCGACGTTATAACTAAAATAACGTTATAACGTTACAAAATGAAATTATTTTAACTTCGAAAAGAGTTTCAATTAGTCTGCGCACCACATGTGCTTGTAAAATCAGTGACGTTTCACAAGTTATTATATCATTTATATCTTTGTTCTTTGTACTTTTTTTTCATTAACCTCAAACTTTTGAATCTAAATTTGATTATATTAAAGATCAGTTTCTAATGATAAGTCGTGTTTTTACACCCTTTTATCATTTCTGCATAAGAGTTGATTTAAATAGCGTAATGGTTTATTCTGTGATATTTAAGAGTCCTAATTTATTATTTTAGTTACTTAGAATAATAAACAATTCGGAAATGGAGGAAATTAATAAATGTATCTATGATATCGAACTCAATGAATTTTATAGCATTATTTTTTTAAACTATAAGAATTTAAATGTTTGTTGTAGTCAGGCATGTCTGTAAAATGAATTAAATCATGTTTTTCTGTGACCTTACATATAATTTCCTTACACACATGTAAGAGGCACTTTCAGCAATTTTTAATTCAATGTCACTGATTTTACAACATAACAGCTTTAAATAAACTACAAGTGGATAAGTTAATTCTCTTGAGCGAGTTGTGAGGGCGCTGCCGGTTCGTTTCCTTGCTTCTTCTTCGAACCGGAGACAATATCGTCGATTCGGAGAAGTAATATCGCTGTTTCCACAGCCGTTTTATACACCTGTGAATCGTAAATTATACAATAAATAATATTAAATAATCGAATTTACATACAAATTATGTTTAATCAGAACCAGATACAAAGGTAAACCACGATTGTCAAGAGAAATGGGGGATTTTTTGGGGGGGATTTTAGTCTGCCATGTAGTGGATTTTATATTGTATTCATAATTTTGTGTTACTTGATTCTATATTGTGTAAAATTGGTGGTGTTTTATGTAATATGCTTCGTTTATTGTGCATACGTGAAGTGAATAAGAAACAATACCACAGACCATGAATTCTAAGATGCCACAAAAACTCCTCGAAAGTTCTAACAAGAGAGCCACCATCTTGTTGGAACATTGAAATAATCAAATGTCACTTATTGTGTAAAATAGTATGTAATTTCGATAGAAATAAAACATTGACACTGGATAGTGCGTCTGCCGAGTCAAAACAAGAAAAAGAAGAGAAATATGTGTCCAAAAAATTTTAAAACAACAAATCGCACCTTTAATCGAAACAAGAAATAACTCATAAAATAAGAAATAACTCATAAAATCAAGTGGGGGAGATGAGACATATAGGGGCATGTGGGGGAAAGATGGTGCATGAGGGGAGAGACGGAGTACATTGGGGAGATACGAGGCATGTGTGGGAGAAACGGGGTATGTGGAAAGGGAGGGGCATGTGGGGGATATGAGACACCTGGCATTTGGGAAATGGGATATATGGGGAGATGGGTCGTGTGGGAGATGCGTCATGTGAGAAGATGAAGCATGTGGGAAGAAGGCATGTTGAGGAGATGGATCATGTGGGGGAGAGATAAGGTATGTTGGGAAGAGACGGGGCAAGTGGGAGGAGAGTTGGTCCATGCGGGGAGAGACGGGGCATGTGGGTGTCGGTACCTGCAGCTTGACGGCGAGCGGTTCCCAGATGGCGCGCACGGCCATGTCGACGATCTCCCCGGTCTCCCCGTCGATGCCGGCGGTGGAGAGCGCGCCGGTGGCGTGTCCCGCATGCCGCGCCCGCAGCGCCGTCAGCGTGCGGATCGTGTTGGCGCCGCAGTTCTGCGCGAGTGTGCGCGGTATTATCTCTGCAATCATCAAAACAATATCGTCCTATTATAATATTGTCATTACGAGATGGCGCTACGAGTCCTATTAGATCGCCCTCACGGTAGACTTTTTTTATTTCTGAAAGTTTAATTATAGGTAAAAGTAAAGTGATGTGTTTCATGTCAAGTTTCCGTTTTTTTTTATTATATATAATATGAAACAAACGAACAGGCGGGATGTTAAGTGATTACCACCATCCATAGACACTTGCAACATCAAGGGAGTCACAAATGCGTTGCCAGCCTGTGTTGAAGGAGAGAGAGCAGGAACGGAAGATGAGAGAAGGAAGGTGAGGAGGAATGGGCCTCCAGCGCCCTCACTGACCGAACGAAACGCACCACTGTTACTTATCGTCGGTTTTCTCTGAGAGGGTCGTACTACCCCAGCTTCAGTGCTCACTTACACTGTATAAGGAACTAATGAAACAATTACCTAAAATATTATTATGAAGATTTACTTTTATGCTACATTTAATACACATTTCTATTGTAATTAAGATTTTGTGACTATAAAAAAATAAACGCTTGTCTATTCCGCAAGAAATTGTGTTATGGAACATTTTACGTAAAACTTATTATGGTCTAAGATCTTATAGGAAGACCTCGTCTATCTTCAAAGTTACTAATAATTATAATGACGAATTGTATTCAATAAGTTGATAACTATGCCTCTAATTAAAAATAAAAAATGAGTAGACATCTTGCTAAATGTCATACAGACAAAGTCGCGGGTAACAGCTAGCCTAAAATAGAATAACCTCAATTACTTTTTATAAGGTTCGCTGTCTACCAGTGAAAGTCCCGTGAAAGTCGATCTAACCGTTTTGAATATAGTACAGCAGGCCAAGCCACCGTTAACAGCTAGTATAAACTAAAATACTTTAATTTCATAACGTTAGCTATCTGCCAATGAAAGTTTCTTGAAGATCGGTTTAACCGTTTTAGAGATAGTACTGCGGGCGAAGCCACGGTTAACAGTTAGTCTAAATTAAAATACACGAAATTATTTGTTATAACATTTGCTATCTCTTTGTGAAAATCGGTCCATCTGTTTTGGAGATAGTATTAAAGACAAAGCCGGGGTTAACACTTAGTCTAATTTAGAGTAGCTTATGTCACCCGCTGTAATATCTGCCAGTGAAATTTCCTTCAAAATCTGTCCAACCATTTCGGAGATTACTCGGAACAAACAGACAGACAGACCAAGAAAAATTTGCATTTTTTGTTATCAGAAGCGTGTTTACTTTCATACCCAATCAGTCTTTTTTTATTTTGATATTACATACAGACACTTCATTTTTATTATATGTATAGATAAAGAGTCGTTTACCTAGAGCATGTGCCACTGCACGGTACGGTGTGTTGTGTGCAGCGTTTGCAGCCAGAGCCTGTGAGACTGCCATTTCAACAGCTCCACCACCAGCGACCAGACGTGGATTCAGCACCTTTAAACGTTACTAACTATATCAAGTCTTCTACAGATATTGTCAACGTAAGAAAAGTGAAGCATTATGAATACAGACATATAAAGGTTTAGACTCATCAAAGATATGTAAAAAAAGGTATTTCTACATATTCTTTTATTGATAACTCGCTAAAAAATCGTCCATAGCTATTAAACAGAAAAATAAAGAAAATTGTTTGACAAACAGAGGAGAAAAAGATTACTGAACTGTTTTTTTTTATCTTCTGCCTATTTTTTTTTTTTTGTCAGATTTCTTGAGATGGACACACTAATTTTTTTGTTTTTATATCATGCAGGAGGCAAACGAACAGGCGGGTCACCTGTTGTTAAGCAATCATCGCCGTCCATAGACACTAGCAACCCCAGACGAGTAACACGTGCGTTGCCAGCCTGTGTTTGGAGGAGTGGAGAGAAAGAGAGAGGAGTTAGAGAAGGGGAGGGAGAGGTGAGGAGAGGGGAGGGGAGATGGGTCTCCAGCGCTCTCACTAACCGAACGAAACGCAACAATACAAGCACTGTTACTTCACATCTGTTTTCTGTGATTCAGAAGTAAAACTTACCAGATTCTTAGCGACATGCAGGGCATCCTGGAGATTCCTTTCGATTTCGTTGAGAATGTCTTTGGATGCGCCACGCAGTAATATAGTACATGCCTGGAATTTGATAAAGTTTTATATTAAAAAAAAACTAAGTGGTGCAGTATTTCTATATTTGTGGTACATTAGCTACACAGTTCTTAATCATACTATAAATGCTAATATGGGTTTGTTACACATTTACCTACTTTTCATTATTAAATTTTGCACGCACATTGTCATGGATACGGAAAAGAAGATAGGGTACCTGTCATCCAAGGAAAATTACTATTGACGAAGGAAAATCAAAACAAAATTATTCAAACAAATACATAATTTAAACAAAATTCTTTGAAAATTATATGTACACTTAACATACCTTAGGGTTCTTGCATTCAGTGACAAAAGTGAAGTACTCGTCACCAATCTTTTTGATTTCAAAGAGCCCCGCTGATGTGCCTAAGTCAGACTCCTTAAGTTCTTCTGTGCGATTGACAATAGTGGCGCCACACGCGCGTGCTAGACGATTGTTGTCCGTTTTACGAAGCCTGGACAACGGTAAACCATTTAAATATATCGATAAACTATTTAACTATATCCATTCAAAAAGGAAATAATTCAAAAATTCATTTTGAAAAACAAAAATTCAAATTTGTGGGATTTCCCACTCTGCAACTTAAACTTATTAAAGACTGAGTGACTGATTTTATAAGCTGTACTTATTCAGAGATATGAAGAGAAAACTTCTATCATATTTATTTGTCAAGCTACTGGCTTCTGAAGGACATATTAGAAATTTGAACTTTGTGCTCTTTTGTTCAATTGAAAAAAATCCAAAAAAATAATAAACGCAAACAAAATATTAAAGAGAAATGATACATGAAAAAAACAAACATATTTATATGACTTTTATATTTACTTGACTTTTATATTTATACGAGAATTATACGATTTATATTTTATATACGACGCTTAATATTGAAATGATCGTACGACGCTTGTAATATTATTGACTACGTGACAATGGCAGTAATAATTTGAAAGATTCATTGTTAAAAATAAAGTAAAAAAAAAATGTAAATTTAACATATCTGTACTTTTTAGATTTTCATGAAAAAATTGTTGAAAGTGCCTGAGAATAAGTAATAAAATACATATCAATCATTTTTAGAGAAGTTTGTCCATCTGTGTGTCTACCAGTTTTGTTTGAACATGCGTCATGGCTAAAGTACATTATTCTAGATAGAACTTTTTCAAGAAAATCATAAACCACAATTTGAGTAATATTTAGTCTTAGTTTCATTAAAACTGGTTCACTCTATCATAAGTTATAATAATGTTAATGACGACGCGAAAAAAGTACGAGAGAAAATACATAGTAATTAAACTAAATCAGTGTTAGTACACAAAAGTTAAATACGTATTAAACACTTGCTTTAAAAAAGTTTCATACTAAATGCACTGCGCTCTCCCGACACAAGTTCACGTTATCCTTTTTCGCAAGTCTAACCTAACCTAATCAAAGCGAGACAAAAGAGCAACATGGCGAACATTTAACGAGCGCGGTGCATTTGATACGTTTTAAAGCAAGCATTCAATACGTATTTAACTATTTTGTAATAACACCGAATACATTCAGATGACTTTATTATTTTTTCTTTTTTTTACATCAGATTCCACGCGGACGAAGTCGCGGGCACAGCTAGTTTCATATATCTTCAAGTTAAAATTATGCAAAGGTCAGAAATTGGAATGGTTAATCTCAAAAATATTTGTAAAAAACGAAATTTAATAAAGAAAGTTTGATATATTTACCTGCGGATAGCTGTGATACCGGCTTTGACTAGGTAATGCTGTGCGAGTTCAGATACACCTTTCTCTGTGAACACAACGTCAGGCTTCAGAGCAATAATCTCCTCGCACTGACGCTGGACATGTTCCTCTTCCAGTTGCAGGAGTTTCGTGAAGTCCTGTCAAATTATAGGAATATGACGTCAATATTAGGGCGATCCAAAAAAAAATCTTTTTTTTCCAAACAGGCTCAAAAGTTTCGTTTGGGTGTAAAAAAATACTGTGAAAAGATGAGCTCTGAATATTAATATTAGGATTGTCCTCATCGCATTTTTTTAATTCCCATAAGAATAACATGGGATTTTTTTTTTGCTTCTTTTGATTTTTGTACCGTTCAAACGATTGATTGACTTATATAAATCGCTGTTTCAATCTTCATAGAGAATTGAACGCTCTACAAAAAAAGTCTGATAACATTTTTTGAATCGTCCACGCGTTCAAAAGTTATTCAAGATCAATTTTTCAAAAATTTGATCGAGTTTTATAGATTACACCAAAACTGTTGGTTTCAGTGTCAAAATAAAAATAATTTTTTTTGTCAAAAATAAATTAGACTTCTGATAAATGTTGACCAATAACTTTTTTTTATTCAATCAAATAAATATGATGCTTTTAAGGATTTTTTTGCAATAAATAAAAAAATAAACAATTTTATTTAATTATTATGTTCACATTCATTATCTAATACCTTTAAACGTGCAATTTTTCTATATTTTTATATTTGTATATATTCAGGATCTCGGAAACGGCGTCTTCTATTTCCGTGAAACTTAGTATGTAGGTAGTTTTGGGGACGATAGATCGATCTAGCTAGATTTTATTCACAGAAAACTTTTTTAACTGAGATCTCAGGCAATGAAAAAATATAGCTAGATAATGAAGGCAAATTTCACCGCCGCTGTCAAAACAAAAATAGATAAGATGGATATCGGTTGCTTCGAAAATTCGTGTAATCCCAGTTCGAATCCAAGTGTATATAATTTTTTTTATTCAGAAAAAAAGATAATTTTGTAAGGCAAACCTAAATTTTTTTTTAATGTAAAAATGTTTTTTAAAGCACCGAGCTAAGCTCGGTCGCCCAGGTACTATTAATAAGTTTTGCTTAAAAAAATGCTTATCTATTTATATTAAATATTTATGATTGAAGTGATTTTTCGTTATGAAAATTTGGAAAACGTTGTCAAAGGCCCCGAACAACCTACAATAAATACTGCAACTGTTCTTCATCTTTAGTTACGCAGCAGTTATATTCTTCAATTAATGCAACAACCATTATATCTTGATTTTGATCTTCTTGTTGTGTTACAGTGTTATTATCAATAAATCCAAATCGATTTTTTGATCTTTGCCAGTCCAAGAACAACTTTTTCTCTTCATCAATGTATTTATCGACGTTCAGTTTGGCGATATCAATTTTTTTTTTTTTTAATTTTTGAGAAAAATTTGATCCTTTCTTCTTTTGTGCTACTGATTTTACGCTTTTTACGATTTTGCGTTTACAATTCCTCTGTATCTTTTTGACTTCATCTAATATATTTTAAAGTTTTGTTCGCGCAAATTGCTCTCCACACGTTGGAATACCAGCTTCGGACTACTTTTCTTGAACTTTCGTTATTGTCAAATTGATACTGTGTTTATGTTGAAATTTTTAAACTTTTTTCTGATAGAGAAATACTTCTATCAAACTAGGAAGTTTGCGTCCACTAAAATTTTCAATTGGATCACTCACAATACGACTCAAGTAATCCATGGTCAACTTGAAATTAAGCTCAAATAATTTTTGTAATTAATATATAATAGATAATAATAACTGCAAATAACTCTGACTTTGTTAAAATAAAAATGCTAAGGACTAAAATTTCTGGTTCAGTTCTGCTGCTAATTCAGCCGTAGATTGTGTATCATCAGCTTCCACGATCGCCTTTAATTCGTCATTGTCGACCAAAGTCTTCGGACGACCGCGAGGTTCATTTTTCAGGTCGAAATTCCCAGAACGGAAGCGAGCAAACCAATAATAGGTGGTGCGTTGGTTTGTAGTGTTAGCTCCGTAAACGTCGTTGATGTTGCGTGCTGCTTGTGCCGCGTTGCTGCCACGACGGCACTCATATTCCATAATTACTCGAATTTTTAACGTATCCATGATGACAAAAAAGATTGAAATGCGATGAAAATGTATCACAAATGACAACTTTTAGAAAAAGAATTCCATGTTTTTAAAATAAAATTAATTTGAAATTAGAATTCTTAGCCAAACAAAAATTATCTTGATTTGAAATGGCAATTACTGCAGAACGGCAATTTCATAGGTAAAGACCTAATATCATAGTGATTGGTTTTGCGGGGTGGTAGGGTTTTACAGCCCGACTGGGTCGCAACCACCATGTACATGGCGAAAAAGCCCGTCATAGTGACCCGCTTTTGCGCGTCGCGTTTCGGGATCAGCCTGTGCATATCCAGTACCAGGTGACTTTCGTCATTATGGCCGGCATGACAGCGGCGAACGACGATGGATGATCTGTCTCTCGGTGGTCGCCACTGTTTTTGGATTGTACTATGCTTACCATCAGGTATAGTGCAGTCACTTTGTCGTGCCACAATAAAAAAAAAAAAAAAAAAAAAAAACCAATTAAACTATTTAAATACTTAATACCGGAAAGAATAACAAAAAATAATTGTGCGGTCGGGGACGCCTTCACGAACGAAGTTCCTTACTTTTTCCTTCAACTCCGAATGTAATTAGAAAAGAGATCTGTATATCTCATTTTATAGACATGTCAGCTATATATATGACAAAGAATGACTGAAACATATAACATACTAGCAACTGCCAACAACTTCTCTCATCAGACCTCTATCGTCGATTTATACAGATTTTCCCTTTTCTTTTCTCTCAACGTCTATTCTGTATTATGGCAATCTTTTCATTTTAGTAGAAACAATAAGCCATTTCAATATGAAAGCCGGAGTTGGAATTAAATATTTGTCTGTTGTATCCACTGTATCCATTCAGTCTACTATTTTTCAAGACGTGAGTGTTGATAGAGATTTGAGGTTGAAAACGCTGAATCTCTTTAATCAACTGTGCACAATGCTTCTTGCACCTTCCAGCTGGGATGCCAGTACATTAATGTGTTTTGAAAGTCTAATATTAAGATCCATCCATATATATAAGGGTCATTCGTTTGAGGGTATTTCTTTTCTCACTCCATTGACGAAATATTGCTCAGGACATGTTTAAAAAAAATCCCACTGAAGATGAGCTTCAAATTTTTATTTATAATACTCGCTAAATGAGTCTGAAATTTTCCCATTTAATTATGATATATAATATTTTTTTCAATTTTCTATATCTTGGCGACATTTCACGATATTCAATTGATTATGGTTGGAAATTGCTCTACAAATTTTCTTTTAAAGCGTTTATAGCTTATATTTAATCTACGAACTTCCTCACCAATAAAAAATTGTATTTCGTCAATGGAGTGAGAAAAAAATACTCAAGGAAGCACCCTAATACATATGTATTTTTTATTTATGAAGTATGGGATGCTCAGCATATTGCGTATTGTTTTGGCCTGAAGTAGTTCTAATATTTCTGTGTTGTTGTTTTTAGCTGTACCCCAGAGTTGGATGCCATATGTCCAAGTTTAGTAAATTGTTTGTTTACATACAGGAGAAAGCTTTGATTTATGTCCCAGTAACCATTTAAAATGTATAAATGACAATTTACCTGTTCACCAAGAATCTCTATATTGGTCTGACTCTCTCCTTTCTTGTACTCGAGCGGGCAGTCGAGCAGCATAATACGTGGGTTCTCGATGTACCGTCTCATCTTCGGATGTGTCACGTCTTTATTAAACATGACTCCATTGAGTACTCGAGATTCCTCCACAGTACCACCGGGAATTTTTTCTACTTTCGCATAGCTGAAACAAATTAAATATCTCCGTGATGGATCATATGTAAGAAATACCAATGGATATAACATCCACAGACCTATTTTCAAGGTCTCCAACGGAATTCTAGACACGACCCGTTTAATATGAAGACCGTTTCGTGACCCCTCTACCCGCCGCCCCTCTACCCACGACCCCTCTATCCATTTCATGTATTTTTAATTTTGTGACAAATATTCATTTTCACAATTAAGGTTCGGATAATACGTAATATTATCGAATATATCATAAATTTTTACTACTACTTTTGCAACCCCATTATAGAACTTCGCTTCGCGACCACTCTAAAGAAGCTCCGCGACCCATTCCCCCCCCCCCCCCCGCCCCTAGGGATCCACACTTTGAAAAACACTGACTTAAAGGAAAAAATAAAAAATTCTATGTTTTTAAAGTGTTTAGGATGCGATAGCCAATTTAAAAAATATGCAGCTTTTGGTTTTACAAACCGCTCTTTTTGCTTTAGAAAAGTGATATATTATTATAAACCAATCATCACTTTCATGAATAGAATATATAATAAATTTGTTATAATCACATACATTTGGTAATTGATTATGCAAAACATAAGTTGATAACTAAGGAAAATATTCTGAGAAAATGTAAACTATTAAAAACATTACTAGGTTGATTTAGAAAATTAATTTTACCAGATTTGGAATCCTAGTATAGGTGGACCAGTTCGAGACAAGATAAGTAAATGCCAATTTTAAATTCCTATTGTAAAATTGTAGCTTTGTTTTGTAATTTCCTATTGACTGTATAATAACCAAGCCTGAACTTAAGATTATATTCAGAGCGGCCAAAAAGATTAAAGAGAACTATAGTAGGATTTATTTACTTACTTTTTGATGTCAACCTCAACTCTTCCATTTTCATTAACAGTAACTGTGTTCACAGCATCTAGAGCTATGTCCACAGCTAGATCAGCCCAACGTCCAATGTATTTGGTACCCACACATGAACGAATCTGGAGAGTAATTAGTTTAATATATATATTTTAATAACATATTCAGGTTATATTATCTTAATGTACTGTAATGCACTAATTCACTAAATCTTCCCTAAACTTACGTTTTCTTTTCTGATCAGCATATTGAGAAAATTTAGTGAATAAATATATGGCAACAACTCAAAAAACATCAATAAACATTATTTCGAGTTAAATCCAGAATGTCACACATATAAGAAATAAGAATGCCTTAGATAAAGCTTTCAGAAGGTTGGTCACAAAACTTGATCATAAAAGTGTTATGACCATTTTTTTACTAAAATGTTTCTATTTCATTTTGTTATTTAACAATTCAGATATGAGATGAATTGGCTTCAATATTAAATTAAAATAAAATAAAGATGTTCAACCAAAAAAAAAAGTTGGGTATAAAAAGTCCATTCTATGTATAGTGACAACTCTTGTTTTAAATAATTATGGTTAACTGTCAAAATTGAAACATTTTAAGCCCTATTCCATGAATCATAAAATAAAAACACTATAATATGTAGCTCCAATACATGAATATTCTAGAGTTTTATATCACCTTTTCCTTTTTTATACTGGGATAAATTTGATTATTCAGTTTAAGTCTCTCTAATATAGAATACTAAAGTGTTTTATTGAATTTGGTGTTATATTTTTAGGAATGACCTAGGTACAAAAGTAAGTCCTCATGTACAAGATAAGTGCAATGACCAAAACTATTTCACAGTAATTTACGATGAGTGCATGTAACCCTCACATGTGATTATAGTAAAACTTCTTTTAAATGTATGATTTTTATTATTATCCAATTTAATATTTTTTGTTAATAATTTTTTTCATCTATTTCTGATTGTAATTTTACTTTTTAACAAAGAATTGCTAATAATATATCCTGTGTTATTTAAGTTTCAAATTAGCTGATAGATGGCACTACAAATAATGAAGCTTTGGTTTAATTTGTTACCTACTTATATTGAAATTAGATGGCAGGAGGGTCGCGCACCCTTATATACACAATTATTTCTATTGTATGATTTTATTAATATTTCTATTATTTTTTTTATAAAATTTTTGTTTGGTTTGTTTATAAACTATTCATTGACAAAATTAAAAGTATTTAAAAAGCAGATGGTACAGAAATGTGACGCCATATGGTCGTGAAGTACTTCCGTTGTATTGTCGTCAAGTTATCTGCTAGTCTCGCCTAAAGAAGTTGTACTTCAATATTGGATTGAGATCTGTTACTTAAACATTTATTTATAAACATCTATTACACTCTATCTTATGTAAAAAAAATATTATTGTTAGTTAACATAGACTTCTTAGTACCGTAAAAGAGACTGATATAATTTACTTACAACTTCTTTGAGTTTATCTCTGTCATTCATGTCAATCGGAACAGAGATCTTTTCTTGTAGGAGTTTCACAGCATCCTCCAAAGCTTGTCTGTACTCTCTGATGATCACAGTGGGATGAATGTTCTGTGCTAGAAAAGGCTCTGCAACAGCCAGCATCTCTCCAGCTAGAACTATGACTGATGTTGTACCATCTCCTACCTGAAATCAATCAATATTAGAGTATTATATTTCTTAGATCAGATCAGATGTAATGTGAAACACTCCCTCTGCTCTCATCTCTAACAGCATCTATAGGGAAAATATAGGAGAATAGTTTATAGTTTTGCCATAAAATAGTGGCATATTAATATCAATAGTCCTAATATTATTCATAATAATATGTGTTTGTAAAATAATTTACTAAAATTTATATTATTATATGTCATATTTCAAGAATGAAACTATGTAATAGATAATTAAACTTATTTAACCTTTCAAGTCTTTAAGTACAAATCGTAGTACTTGTTCTTAGTATGTACCAGTGAAAATGCCGCTCTGGTTGGGTATAGGTCATTACTAGATGAACTAATGGAAATGTATGGATGAAAGTAATATTTAGTTGAATTAAGCATAAAATACTTTATGGATTCTACATAGCTACTTCCTAAATTTAAAAAATATATATGTATATATATTCTATTTGTTTTTTAACATTCAATCTCATAGGTTATTACTACCATTGTAGAGTAGGCATTTATGAGTTCATATCAATAAACTAACATGATATTAGAAGCCCTCTCCTTAGAGCTATCCAGGGAGATTTTCTAGCAAGTCAGAGTCCATGCTCTGTGGTATTGTTTAACATACACTTCACTCATGCACCATAACTAAACTATATTATGTAAAACACAACTTTACAAAATATAGAGTCCAATAACCTAAGATTATGAATAAGATATAAAATACACTACATGCCATTCCAAGAGCCTGTTAAACAGTCAAAAATAATTTATTCAGACATTTTTTCAATTCTAAGAGGCATCTTAATTTTTTTGATATAGAACAATATTCACTCATCATCATCATTACCCTTATCCCACCTAAGTAGGGTCAGTTTAACATGTTTTCTTTTTCCACTTTTTCCTATCAAATGTCATCTCATTATTCACAACTTTTACGTACATATCATTTTTCACACAATCCTTTCACACCTTTTTCTGTCTTCCTCTACTCGTATATCCATCCACCATCATACTCAACAATTTTCTAGTTATATGGTTTTCATCTCTCCTCATGACACACCCATACCATGCTAACCTATTACTCCTCAGTTTCTCTGACACTGGTGCTACTGTCAAACTTCCTCTGATATACTCATTCACTGAGATCATTTAAATTAGTTTCATTTATGTTTAAATGTTTCAAGCCCTAGGCTTAATTTTTGATTGTTTATTTACAAACTGAAATATGAAAAAATTATATTGACATGACCATTTTATATATTCTTATAATTGTTGTACACTTCTTTGAGTAAGTAAATAAAGGAGACATAAAATTACAATTAACAAACACATTGTTAAATTGTGTTAACCACTAAAATCATATTTAAACTTAAAATTATATAGCGAATATTATATCAAACACTATCCAATGAAGAATAAAAATATTATAATAGAAATTAGGTACCCATTTACTTCAGAAGTAAACACTATGATAAGGACTGTGACTAATTCTAACCTCTTCATCTTGTGTCCGGGCTATTTCAATCATGGACTTAGCGGCCGGGTGCTGCACTGTGATCTCGCGAAGAATAGCGTTTCCATCATTGGTCATTACTATACCTCCCATAGGATCCATGAGCATTTTCAACATCGCCTGCGGCCCGAGGCATGTTCGAATAACGTCCGCTATTGTCTAAAGTAAGCACAAAAACACATTATTTAGTTCCTAACATTGTAGTTTATGTTGTAAATCTTCTATTGTATCACATTTTTGAACAGATATACCTTTCCAGCATTGATATTTTCAAGTTGAACCTTCCGGCCGGACTCACGTTTAGTATTTTGACCTGCAAAATAAGATTACTAATGAATGAATATTTCTTTATTTGTGGCATTTATGACATCAAAGATGGTATTGTACTTACTAAGCACTAAAATTGGTTGTTGGCCGAACATTTTGATAAAATTAAAAGATGAAACAAATTAGTGAATCTGAAAAATTCTTCGAGAAAACGACCTACAAGTTACAACAGATTCACAAAAATCGCGTGGTGACCGATGTTGCCAGTTGAAAAAGGTAACATTTTTTACTTTAATCTTTATTTCTACAATAATTATAGCTTTTTAATCTTATACATATATTAATAATTATATTAAATTAATACGTGAAACAATTACTATATTTTTACATACCCATGTTTTCTTGAAGTCCTAATCAGTAAAATTAAAATTATAGTATATAATATAAACTATGAATATAATTCTATGTTTAATTGCTTTTATATTATAATATATGATGTGCATTTTATTGGTTTTTGTAACTGTTCCTGTTTCTCCTTTTTTCTCAATCAGCCACTTAAATATAAACGACGTTGTGGCTTTAGCAAGAAGTTCAAACAAGAATAAATTTCAACGTTAAAAAAAACTCGTCCCAAATTGTTATACTTTCTAGTATATTTATAAATAATTAATAAATTATAAATTATTAATAAATTATAAATTAGCAGTACCAATTTGATAATCTCATTTATCTGATAATTTACCTGGTTTTACTATTCGTTAATTCTGTATAATATTATATTAGTCAGTTATTACATATATATTTTCTCTATTGTATAGTTTCCTATAAGAAATATTGGGAAATTTCAATCTGTATATTTAAATTACCTACTACCAACTCTTTACGCCAGAGTTACATCATATGTGTTTTGGTATCCTATAAATTGAGATAGAACCACTTCATGTCGCATGCCAGAATCGCTAAGGCTTAGGCACAAACTATTAAGAGGATACTACGTATATTATAGGCAATACGTACTGCATAGTATCCTTTATCAGTAGGCTGTGGGTTTACTGTATACTGTAGAATACCACAGAGCCACAATAATTAAAAATGTCATACACTATAGTAGGGGTGCGTTCCACTTAGCGTTCACAACGCCTTAAAGAGCCTTCTAGACGTTTTACATGGCGACCACGATCATTGTGGTCGCGCCGAAAATGTATGTTGGGCGTGTTCCATTAGACGTTCACAACGCTCACAACGCCCTTTTCGCCGTTCCACTAGAAAACCGCGAGCGTTGCGGTCATGCCAAAAACGTCATTGATGACGTCATAACATACGCACACGTGAAGCTCACGACGCCCCATGTCTGGAGGTGGGTCGACGTGAGCGTTGACAAAATTGGCGAGATTCTCAATAAAGATGGCGACCGTAAAAATGTCATTATTTGATACGTTATAGGATATTTATATTAAATAACATATTGTATTGAAATACGTAAATGAAATATGTTAATTAAGTTTTGATAATTTTACTTCTTTTGAAAAATGTTGTGAATTCTAAAATTCAATGTAGAAATTAATTTATAATCATTTCATGGTAATTTAATATTTTTCATTTAACCAAAAATATCATTTTTGTTTTTATGATGATTCAAATATAAAAAAATGAATTATATTTATTCATTACATTATTTTCTCATTTTGGTGCCAATACATTGTACAATATTTTGCGGAGATTTCGGCGGGATTTCAGTCTCTCATGTAGTGGATTTTATATTTTATTCATAATCTTGTGTTACTTGACTCTATATTGTGTAAAGTCGGTGATGTTTTATGCAATATAGTTAGTTTATTGTGCATGAGTGAAGTGAATGAACAATAATACCACGGACCATGAAATTCTGAGATGCCACAAAAATCTCCAGGAAATTTGTAACATCTTGTTTACAACATTGAAATAACCGCACGACACTTTAGTTGCATATCGATCTCCTAACTTATCCTAATAATTTTAAACATAACTGATTTTATCAACTCAACATTTGGAGATATCAGAACATTTTTTGAAATGATATTCGAAGATTAAGAAGATAAAAATGTCTGAAATATTATATAGAAGATTTGGCACTTATGCCTTTACATTAACTTGGACATACAAGAAAACAGGCTAAAGAATACATAACAACTATTCGTATTAACAACTTCAAAATTGGCAAAAGAAATGACTTGAAAATTAAGATAAAAAATATGGTTAAAAATTTACGTAATTAAGTATATAGAAGATTTGGCGCGTATGCCTTTGTATTAACTTAAACATAGAATAAAACTCACTACATAATATACAAGAACCACATATATTGACAAATTCAGAATTGGCAGTATAGATTAATTCCTTCGCCTGTCCTATTGGACGAATATTATTACTACTACTGAGAAAATTGGCGGGATTTTCAAAACTTAAAGTAATAAATATGGCGACCGTAAAGGTTTCATAATTTGATGGGGTAAAGGATATTTATATTGAATAATATATATTGTATTTAATGAATGAATCTAATTCAATATGTTTTGATAATATTTAATTCTAAGTAAAAATGTTTTGAATCGTTAAATTCTATGTAGAAATTTATGTATAATTATTTAATGATAGTTTAATATTTTTTATTAAATCAAAAAGTATATTAATTAATGTTTTTATAATAAATCAAGTTAAAAAATATATGCGTTTGTACAATTTAAAAACATAGTTCAACAATCTATACAATTTTCACCAAATATCCTATTATGACCGCAAAAGACATTTTGATTTTATTGAAATACACATGAATTAAATACTCCACCAAAATTAAATATAGAAATTGAATTATACATTATTGTTCAATATATTTAAATCAATTTAAATAATGATTATTAGGTTTACTGTTAACATTTACAAATTGTAGCTTAATCTTTGAAGCTTTTTCTAGATCGCCATTTGTATAATTTACCTGAACGCTAAAGACGCTCCATAATGCATTCCACTTGGGTATACGCTTAGAATTTTCCGATAAGAAATATATGTAAGAGATGTTGAGATATGTATGCTTGATACACATATATGTTTCAACAACTCATACATATATGAATAGTTAGTTAGTTATAGGTTAACTAAGATAGGTCGCGAATGGCAACAGCCAAGCCAAGGTGTACCGTGCACCCTTGGGCTAGTTGACAAAAATAAAATCGGCTGAGTGCCTTTAGCGCTCACCTTAGTAGTTCGGTGAAGCTATTAGATCAATAGCGTAGTCAGTTCGAGAAAAAAAAAAGTTTACGCTTATAACGCTCGAAACTAAGTAAAACGGGAAAAGCCATGTTTGTGAGCGTGATTGCTATGTGAAACGCACCAAATGTGATCGTTTTATGATATTAGGCTACTTACTACTCGAGGCACCACAAAGTATTGTTTGAGATATCCCGATCAACCGTATTGATAGCAAATATTTAAATACAACATAATATCACTTCTTATAACCACATGCTACACACGCCACAATTAAAGTAAAAGAAAACATCAATATGCTCTACATTTTTTATTTAAGTTTTAATTGAGTTCTAAATACTATATTTCATAGAAATTTATAGGTATAATATAGTGATACATTTTTAATTATTAAAATCGAGTATATCAATAAATATCTTAGTTAGTAAAGACTAGACAAAGAGATTCATAATCATTGCTTAATTTAAATATGTGTAAGTATATTATATCATACAACTTTGGCATTAAATAATACATTAAAATTCTATTATAACTATACATTAATAGCTGTCATCTTACTTGCAGTCCACGCCAATCTTTCTAGTCGCTCTGACCATAACCGTAAATTCAGGCTTCCTTATAACATCGTAAACAATGATATTATAGGTAATTTATTATATATTTGATGAAAGAGTTTAATTCATATCAAGATTAAATAATTATTATATGAATCTAAAATTGGTATTTATTAATTTCTCGTTGTTATGCATATGAATTATACGTTATATACCAACATCTGTGTTCCACATAGCTACAAATATCCAGCGGTCAAAAAGTTTGGTGAGGACTATACATATGTTATAAAATATGATAAAACCAAAGAATTTATATAATAAGAATGATATTCTCGGTGTTCTACACCAGTGTAATTGATATTATTATATTAAAGCACTTGCTAAAATAATGGAAAATATTATTCAAATTATAATAATATATTCGCATCTTAGAAGTAAAATGACTGTACTTAATACATTTTAGCCTTATAATAATGAAGCTTATTATGGGTTGAATGATACAACCTGTAAATACAATCTAAAATTAGCTATTTATTAAACTCTATCTAATACATAATTTCAGCACAATTTATATAAATATGTAGTTTCTGGAGTCCTTGAACGACGTCTTTCTTTGAATTTCTTAGTTTTTATTGGTAACATGTAGAAAACGAAGTTTAAATCGTTTGTTAGGGCACGGGGGAGTGATGAAGGGGTTAAGGGGGTAAGGATAGGGTTGAGAGAGGTGAGAGGGAGGGGAGCGGGAGGGAGGGGCAGGTGGGCCTGCGTCACTCTCACAGACCGAACGAAATGCAACAATGCAAGCACTGTTACTTCACGTCGATGTTTCTGTGGGTTAGGTGGTACTATCCCGGGCAAGCCAACCCATTCATGCTGAAATCAGTAATAACTTCAGCGTGGCTCTACCACCTACAGAGTTATTATAATATACCGCTACATTAACTTTTCAGTCATAGATCGCTACTCTTACCTACTCGTCGTTAAAGATTACACAGAATGTAATGAATTTATTAAACTTTCCTAAACAATGATACCACGATAATATCGTGTTGCATATTAATCAGACTAACAATAAATAATGATGATAGGATTACATTTTCAAAATAACAAAAAACATATTAATCAATAATATCATCATCGACATCTGAAGTTTCCTCTTTGGATTTGTCAACATTACTCCATTCCAGATCGTCATTCAAATGACGAGAAGAGTGTAAATTTTCATAAACACTTTTCAAATTCTTCATAATATACGAGGTGCCGTTGATTTTCCCCAATTTATTATCATCTATGTATCCAGTATCTGTATTACCCGTTCGCACGGGTACTGAAAAAGCAGAGAGATGTCGAGGTCTACCAAAATCTCTTCCAATGCGCTTATCACCAGAATCATCCTGCCGTGGTTCTTGGTTAACCTCAATCGCTTCAGTCATAGCTCTCTTCCTATCATAAATATGTCCGGAGACGCGCAAATCTATAAAGAAATTTAATGGATCAACGCCAAATTGTGGATTGTATATTGGAGGGTACCACATTGGTGGCGGTGGAGGCAGGATTAAATTTGATGGTGGGATAGAGCTTTCAGAATTACGGCCAATACACGGTGAAGGCTTCGGCAGTTCTTCTGTCCCGACGTCGACGTATGAAGACTGCCTTCCTGGAGGACCTGGACTTTCACTCGACTTAGCTTGCTCGCTTTTTGGAGACAATCGTCTGGGCGACGGATCACGCATTCTAGGAAGCTTCTCAACAGTCAACTCTAAAGGAACTTCAGGGCGAACGTCCGAACTCTTTTTCTCATCATCCTGTTTAGGCCATTCACGACGCCAGTCGTTTTCGTTTTCTGCAAAGTATTTGTGAGCTCTGCGCTTAAAGCGCCGTTGGTATAATGGTGGCCTACATCCATGACGAGCGTTGACGAAGGACCGCAACATTTCACTGAAGAAGAAAGCGTGTGGCTGCAGCGGTAAAGCGCTGTAGAGGTAGGGTGGTGTAGCCGCTAAAAGTCTTGAAACAAGCTCAGTGTTTCTTAATTCTCGTACGTGAGTTTTTGTTTGGCCTTCCATAGAGGCTTTGTCCTCTTGCACCGAGCTCATAGTCTGAAAAGAAAACGTATAATATCATTATGCATGTAAACATGAGTGAAATATGGCGCTATACTTGTCTAGAATTGAGAATTCGATATAAATGAGGAACGACGTACGAATGAAAAGGGTGTGTTAAGCTATTTAGACTTTACGATTTCTTTATATTATTGCATTTTTTAAAAGTTTCTCATAAACTCAAATCTTTAGGTCAATTACTTCTTTAATCACTTATTCGAAAAAAAATCATTACTCATTATTAAAGGTTTTTAAATTAGCTATTGAGTACTTAAATAAGATATAAATTATAAAGGTCCGTGATCAACTTCAATCTGATTGATCATTGTATAATCAATTTGACGGCCATATTGTTTTTTGTCTGATTATACCTCTACACATGACGTTTTTTTTTCTAATATACACTCATCAAAAAAAGTCTAAGCAACATGTACTAATTTAAATTTTAGGATGGTTCTTCACATTATGACGTATTTTATTTTTAAAATAATATCTTTAGGATTCTATGATGTAAAAATAATAGCTGTTGTCTTTATAAGTTCTTTTAATAACAGAAATGAACAATATTAGAATAAGAAACTAAACTTATTTTTTTACAAAATGAATTTTCTAAAGAAAATGTATTTATTGTGAAAGAATAGAACAATTTAATACAAAGCATAGTCTCCTCTGCTATCAGAACTTGTCGGCAATGATTATTCAATGAGACTGTTTATGTCATCTTGCGGTATTCGCTCCCAATGGAATTGTAGCAAATCCTTCATCTGTTGGGTTGTTTTCGCTCCGTCCAAGTCCTTCAAAACACGTCTCTGGAGCATGTCCAATGCGTGCTCGATGGGGTTGAGATCTGGCGATTGTGCAGGCCAAGGCAATACCCGGATCTTCTCCGTTGCAAAGTATTCACTGGTTCGCCGAGCTGTATGTGAACGCGCATTGTTATGCATTAACCTAAAATCGGAGCCAAAGGTTTGTGCAAATGGGTAGACATAAGGTCTGAGAATATCCTCAATGTAATTTTCGGCATTCATGTTTCCATTTACAAAAACGAGCTCAGTTCGCCTGTTCTTCATAATACCCGGCCATAACATAACTGTTGAGCCGCTTTATGGACGAACATCCTGACCGCACCTGAGCCTTTCAGTATTTTCGGGCCGACGATACACTCGCACCCTTCTTGTATCAGGCTTAAACCCGAATCGCGACTCATCGGAAAACATAATTTTATCCCATTGTTCCTGGGTCCATGTTATGCGTTCTCTACATCATTCATATCGACGAGCGCGATTCCCGTGACGTATCGGTGGGCACCTGATTGGGCGTCGAGCTCGTAGGCCGTACTCATGCAGTCGATTTCGCACAGTTTGAGGACTTACATCAACACCACTTGAAATTTGTAGCCTCAAACTTATCTCTCGAGCGGTTAACATCGGCTGGCGTCTTGCAGTCAATTGTATGTACCGGTCTTGCCGAGTGGTTGTACTCCTTTTACGGCCTGGATGCTGTTCAGCGGGTTCTCCTGTATTATTGTAGCGCTACCAAAGACGACAAATAACACTTCTATGTATGCCAAAATGTCGAGATACCTGAGATTGATTACTTCCCGCTTGCAACATCCCTACAGCTCTTTGCATTTCATCTGCCATCAAATGACATCGCTTCATGACGTAAAGACTATCTAACAATTCAATTTTGTCGCTAACTTTATTTAAATGGTTGGTAAAATTATAAAATCAAGACTAAACGTAGCAATTAAAACGCACGTAAATTCAAACAAATTCGCAGTCATTTGAATTTTTTGAAAAAACAAAACACAATCAAAATTTTTTTTTACAACTAGCCAGTATGTCATCAATAACAAAAAAGCTTACTTACCTACATATTTTATTTGAGTAAATACTTAGAAATTAATAAATATAAATGGTAACATTTGTAATATCACGCATGTTGCTTAGACTTTTTTGATGTGTGTATATAGTTTCCGTTATACATTGTGTGTAGCCCAGTTAAAATATCAGGAAAAGCCAAAAAGTGATCCTGTGCCCTTGTTAATTAATTGTTTTGTTGTAAATCTGATGTTAATATGGACAGGACGGGTTTCTTTCTTATTGCAAATTGAGCAGTTAAATAAGTATTTAATATAAATTCGGGTTCAGCTCTAAGTCGATTTCAGCGTCTTGTTTTTAGCATGACCACGAATAAAATCCATTCTCATAAGTACAAAATCACAAGATATGACATAAAGCCTGTCACAAATACCATACGATCAAATAATGTACCGATAGGTGTCCCAAAAAAAAAATTAAAATATAGTGACTAAAGCAAAGTCCTAAATAAAATGTACCTACTCATATAATCTATAATTGTGGCTGTCGAAGTTTAAAATATGTTTATAATAGTAATATGTAATGTTGAATATATAAAATGAAATATCGTTGAGTATAAAACGACCTTTTTCCGTAGAAGCGGGGTTCGGACGAGCAGATAGCACTGCACTGGTGTGATTATCGCAGACTCGTCCACGAACAATGCGACTGACGTCGCCGTTAAGTACAAACACTCGTCCTCACTTCACGGAGATGAGGTTTTGTGCAGTGGTAAATGATCTGCGTTTCGCTTAAATATACTATATTTTAAACGTATACTCGTATTTATACTCCTTGTCCAAACACGTAAATAGATCGACATAATTTATAAGATAAAACTTCTTTTGAGATGGTGTGAATTGGGTTTTATGAAACAAGAAAAAATGAGCCGACACAGGACTTCTGGTAGACATGAAACATCGAAGTTGTTTTGTATAAGTTATATGCATAAAAGAACAGATTACGACAAGCTATGGCATAATGAAAAGATAAGGCATTACAAATTTATTACATAAAATAATGACTATTTATTTTATTACATAAATATGCATTTTTGATGTGACACATCTGTAAGCGCGGATAAACTTGATTGTTGACGTGGCGATGACGCGACGGTGCCATGTGCAAGCGGCTGTGCACAATCTCTGTTGCTTTTTTTGTCGAACTGACTACGCTATTGACCCAGCAAGGTCTTAACAGCTTCACCGGACTACGCAATCTCTGTTGCCGCACTGAGCTCGCATACCTGTAGAGTAATTTGAAAATTTGAGATTCGTTCGATTCGAACAATTCTGTTTCACTTCTGCCACGTATGCCGTTACAGCTCAATTTTTTTTATTAAATACAAAATACAAAAATTCAACTAGGCGAAGGCGCGGTGTGTTTGGCGACATTTGTCAATATTTTTGAGTATTTCGTTAATAGTACAAAGTTCGTGTTTTGCGTCGCCACGCCGTCAATCAGGTTTACTCTCCTCCTATAGATGTTTCACATCAAAAAGAAATAGCTATAAATGTAAAAGTTTTAAACTGTGAGAGAATGAGATAGTATATTCTTAATATACTCGAAATATATACAAAGAGAGGGAGAGAGAGAAACGTTGAAATATATAGCACGTAATTTTATTATTTACTGTTAGATCGTAGTGACTATAGCGCACTTCAAAAAACTATTTTGTGGTGACCGTAGCTAAAATAAACAAAAATGTTACAAAATAATGCCGCAAAACTAGTGTCTACCATCTTCATAGTATATTCATCTCATTCTCATAAAAAAACATTGAGCCGTCATGGGACGTGTGGCAGATGTGAAACATTATAATTGTAGAAATCCAGCAATTCTCAAATTTCACTATTATAGGCTTGCGAGCTCAGTGCGGCCAAAGAGATTACGAACAGGCGCTTGCACATGCCATCGTTACGTCGTCGCCACGCCAAAAATCAGGTTTACCTACGCCTTCACATCACACATCAATACACAGAATACTAACTATAGTATAGTAACGAAAAAAATGACACCAAATGTTAATTTTTAATACTAATTTTTCAGTACCACCATATAGTAAAAAAAGATTTCATTTTTATCATGTATAAACTACACATATTTTTTTATATTGTTTTACGTTATGAACTATGAACCCCTCTATGAACTAAAGATTTTTTTGTATAATATTTTTATATTATTGTTAGGTCGAGTGTTTTGCTGGTGTCTTGACGAATGTAACCTTATTCGAGCCAAAATCAAATAATGGAAGTATTTCCACTTTATAGGTATGGCTAGTAAATTGCCGCGGCTTCGTACACTTTTCGAATTATTTTTATTCAATTCCTTATTTTACATCTAAACACATATTAACTAGCTGACTAAATAACGGAAAAATGGAGAATTAACATATAAACTCTCACCCCTTTCTCACCACTTTAGGAATTGACTTTCAAAACCATATAGTCGCCTGCCATGGTGACGTGTCAGTCTGACTGTTTTTTTTTTCTCGAATTGATACGCTATAGACCTAACAAGTTCTTAACAGCTTCACCGGACTACATCAGTATGACTGGCCTCTTGAGACATTTCAAAGCTATACTAATATTATAAAGCCGATAAGTTTGTTACATCAGGAACTACTGGTCCGATTTGAAAAATTATTTCTGTGTTAGATAGCTCATTTATCGAGGAAGGCTGTATATCATCACGCTAAGACCAATAGGAGCGGAGCACCAATGAAGAATGTTTCAAAATCGGAATTAACGAATGTATTATTAAAAAATAGTTTTACATTCTACGTTAAAGTCGCGAGTTAAAGTTAGCATTTGCATTAAATATTAACTCAACGGTAGAGCCACATTTAAGTTATAGCTGGTTTCAGAATGAATGGGTCAGCTTGCCCGGGGTAGTATCACCCGACCCACAAAAACACCGACTTTTTTTTCTTTCGATCTGACTACGCTATTGACCCAACAAGGTCGTAATAGCTTCACCGGACCACAACAACACCGACAAAAAAAACACCGTGAAGTGCTTGTATTGTTGAGTTTCGTTTAGCCTAAGCCGAGGTGTGCCGTGCACCCTTGAGTTAGTTACCCAAACATCCCAAATCGGCTAAGTGCCTTTAGCGCTCGCCTAAATAGTTCGATGAAGTTGTAAAGACCTTTCCAGGTCAATAGCGTTTTCATTTCGAAAAAAAAAAATTCATTCGGTCAGTGAGAGCGCCGGAAGCTCACCTAATAATAAAGGCTGGCTACGCACTTGCGAATCTTCTGGTGTTGCTGGTGTCTATGGACGGTGGTGATCATGTAACATCAGGTGAACCACCTGTTCATTTGCCTCCTATGATATAAAACATATTCCACGCAGACAAAGTCGTGGGCAGAAGCTAGATAAAAATAAATAAAAAGTGACATGAGTACCCGATGACTACATTTTTAATTTCAAAGAATTTCCTGGCGTAGTGATGCGATACACGGACGGTCGTCTGTCGACATCGATTTTTCAGCTCATCGCAGTTTTATTGGTAATATTCGAATACCGTACGTAGATACATCCGCATTCAGATGACGATGGTTTTACATTTCCATTTTGTATTTCTCTCCATGCCGGCGTGTATTTTGTGAGATTTTAGCTTTACTGTTAGTAAATGAAAAAATGTAATACAGGTAGGAATGATCAGTTATAAGTAGAGATATATTTATGTCACACTAGTTGCCTCCGTGAACGTTGTTTCACCTTAATATGATTTTTTTCTTAGTCTACCTTTTTATGGATACATACAAACATATGGAAGATTCTGCTATGCTACTCCATAAAGATTGTTCGCTTTTTCGGAATACAAACTGAGAAAGCGAAATTTTAAAAGTAAATTACAGTAAAATAGTAAAATTATATGCGTAGCTCAAAAATGAAAAAAGGCATCGTAATTACGGACGTGTTCAAGCTGCTAATAGCAATTTAAAGTAGCGTTAACAATTACAAAAAAGTGAACTGATTTGTAGGTTTTTCCGTACAATTTTTCCAATTTCTCTCCCCATAAAAACGTTCTTCAGAGTTGAAGGAATAAATAAAATAAAAAATTACTCAAATTGGACTAGCTGTCTTCGAGTTTTGCGCTTAGCAACATATTTTACGATTCGTTTTTATCTATATAAATAGTATACTTAGTTCTGTTAAATGGTTATTGCAAATTCAGTCACTTATACCTTTCATTACAACATACCTTATTTGTATTCTCACTATAGCCGTAAGTTCAGACTTTTGTATAATATAGTCAATAGTTTAATACAATATAAAGTTAAAATATAGGACTGTAAGGCTGAGTTTTATTTATCTCATCTTATTTCAATATATATATATATATATATATTTCCATTCTTTATGGCCATTTTTAGGTTGTAATCCACAATATCCCGTGCCGGAGCGTCCACGGCCCGACGAATGAATCTACTTATCGAATCGTCAGTCACGTCGGTATAGTTGACACAGGTGCCGGTGTGCCTAGATATTGCCACTATAGCATGTGATATCCCAATATTAAACACATAATATAATACTGTTCTGTGCAAAAACATTCCGAGCAGTCAAGTTTGACGCGGACTATGAAAGAGTTTTACCTATATTCAGAACCCTACGAAGTTTAACAATAAACGATGGGTATGATTCAATGAACAAAGGATTCCCACACGGCCCACTAATAAGAGATCCCTATAGGAATTAAATGTCACATTACCATATCGTCGAGTTTGAAGTGGAAACGATACATCGGATTTCGGCGACAATAAAGAGTCGGTGAGGTAAGTGTGGTAAACTCATGGTTGTCACTATCAATAAACCATTTTTACATACTTTTATATTCAATATTATTTCGACATATACAAAAAAATATTTGATATCACAACAATTCGATAGAGAAACCTTAAAGATAATTAAAGACGAATCTTAGATTCCTATAATAATATTCTGACTTTGTTTTGTATATTTTTTTAACTTTATTTTTGCTAATCAATCTTTCAGATTATCACTACCATTGTCGCATAGTCAATAATATTACAAGCGTCATGCGATCATTTCAATATTAAGCATCGTGTAAATCAATATTCTAACAAGATGGTGGGTCCTTTGTTAGAATCTTTCAGGGAAATTTTGTGGCATCTCAGAATTTCATGCTCCGTGGTATTATTTTCCATTCACTTCAGTTATGCACAATATCAATATATTACGTAAAACACCACCAAATTTACACAATATAGAGTCAAATAACAAGATTATGAATAAAGTTTAAAATCCACTACTTGACAGACTAAAATCCCGACAGACAAAAATTCCTCTTGTTTCTATTAAAAACTTGACTATATTATGCGCAATTCCAAACTTACCACTATATTCAGAGTGACCAAAACATTAACGTGGCCATAATCATTTTTTTATGGATTATTCTAAACAAGTTCGTGATAGATGCTTTTCGCGGTTTACAGATTTGTCAAGGTACTACGAATTTGCGGGATATGTTCAGACAAATTGAACACAGCGATTCCAAATCTTGACGAAACATTTTCTAACGGTGGTGGTCTACGTGATACAAAATGTGTTAGTTATTATTTACTAGCGGATCCGGTAGACGTTGTCCTACCACTGATTATAGAATAAACCTTGAATAATTATATACCAAAACCTTCGTCATGAATCTCTTTATTTACTGGTGAAAACCGCATGAATATCGGTAGTTTTTGAGTTTATCGCATACAGACAGACAGACATACACGGTAGGGGACTTTGACTTATACTATGTAATGAATTGTGTGTTCAAAACGCACTCTTCACTTGTGTTAAGAACTTTAAATCTATACTAATATTATAAAGAGGTAAAGTTTGTGAGTTTGTGACATTGTAGGGAGTAATCTCAGGAACTAATGACCGATTTGAAAAATTCTTTCAATGTTATGTAGCCAATTTATCAAGGATGGTTGTAGGGTATATATTATCACATTAAAGACTAATGAAAAATGTTTCAAAATCGGGATTTTTTTACTCTTCCGCTGCGTGTTAGCGTTAGCCCAAAGTAACTATTCCAGGCGAACGAAGTCGCGGGCAGAGGCTGGTGGACAATATTTATACATGTTACCTAATTATCTTCTTCTTCTTCTGATCCTTAACTCATGTAAAAATGTTAATCGCCATTAAGTGTAGCGTTAAATCTAGTGACGACGCGACATCTACAAAAAAAAAATTGAATATAATAGTTAAATTTTCGCATCAACCCTAAATCACGTTGTTCACAATAAATTCAGAGAGGAGAATCTGTATTCAAACAGTTGATGCGGAGCGTGAATCGGGGACGTGGTCTTATGTACGTACGCGACGGTGCGCAAACATTACCACCCTCGCGTTCCGTCGCCACTCTCATAATCCGCTGTTTGAACATGTCTGCGACAACGGTTTTAATCATCTTCAATAAAAAAGAGTTTAGTGAATTTTCCTATATTTTTTTGGTAATCATTCTTCCAGGTTACTGATGCCATTGTCGAGTAGAATTATTAAATTAGTAATGATATTACAGTGCCTCAGTCATTCACTAAGACAACTAGGTATGTGATTGAGTGATTCCCTGTATTGTTTAGTTTCACAATTGGAAACGGTAGCAGTTGCTGTAATCGGGTTCTAGGATTTTAAAGACTTTTTGATTTTGGCAATACAAATGGAACCGGTTGTTCCATTTCCATTCCAACCGAACAGACGATGTTGCGTGGGTCAGCTAGTTTAATAATAACAGTTCGAAATACTAGAGGTGGGACCGTGAAACTTCCCATACATATTTCTTTTAGACTGTAGCTAAGTACTAAATAAAGATTTTTAGAAATTCAAATCCTATGGTAGTGAGAAAGAGGATGAAATTTTGTATGAAAATGTTACATTTTTGAATTCAGTCCTATAAAAATTTGTAATCAACAAATCGATCAATCAATCAATTTTGGGGTGTAAGGGGTGTCGAATAACATCTTAAGACTTGAGACACCCAAGCCAACTTCACCTGCACGTGGTGCACCGTGCTGTTCAACGAACGAGGCAATGGCGAGTGCGGGGTGGTAGGGTTTTACAGCCCGACTGCGTCGCAACCACCATGCATATGGCGAAAAAGCCCGTCATAGTGACTCGCTTCTGCGCGTCGCGTTTCGGGATCAGCCTGTGCATATCCAGTACCGGGCGACTTTCGTCATTATGGCCGGCATGACAGCGGCGACCGGCGATTGATAATCTGTCTCACGGTGGTTGCCGATGTTTTTGGATTGTACTATGCTTAACATCAGGCTTAGTGCAGTTACTTTGTCGTGTTTCTATAAAAAACAAATAAATTTATCCTTGAGACTTACAAGAATAATAATTATACATAGCCTTATTTGTACAATGAGCTGGCATCGAAACACGTCTCATTAGACATATTTGACTATCGAGCTTTTAAATTCTAAAGAACATTTAAACTTCTTATGTACGTTAACAATTGAAATTTTAGCAATTAGTAAATTATATTTCATTATTCTTAATTATATTTGCCATTTAGTTTCCTTTTCCAGGAATTAATTTTAGATTTTATAAAATAATTCATTTTAACTTTTTATTTATTTTTATTCTATTATTTTAGATATGAAAAATATAGACGCGGGTAAAACTGACTGTGCGTGGCAACGACGCGACTACGCAAACGACTGTGCGTAATCTCTTTTGCCGCACTGAACTCGCATACCTATAGTGTAATGTGAGATGCGTTTGATTTGAACAATTTCGATGTTTCACATCTGCCATGCTTTCCGTGACGACTCAATTTTTTTCGTTGTCAAATGTTTCTCAATATTAACTGTACATACTTTACTTTACATAATTTTAATTTTCATTACTGGTATTTTGTCTCGGCTCCCTACCTAGTCGAAACAGATACAGTCGGTAAATGATACAGTAATACTAATTAGATAGGCACAAATATTAAAATGTCTATAACATGAAGAATTAAGTTAAGCTACTGGAGAAAGGTTAAGAGGAATGCCTAACAGCGCCTCTCTTTACCTTGTACAGCGCACCAAGTCTCCGCGGAGTACACTTTAAGAACCTCTGGTGTAGTTGATTGCCGATTTTCAACTTGAGTAACTTGTAGACAAGCTGGTATTAGACAAAAGACTTACTACCACGCCATAGTATCATCACCATGTTTCCTTCACCGAAAAGGCCCTGCTAATTGGAGTATTGGATCCTATATCAATTGAAGCCCGAGAGTTATTCTGAACACATTACATATACGTTTATATTCATCTGTTTTACGTTCATTAGAATAGAATAATATTTAATGTTTGTATAACAATCGAAGCGTACGTTGCTTGGTATTTAATTATGCTTTGAGATTAATTTTAAATAAAAGTTATAATTTAAAAAAATACGCTTCAATTATAATGACAATATATAAGAAACAGAACCGTTGTTTTATTTTCGAACTGACTACACTGTTTACCTGGCAAGGCCTTTACAGTTTCACCGGACTACAGAAATAGAACCTTTTAAGGAAAGTTATTCTCAAGTCCAGTGGGACTCAATTTAAACAGAAAAATCCGCAGTCGATGAAAAAAAATAAAAGCTTCATTGAAGTACATAAAAAATTCAATTAGGCTCAAAAGCGATGGTGCGGCGGACGTGCGGATTTTAGCGGCAAATTTACTCATTTCCAACTCGGTGATATTTACGGTGTATATAAAATAGGTTTTATGGTATTTTGAACCTTATGCTATGGGAATGTATACGTAATGGAATGAAAAATGGCGCTTTAAACGGTAAATCATATGGTTGCCGAGGTGTTCTGCGTCACACGGCAGCCAACTTTAATTTCCATATTAAAACCGTCACAAAGGAAGCAGATTCAAAAACCACACCGACGGGCAGTGGGGTGGCGGCATACCGTAGAGACATAATAAAATAGATGCGGTAATATTTCAATGTTGTTTCATTGTTTCAATATTAAAGTACTTACGTGTTCTGTACTTAACAAAAAACACATCGTAATGGAATCATATCGTTTAAATAAGTAGGACTTTTACTAATTCCCGTTGGGCGTGTTCACATCTTTAAACAGAAAATCTGTCGCCAAGCACATATGGGTAGCTACATGGTAGTAAACTACGTACGTATATCAAGTGAATTTTGTGTCACACGGTAAGATATAAAAATGGGCAGATTAGAAACTACTAAAAGTATAGAATAAAGTATTATACTATAATATTGTTATTTCAAATCTATACTATAGTAAAACTGTAACAAGGCTGTACATTAAATTTTTTTTGAAAATTATAATTATAATCATGTTCATGTAGATTTCACCTATCCTTGGAAATAATATTTTTTTTTGTATAAACATATACTTGTCTGTAATCGTGACAACATGTATATAAAATTCCTTTATAATAAGTTGAGTACCTACGATGTGAAAGCGTAACAAACAAACTTTTGCATTTATAATATTAGTTACGATGTGTTTAGTTTTTCGTATTATTTAAACCCATAGCAGACGTAACTATCCCAACTTACAAGTATTCGTTACTAGCAATTCAGCGCGTAAAATTAAATATAATAAAATACCTCATCCAATATTTTCTTACATCGTGTACGGCAAACAATATTGCGCTCAGATACCGGCAGGGTATGATAATCGCGTCAAAACGCACGTGAAGAGACGCGGGGAGGCAATCCAACAGGCGAGGGGAGGAGGGAGGCGGGTGCTAAGCCGCTGACGGCTTAACGTTCCCGATTATCCGACTGAGTGTACTCAGAGTTGAGAAGTATGATTTATTGCGTTCCAATTGTATGGAGATTTAATACTGTTATATACTTATATTTGTATTACAAAATAGCAAGATAATAATATTTTAAATAATATATTTGTCTTTAATGTTGCACTCTTAGTTGATATTAATCACTACATATTATAAGACAAAGTCCTCTACCACATCTGTTTGGCAACAGCCATGCAGTCCACCCGATTTCAGATGGTAGCCATGTATACCCAACCTTAATAGGACCACACTTCTGAGCCCAATCAAAACAGATTGTTTTCCTCTGGACTTCCTGGAAGCGCATCCTGTGCATATGTATTACCAACCACATCCTTTCGAATCGAAATATAGAAGCGTACGTACTTCTGGTTTGTGGTAGAAATAGATGTGATAGTTGTGAATAGTCTCACCTTAAAGAGGCTTTGCCAATCCTTGAGTAACATAAACTATATTCAACAAGCACAAAGTTGTAAGCGATCGCTAGTAGTAAAATGAAAAAAATATTAAAACGTATAAATTTGAAATAAAACAAAACAGCATCAAATAAAGTAAACGAAGCGTCTAACTCCGTCGACAAATAAACAAATTTTTTCCATTTTATTGGCAAATGAAACTGTGTGCGAGGGAATCGCGAAAACCGGAATATAGCATTTACAAACACATCGCTCACAGGCTTTATGTATATATGAAATAAAAACGCGCTGGTTTTAATGGACAGCCGAGGCTCTTAGCTGGGGAAAATAATAGCGCACTGGTTTTTACTTCCGAGCTTATACAGTAATGCAGTATTAACTATATTTTTTAAAATATAAAACACACAGTTTCGCTTGTTCTTGAGATATGTAGTTTTATGGAAATAGGAAGACAGCGAATACCGTAAAAATTGATATGTGAGAGTATTTGGATACTGAAATTATTTATACATACTGTCTCTTTTCCTATAACTCAACTAATTATTAGAATTAATAAGGTGGTACAGGTAGGTGATAGAGCCACGCCGATAGGTGGTAGAGCGACGCTTTAGCTATAATTGATTTCAGCACGAATGGATCGACTCGCCCAGAGTAGTACCGTACCACCCTTTCACAGAAAATCGATGTGAAGTACAGTGCTTGCATTGTTGCGTTTCGTTCAGTTAGTGAGAGTGCCGCAGATCCACCTCACCTCTCTCCCTTACCTCCCTCCTCCTTCCCTACCAACAAAGGTTGGCATCGCACTTGTGACTCCTCTGGTGTTGCTGGTGTCTATGGACGGTGGTGATCACTTAACACCAAGTGACTTGTTCGTTTGCCTTCTATGATATAAAAAAAAAAAAAACAAATAATAACAACCGCCTAGGAAGCCACAATCAAAGCTAGTACAGATTTCCTAATTATCGTCTCTTAAATGTATTGCTGTATTGCTGGCGAGTATTTACTTAGTTTTTTCAACGGATAAAAACATATTAAAATTTCATTAACATCTATTCGATTTAGACAAACATTATCAGTAATCACAAAAACCTTACAATAACTAACAAGTTTGTAACTTAGAAAAAGTTAATTAAATGAATACCCAATACAGATATGCAAGTAAATTCAAATATGAATGGGATATAGCACCGGAATTGCGACACAGTAATCAAGAAACGCAGTCGGGCAGAAAGCCGAACGTAACCAATTTCCTAACTAGATTCATCTTCATAGATAACATTACCGAACGAATGGCGCCAAAAGAACGAACGAGTGAATGTAATGATGCACACATGAACGACTACACTTTTAGGGTGTTGATATCCTAACAATACACATCTCCAAACGTATATTATACTTGTTTAGTCCTATATACATTTTATAGATTTTTTTAAATTCTTTTTTTTTATTACAATAGCGACTGTCACAATACTGTGGAGTTTTTATAATGCTACCAATTATTTACTTTTCTTGAATAAACCACAATATAACTTACCTGCAACCAGATCAAATCCAATGTAAGTTTTATTGACTATAATTTATAAATTATAAATGTCATTATTTTAAGCAACTAAAAAAAACTTAAACTAATCAAACCTCATCCTTATTTACCAACTTCCCTCTAGTTGCCCTTAGTTGTTGCATCAAATTATTCCATAAATTTCCGTATACTCTTACTAATTAATCAAAGACACATTAATGAGGATTTACTTAGCAAAATACATAACAAACATTATCATATTTGCGTGTAATATTAAATTATTATATGTTGGAGGAATGACACAATTTCTCTTCAGAGTATATAATATCGCCATAGATGTTATCATTTGTAACTAAATTAGGTAAAGATAATAAAAAAAATGGTGAATATTATTATGGCTCTTAAAAAGAGTGATTTTATACAACATTTTCCTTTAAAATATCACTGTTCACGTTATTATCATGGCTTGCTGCGTTATTTTTATCATGTCCCCCTCTCGACGATAGCTAATAATAATAAAAGCGTTATCGTATCGCCTCACAATGCCATATTGTCGCTTACATTCCGTCAGAGCACGAGACCATTGATTGTAAAAGGTAATGGAGGTGTATGCAGAATTTATCACCATTTATTCCATTTTCTAATAAATAAAATGTGATAACTTGTATCTATTTGCAGTATTTAATACACGACTTGTCTATGTAAACGACATATTGGTTTATACTTGTCAAATTTTATTCTTATTTTTGTTATCATTTTTAATTAAATTCATGACAAAATAAAACTATTCAGGTTAATTCTATATCATTTCTATTCAGTTCACAATATGTTTATAACATAAATATATAAGGATTTTTTTATAATATATAAATAGGATGTAATAAAATATATGCTGTGTTTATGTTATAAGTTATAAACTATTACCGTACCAGGAAACATCAAAATCAGTTCAATATTTTTTACGTAATACGCATGCAAATGAACAAAAATAAAATATTTAAAACCAATCAATGTGTTCAACTACCAATCTAATGTTCCCCAAAGTATTTATTCACCAAAAACTTTTGCGCGATATTCCCACAAACGACAGCCAGGACAAAATTCTAAAAAACATAGAAATGTGTTTTTCCTTTGATTCTAAGCCTCCCTAGAATATTTTTTCTTAAATATATGTAATGTGTAATGCATTTATTATATCTATGTATATAAAAATCAATTGGTGTTCGTTAGTCTCGCTAAAACTCGAGAACGGCTGGACCGATTTAGCTGCTTTTGGTGTTGAAATGTTCGTCATAGTTCAGGGAAGGTTTAATAGGTGAGAAAAAAAATTGTGAGTAAGATAGCAAAAACAACAATTTTATTTTCCCATACAAAATGTTCTAGCCATTTTCCTGTCAAAGTTTTGACTGTCAAACGTCAGACGAAAGGTTATAAAGTTAAATATCATTCTGTCACTACTATACCGTTATTAAAAACTTCTATAATAAGTTTGTAAGTGCGTGAAAAAGTTATTTACCGTTATTGTTTGAAAATGCCAAGGAAAAGACGAGCTGAATTAGATCGTCGAAGTCAATGAAATGTCCTACGAGCAACCGTTTTTTTATTTTTATTATTTTTTATGCCAAAAAGGCAGCAAACAGGCCGACGGCCCACCTGATGGTAAGTGGTTACCGTCGCCTATGAACAACTCTTGAAGAGCGCCATATCATAGTCCTGAGGAAAAACCGTGCCGGGCAACCCATTCCACAACGTCAGCGTACGCATGAGAAAGGTTCGAGAGAACCTCATGGTAGTCGCGACTTTGCTAGCTTTTAAGGTAGTGGATGAGCAGCCAACCAGCGGCGGGAGGTGCGAGTTTGAAAAGGTGAAGAGAGAACCATATTAAACAGTTCCTCAAAGCACTCTCCATTATACATGCGGTAGAGCATAAATAGACAGCCAATGTTTCTACGAAGTTCTAACGTCTCTAGTCCGCGTGTTAACCTCACGTGTAAATCGCACTGATGAACACCGGGAGACAGATAACGATAACATTCACCTTGGTAAGGCAGAATTGCGTTCTAAAGTGAATAATAATTAAGTAGACAAGCTTAGAATGGAACGAGTTCGGGAACACCAAACACAACAAAAGCGAGCAAGATGAAATGAGATCAAGCATTACCGCAGAAGAAGTGCTCCTGTGAAAATGGAACGAGTAGTGTTCCATTAGTTTCCCGGTTTCGAGCATAAAAATTGTACGTCGCGTGTTCGAGCTTCGGAAAACAATCATTTTTATATATTTACACATCGCAAAACAACGGAAAAATATAGTTTATCAGAAAGCTTTAAATTTATTGATCGTATAACTTAGTTTTTATTCAAATAAAAATGTTGTATTCATACGAGATGTTAGCAAGTTTCATTTAATAACAGATCGAAATTAAAATGGTGTAAGATAAGTATACTGAATGTGAGCCAGTGTGCGTGTTGATTTATGTGAAATGTATATGTATTCTTAATAAACTATATCCGACCAAAATAAACTTTAACTAAATACAATTATTTTATTGTAGGTAAACTTTAAATATATAAATTCCGAGAGTTATGAAAATTTTGATCGGTAAGCGACAGATGAACTGTTCGGACTCGGCATGGCGGGATGCGACGGTGATATGAAGGTAGGCACTGATGACTCCGATAAATCTGAGTGTACCAGAACACCGACCATGTTTTACTCCTGGCTTCCTTCAATCATTTCTACTTCTTTTAGCTCTTTGGAGGTTATATTTAGAAATGGAAGTTCTCCATTTTATCATAAAGTGTCTAATTTTTGTTTGATGGAAATTTGTTCTTGAATTGATTTTTTTGTAATTTAGCACTATAAATAATACGTTTTGTTAGAATTAAAAATTGACCACATTTTCCAAAAAAAAAAATGAAGCAATCTGTGGTTTTTGTTTTACATTCAGCAAAGCGTAATAGATAGTTGCAAGAACTGGGACATATACTTAAGTTGTCCTACCGCTCCACCCACATTTTGCGAAACGGGCAATACATAACTAATTAATAATCTTAAAACTATTTGGATTTTTTTCGAAACACTATTAGACTCAAGTTATCTTTTCAAAGACATTTGATATAATTTTTTTATGACATTTTGTGTAGTATAACAACCTATGAAAATGGCAAAGTCTGACATTAGCGATCAAAATTTTCAAAAATTTTTGGGGAAGAGAGAGTTTTCATTTTGTTAAGATAGGTGATACGAAGTACACCGGGTCATCTAGTTAATATATAGATTTGACGTATCCATAATGCGAGAGTTTTGTAGCTGAACGTTGCGCATTCAGCGGCAGCGTATCGCAGTTTCTTTGTGTCGTAGGCAATAAAAGTACGTGCTACACCGCTACGCTACGCCGTAGACAACGTAGTCGTTCCACGACGACTACGATATTGTGTACTTTCCCTCGAAACTTTTATGATATAAATGCAGCGCAGTTGTAGATTATATAGATATATGGAACTATATGTTATATAATGTGAATATATAAATGTGATACAGTTTGTTGTTATATGTAGTAGTCAAACCCCATTTATTTTTAATGTTTTCATTTTAAACGTTACAATTTAGGTAATAGAAATATTATCGTTAATTTTGACAAAGAAAAGAAATGGGGATTTTAGAATACGTTCGACGACCGACGTGAGGCTTTTGCTTTGTTATTTAAAATACTATAATTAAAAGAAAAAAATGAAAACCATATCGAATTATAAACAAAAATTGTAGTACAAAGTATTGTAGATTCAAAAAAAGTGATTACATATAATAAGAATGCAAATCGAACGTGCCAGTACTTTTTCGATTTTTGTGAAAAAAATGTTGTAGGTCTTCTAGAATAAGTAATAAAATACACTTAAGTCATTTTTATGAATGTCTGTTTCTTTAAATACGCATCACTGCTAAAGTACTGCGTTCACGATAAAACCTCAACAAGAAAATCATAAAGCATATACTCGAGTAACATTTAGTTTCATTAAAATCGATTCCTTCTATGAAAAGTTATTGTAATTTTAATAGCGAGGTCACATAATACGAGAGAAAAATAGATAAGTAAATGTATTGAAGATTCAGATGATTTTATTGGTCACTGTTTTTTACGTTGGGTTCCACGCGGACGGAGTTACGAGCACAGCATTTCGAACGCATAGTAGTAGCGTTGTGAGCACACTCGTATTCATAACGAAAGTAAGTTTCTTTGTTTATTACGTTTTCCCGCCATAACTATTCCAGAGATCATCAAGAAATCTTGTACAAATTTTGTAGCAGTAGAGAAAAGAAAAGAGGGTAATTTTCATCCAATAAAATTTACATTGACGCGAGGTAAGCCACAAGCATAAGCTAGTATAGATATCTATAAAATACGTGAAATATGTTTTAAAAATGTTTTATTTTGTTATTATTATTTTTATTGAAGTTATACTTCTTTTAGCGCGTTAGGGAAAAACGATGAGATAAATTTTTAAGATGCGCGCGCACACCGTCATAATATTTTGATTTGATATTTGATTAAAACTTTCAGTGTATTGAATACCTTTTTTCTATTGTTAGTGTCTTTTTTCTGCATACGTAGAATAAGGCGAAAGATAAAATTTTTAAAAAGATTTTTATCTTGTTACGCCAAAGAATTATAACTTCTAATGCGTGTACATAAGTACACACACACTTTTAACTCTCATGTATATTTTTATAATAATTATTGATAAATACAAGAATATTATAACAAGATAGATGTTTATTAATGCCATACTTTAGATGTAGTAAGCGTGAAGATAGATTTGTTGGCTTATATAAACTGACATGTTGTCGTGTCTCATTTACATGCATTCGAATACGCTAAGTGAGTTTGTGTGTCGCTCTATCGATGGGATGTTCAGAAGAAATGTGATATTCCCGCCGCGAGACGAGCCTTTTAAATATATACAGCTATATCTCTACTAATATTAAAATGCGAATGTCACTTTGTCTGTTACGGTTTGACTTCTTAGCTATTCAACCAGTCGTCACGAAATTTTGCATACACGTAGTCAGTGGTACTAAAAACGACATTTTTCTTCAGATAAAAGAACTATTCTCGAGCATTTATGTTATACCTACAAATACTATGTACGTCGTAAGTGCTTCGATAGCGCCAAGTTAAATCTTAGATATATAGCTAGTCCGGTGAAGCTGTTAATATCTTGCTAGGTCAAAAACGTAGTCAGTTCGAGAAAAAAAATAGATAATCAGCTTATTTTTAACGGCTGCCCTGTCGATTTGCCCGTATCTAAGCAACATATAATTATTTCTTTTTCACAAACGATATTGAGAAGATACCATCTTACCTACATTTTTTTTTCTAAGACAGTGTGGCGTTACAATATTACTTTACGTATGTGTGCGTTATCATGCCATTTGTTTTGTCAAATTATCATGGAGATAACGCATATTTGTTATATTTTTATTCAACATATGAATAACATATGTATTTGTTATGCATAACATGTTTTTTTTAATTTCATACAAGGCAAACGATCAGGTGGGTTATCTGATGTTAACTGATTACCACCGTCCATAGACGTTTGGACCACCAGGAGAGTCGCAAGTGCGTTGTCATCCTGTGTTTGGAAGAGGGAGTGTGGAGAAAGAGGGACGGAGAGAGGAGGTGGTTACTGATTCACTGTCATGGTCATTGACTGAACTGAAACGTAACAATGCAAGCACTGTTACTTAACGTCGGTGTTTCTGTGGGTCGGGTGGTAGTACCCTGGGCGAGCTGATTCATTCATGCTGAAACGAGTAATAACTTCCGCGTGGCTCTACCACCTACAAGAGGTAGGGCTTTTTCTAAGTCTGCCTGGCTTGCTACCAGCCTCAAGATAAAAATCTGGCGCCAAGCAATTATTGGTGCGTTCCAGCTGCTGCATTTAAGAGCCAGTATTCTCTAGCTTTATCGTGTTAACCATCTTAGAGCACATCGTCATTGAATTAGATTGTGATTTTACAGGTGGTAGAGCCACGCTGATATTATAACTGGTTTCAGAATAAATTAGTCGGCTCGTCCGAGAGAGTACCACCCTCTCACAGAAAACCGACGTGAAGTAACTGTGATTGCATTGTTGCGTTTCGTTTGGTCAGTGAGAATGCCGGAGGCCTACGTCTCTTCCTTTCCCTTCCCTCTCTTCGCCTTCCCTCTTTCTCTCCTCCTTCCCCACTAACACTGGCTTGCAACGCACTTGCGACTCCTCTGATGTTGCTGCTGTCTATGGACGGTGGTGATAACTTAACATCAGGTGATCCCACCTGTTCGTTTGCCTCCTATGACATAAAAAAACGCTAAAACCATAAACTATAAAAACTATACAGGTAGAGATCCCTACATCGTTCCAGTTACCTTTCCCGGTAGAACCATGACAAAAGCGTCGCGTCGGCCGCTGTAGGAACTAACTGAAAGGTTCATTGTTCGACTGACGACGGATAACAAACGTATGGAACATTCACAACGGATTCTACTACAAACAAAAGCTTTATATAACACTTGTGAATAGTAACTTATCGATTCACTTACCAATAGAAATAACCTCGCAATATCATTTATAGAACATACATATTTTTTTGTAATTATCTATTTATTAACATTCTCCATATACTGTAGAACCTCTGTTAGTCAAATTTCCAAAATTCGCACAAAAATTCGAGTTATAAAGTTTTCGACTCACGAAAAAATAATCTAAATTACTCCTTATAACATCAGCTCACTTCTAGTGAAAGTTATGTCAAAATGGGTTGAACCGTTTTGGAGATCAGCCCGAACAAACTATATATGCGTTTATATTAATTATACTTATATATCTGTTTGGTACAAATCTGTTATTTTGAAATCACAAACAGACGCTTCAATTTTATCTACCCGTATAGATTTATGAAACAAACATGACTTTCATATATTATGTTATTGAAACTCGAGTGGTTAAGACAAGATATTACTTCGTCATATGTCACCCGACTCACCGAGAAGCTCTTGCAAAAGCTTTTATTAATAAAACTCCCGAGATTTATGCGCTCAAGTTTTTAATATTTATGGCTGAGCAATAAATTGTTAGCGACGACTTTGCCGAGGGTTTGCGATAGGGTTGATTATTTCCTTTTTGGGGCGCCTTTAAGAATCAACAAGTACGTACTAATATTACATTTTAATATAGCTTTATCCACAATTTAATATATAAAAATCTCTTGGCACAGTGTTTGTGTTCGAAAGCCTTCGAAACGGCTCAATCGATTTCTATGAAAATAATACGTAAAATCGAATATTCGCTGTGCTTAGGGTATAACTGTCCAGATTTTTTAAGTTATCCTTCGTTTGACGCGTTAGGGACAAAATGATAAGAGTAAATTTTTCACGATGCGTGCGCACACCGTCACGAAAAACCGACACCCTGGAGTTTTTTTTATCTCGAACTGACTACGCTATTGACCTAGCAAGGTCTTAACCGCTTCACCGGACCACTAGCCCTTAAGTTATTACGATGCGCGCGCACACCGTCTCGAAAAACCGACACCCTGAATTTAGCTGTAGTCAAAATTTTGTTTCTTTGTATTTGTTGTTTGTATTTCTTTGTATTAAAACTTTCAATATTTTAAATACTTTTTTTCTATTGTTATTGTTTTTCTACAAATAAGAATAAGGATATAGAATAACGTAGAATAAGGCGAAAGATAAAATTTTTGAAAAGATTTTTATCTTGTTACGCTAAAGAAGTATACCTTCAAATGCGAGTACATAAGTACACACACACTTTTTTTTCTATTTTTGATCAAAAACTTTTATTGTATTTGTTTTAATTTGTCATCAAAAATACCTATAACACCAAATTTTTACTCTCCTCCCCACTCTTCCATCATTTGATCGCAATTTTAGTATTTTTGCAAGAACTACATATATCCAAATATATTAGCGATCATTCGTATTTCAAACAGAATGTTTATTTATGTGTAATTATTTATGTTGCTGAGTTTCAGATAGCACTACGTTCGCCTCATTCAAATTTCTTCTGCATTCAACTGAGCCTATGAATTGTTTGGTTTCACAATTGCTAACGGTGAGTATTGCTGCAATCGAGTTCGAGGTATCTTTAAGATTTTTCCTGTTTGCAAATACAATTAGAAGCGATAGTAACCGATTTCACGCAGACAATGTCGCGCGAATTAGCTAGTATTACTATAAATGCGAAAGAAACTCTGTCTATATATTTTTTATTTTTAACGACTATTTTTCTCAATCAATCAACAAAGGGGAAGTTCTTGATCCTAAAATTTATATCAGGAAAACACAAATTATTTTTGTATACGACGATCACCAAAATCTTGGCAGATAAGTATTACATAATAATAATAATGTAAATTTTCCATATTGGACGGCCACTTATAAACAAATGAAACAATTAGCTTATAGTTTTTGTATTTCCCGGGAAATTTTATACCAAGCTCACCATTACACTTTTTTAGATCTTGTAAAAAAACTAAAGTTTTTAACACAGAAACAACAAGTTTTGCAACGACTTGTGATAACAAATATTAATATGTTTAAAATTATCCCAATGTAACAGTAAAACTAGAGTTTCCAAAATCTCAGAATATCTAGTTGATGAAATAAAACATTCAAATATAAAACAATCCTAATCTTACAATAAATAAAATGTAAGGTAAGTGGTCATTCAGTATTACGGAAGTAGTATTTTTGTAATTTCTGACCGTCCCCTCTCCCTGGTTAGAAAAAGTAAGCAATGTTCTTATCCCTCCCCTTCATAATTACGTAAACATTGATATAAGTATATTCAAATCTGTACTAATTCAGTAAATAAATATCGCTCTCGTAATCACCGTCCATATCCCCCAAACCCTATCATCAAAAACAAGCAAATCAAGAGGTTTGGAGGCTGAACATTTAAAATTATGTTTTAAATGGCTTACGTAAAAAATCGGAAAAAAAATTGTAAAGTCCAATGTAACGAACAGTAATCGAGGTGATTCCTCACGTATACAAAATATTTAATCAAAATCGGTCGAGCCCTTTGCCCGGAAGAAATTGCGAAAACACGTACGCAGAAGTTCTATATGTAAAGATGATCGTACTTAGAAAGGGGATGGCATGATATAAATCATGAACAGTATGTCACCTCGCACTGATGTCCATGGAATCACAAATTATCCTAACAGGTCCGTTCCGTTACCTACATTAATATCTGCAGACGTCTGCCGGCGACTGACAATCGCGTTATTAGTTTACAAAAGTGGGTGGCGGAGGGAAGGGAGAACGGATTAAGATTTACTCGAGATATTTGAAGATGAGATTTGAAGGTATTCAGTATTGTTATCCCTCTTCCATTGTTTGAACGAGCGACTAATTTTATTGAATGGATCAATATGATTTCACAAATTTGTTGATTCTATGTACGTGTGCAAATCAAGATTTCTTTTTCAGTATGCAAGAAATTTAAAGTAATTCCTGTTTTTTAATTCCATTATTTATCTCTATGTACACTTAAATAAAGCTTAAAAAAATGTATAATAAATAGATAGATAACAGAAAGATCTTTTAGAGATTGAGTTTGTTTTTAATTTTTAAACAACAGTGTATAACTAATTAAATAACGTCACCACAAAAATAACCTGGTAGATCTAAAAAAAAATGTTTTTCAGTTTATAGGAAATTTAAATTAAGTCTTTTTTTAATTTCATTAATTATCTTTATAGACAATTAAATAAAAAGCTTCAAAACCCAAAATTAAAATCTTGTGCCGATTACATTTTTTTTTATATATATGATGGTATATCAGTAATATATAATTATATTACAAAAATTACTCTACCAGGTAGATCGAAAAAAGTAGTTTTTATTAATTGTTATAAACGCTATTAAAAGCTGATAGGATGAATCATTATGTGAACGATGGTGACGACTGGAAATGATGCCCCTCTCTGTGCATCCGCCAAAAACGAATGTAACTATCTATACTTGTACCAATATGCAGGATGAAAAGATTTTCTTGCTAGCCATATCGAGTTTCTTGTCAGTTTTTCTCGATGACTCAGTTGCTGGGATTCGAGTCTACGTCCATCGACATAGTGTCTGAATCAACCTCTCAACCCTGATCAAATAAGCCTTCATCGCTTCAAGCAAACATAAAATCACAATTAGTTCACGATGCAAAATATTAACCAAACCCGACCAATATATTGTAAATCCGTATGTATTATTTAACTTATTTTTATATTAATATGTGTCTTTTGTCCATATGACCCTTGATCAAACACTACGCTCACAGAAAACTATAACGTCCTAACATACTTTTATTTTATTTTTTGTCTCAATGTTATGAGCGTATGGTTAGCTAATCTAAAGTAAATTTCGAAACAAAAATGTATTACGAATATGCACACTATTGATACTGTCTTATATGAATAGATCACCAAAGTACACAAACTACACGCCCAAGAACAAAACATTTCATCATGTGACAATCCTCTTTGAAACATCATACCCCACGAGTAATATTTGAATTAATGACGTGGAAGTGAAGATCGTTCTACTTATGGCTTTGTTATGACAATGACTGTACTATTCGAAGCTATATATATTAAACATACAATGTTACGGAAATGTACAATGTTATTTATATCAGAAAATATTATAGCGTTCACAAATTCAAACAAAAATAAGAATATAAAAAAATTCTTGTGGTCGATATTCGATGATAATACAAGGCATAATACATAGATATAATTATCTGTCTTTGTTTTTTTTTCTTAATCATATAAACTGTGTTAATTATTGTACAAATATTGTAGTAAATATGTGAGGAGGCGTGAAGCGTATAAGGAATGTGAAGTATGACCAATAAAGACTTGTAATAAATAAAGGCTCCTTTAGACTGTTTGCAAAAAAAACTATTTCCAATTGTTTTTATTAGGTACTAACAATAAAGTTCGTTAATAGCCACTAAATAAAAAATGAAGGAAATCTATTGAGAAACATAGAATAAAAAGTAGGATACTGATTAAACTCTTAAAACTTCATCATTATTTAAACTTATTAGATCAGAGCAATCGAATTGTGAACGTAGTAATTAACAAATTAAATGGTAAATATGCATCGTATAAAACAACAAATACATATTTTATATACTGTTTTAGTATTTCAAACCGTAATTTAAGAAAACTCTACAGCCATGGACAGTAAGCCGATCCGCCATATTGTTTTACACAGATTAATGCCGAGCGTCTGCGTAGCCGCGGCGACGCGGACGAAAGAATAGCGCTAATTAATCAAAAGTCGCTTTCCCTTGATTTCCATGGAGATTTTTCAATAGATTTCATACAATTGACTGATGACGAATGTTCTCGACGCAAAGGACCTCTCTCTGTTTACGTTTGTTTCAATAAAAGGATTCACGAAACGTTTCATACAGAATGGCATGCACTTTTAGTATTAACAATTTTTTATGTATGATAAGACCAAGAATAGGTAAAAGGTCACTTGGGCGGAAATCGTTTTCGTAATTTTATAAACGTAACAGGTATTCATTTCTATCTGTGAAATAGCTACAATAAAAAATAATACCATTGCTATGTCATCATTGTATTAAGACACCTATCCGTGCTAAATTGAAACAAAGTTATTGTCAGCTCAAAGAGAAATATATTCAAGATAATTATGAACCTAACATATAGAAGGTTATAAATTATTGAAATTAAAATTAAAATTTAAAATTTGATAAACAAAGAGACTGTTATTGTCACAAAATCTTGAATGTGTAAAATTAAATTATTTTTATTTAACAATTTGATTTCTTTGTGAAATTATTTTAAATGTATTAAAATATTTTTTATTGTCTGTAGTCAGTCGATGCACGTAGGTTAGACAAGGACCGCCCGCAAAGTTTATTCGCTAATGGCTTCTTTTGTAATACGACAATAATTCGCCGGATTGAATTTTTGTTTGTCGTCTCGCATTTCATTTTTACTAAGAATCTCCCCGCATTTCGCTGGGATGTTTGTAATCCCTTTCTAATTATTATTCGTATGTTTATTGAAAACCATTTTAAATCGGTCTTTCTTTATATTCACGATTAATTTTAGAGTGTTTAAAAGATGCTCTTTTCATTCTTTTTTGTTATTTTTCGAAATAAATAGTTAGTCAATTCTCCTAGTATGCTGCATTTTATATATTAGATATTATTAAAATTAGACAAATTTTAATAATAAGCATTGGGTAAGATTGAAATATGTTGCCATTGCAGAGCTTTTTGGGAGTACACTGCTTAGACCGTTAGGGTCACACGAATGTATGATATCAGCCATTAAATATAATAATCAAGAATATTTATTCCTTGTAAACAAACATAGCATTGTAATATATCCACACAGAATCCGATTAATCAATCCTCTTTGTTGTCAAGTGGATACTTCTTCGTTTATTTCTTTCTTATTCCTTCTTGACAACCCAGTAAGTGGTTAGATGTTTCGTAGGGGGAGAATAGCATAAGAGGAGTTTTCATGGAATATCAAAATTCATGTTTCATGTTTATTATTTCTAATCCACTTCGCTTCACTTATAAGAAAATCTGTGATATAAATATTTATGAGTTCTTATAGATTTACCTTTTTTTATGTCATATGGGAGGCAAACGAACAGGCGAGTCACCTGATGTTAAGCGATCACCGCCGTCCATAGACATTAGCAATACCGGGGGAGTCGCAAGTGCGTTGCCAGGCCGTGTTTTGGAGGATGGGGGAAATGGGCATAGGACAGGAAAGGAGAAGAAAAGAGGGAAGGTGAGGATGAGAAATGGGCATCCGGTGCTCTCACTAACCGAACGAAACGCAGCAATGCAAGCACTGTTACTTCACGTCGGTTTTCTGTGAGACTACCCTGAGTAGCACTCTGGTCGAGGCGACCCATTCATGCTAAAACTAATAATGACTTCAGCGTAATTCTACCACCTAGTTACCTATTTGTGTTGTAAAACCAAAATCATAAAAATTACAACATAAAACCGAGTTAACATAACCTATAAAAATATTCGCAATTTTTCTACGTACTCATACCGAAGTTTTATTTATTCTTAAAGATATTCCACGAGAGAAGCTACTCATCGAAGGGGAAGAATTAATGTCCGACGGTGGAACCATCTTGTTGGATTCATGCTAATTAACGCCACTCAAACCCACCGGAACGGTTATTCTTGTCGAATTGTTTTTAAAACAATCACCCTTCAATTTGTCTGTTGATAATAATAAACTTTTAATATTAACGCTTTAAATGTATATATTTTTAATAATAAATTTTGGTAAACAAGCGTACACCGTTACCACGCAAAACATTTGAAGATCTTCAACTTTCTAATAATTTTAATCTCTACAAAGAAATATAGTCAGGCTTCAAGGAAACTGGTATAGAGAAGAGAGGAATTGTAATAGTGTAATTTGATATATGGTAACGATATATAGTCCTCCTCATCGATTTCGTTGACGGCGATAACGATAAGAGAGCTATAACCACATTAGTTATTTATTTATTTATTTCCAAGAAATCTACAGCTCTACATTCTTTAAAAAAAAATACTAGTATAGTGTTAGTTTTGCCAAATGATTTCCGTATATAAATACAAATGTTTTAATATAGCTAACCCAAACATTTATAACGTAAAATATGAACTAATTAATCAATCACTTATTTTCCATGTTAATTAAAAACGATTGTAATTAACGTTTATAATAAAATAAAATAAACAAAACTACTGATAATAACTACTAATAATGAAATAATAATTCTGTAAAACACAAAGTATATATTCTGCTACTGTCGTATCAAAAGCAAATGATATGTTATGCTATTATTAATAATAGCATAAAATTGTCCACTATATAGTTTGCCCTTCTAATGATATAAATACACAAAATTCAGCCCGTAATTAGATTACGTTTTAAAATATGGACATAGAATTTTGGAATTTTAGATGACAGAGCCACGCTGAAGGTATTATTGGTTTCAGCATGAATGGGTCGGCTCGTCCGGGGTAGTACCACCCTCTCAGAGAAAACTGAAGTAACAATGCTTGCATTAAGCCCGAAGTATATTTTGTTATTTTTTAAAATGCGTTTTAAGAAAGCCCTTCTGTGTGGAAATTGAGAAACTGATTATAACGTCGAAATGTTTCGGTTACGTCACATGCGTTGTAGTAATCATAGGTTACAGAACAATACCGCTAAAAAGTTGGGGTGAACGTTTCCAACCCCTCGCAACTAAATAATTATATTAGTCGGTAACCTCATATTAACCGCTTGCGGTACACCCACTCTAGAAACTATAATGTCACCGCAATTTGGAATTAGAGAGAAATTATAGAAATTATATATGAATCACTACATTTCACAACGAGCAAATCCAATTTCAGCCGTTCTTAATATTATACATTATTTTTCAAGATCTTCAAATTTTCTGAATGTAAAATATGAAAATCATTAAAACAAGAAATTAAAAACCTTATGGTTGGCAAGATTTTAAAGAGCAAGAGTTTTCGGTATATAAACACTGAACATCCTAAAGAGATTAAACAAATTATATAAACAATTTAAAATAGATTTAGCTCATTTTTAAATTAATTGTAACGAGACTAGGTGTATTTAGTATTCTTATTCTAAAATATTTTCCAATACTAATTCAATAATCTATGTGTTATGGAATTTTATTTCTGAAGTAAAATTTATGAGGTTTCTGAAATTCTGATCCGCGACCTTTCGATCGACAAAAAGAGGCGGGTTCAAACACTGTGTCGGGTAGAGTTGGAGCAGTGTCTCGCTTGCCTTCGGATATTGGGAAACAGTGAGACAAACCCTTTTAATGTTTTCCTGTAATAGAAAAGTTTCACTTCTATCGCGTATTCTTATTACACACTCTTGTTTGCTAATATTCCAATGACTATAAACCTCTTTTTTAATTAAAACGTTTCACGAATAACGAAGCAGAAGGTTATCAGCTAGTCGGCATATATAAAGAAATTTGTTTTCGGGATTCCTGAGGACGCTTTATTTGTTTACTCGAATACTATAGTCAAAAATGTAATTTAAATTATTGTTAATTTAATGAGTTCCATCATGGTTAACTTGACCTCTGAGACAAAGAGACCTGTTAGTTACTATATTATTTCAATACAAGTAGGGTAAACATTTATTGTTTTAAACAAATAGAATTATTATGTATGCTCACACAAATATGATAAATATATTTCTGTACTAGATTCATAAGTCACTACAAAAATGCTTCGATAAAAATTCAATAGATAGCTGTTCCATATAGTATGTGATTTTTTTATAAAAATAAAATAGTTCGCAAAAAATTCCACAGATGGCATAATCAAAATTATACTTGAAAAGAAATTATAATTTAATTACTTCATATGATATTATTTTATTTACAAGCGGGCTTGGAAGGCATTTTTCTGCCCTAATAATTAAAAAAAAACTTGACAACTGATATACCTAAACCTTCCACATATATCTTTATCTAATAGTGAAAACCGTATAAAAATCCGTTCAATAAATTTTGAATTTATCAAAAATAGACAGACAGATGTGGCAGAGGATTTTGTTTTATAATATATGATTATATTATTCCAGAGCCGAGGTATAATAACTGAGACATATTACAAATCTATAGTTTGAATAGTTTTTTTAAAATTAATTGTATATTTCGATATGATTAAAAGACGAATTCGAAAAATTAAGCTACAATTTTCCTTGCTTTACAGGATTCTTCTATTTAACAAAGTAAAATCTTTGAATATAATAACTTGGACATGAATGTAAGCAAAATAAGTGTCTTACTTAGCTGTTAGTTGATATATTTATATACATTATCGGTGTTATTACAAAAAAGTTAAATACGTATTGAATACTTGCTTTAAAAAGGATTCGTATTAAATGAACTGTGCTCGCCCGAGACAAATTCGCGTTATCCTTTTTCGCAAGTCTAACCTAACCTAACCAAAGCGCAACAAAAGAGCAAGATGGCGAACATTCAGCGAGCGCGGTTCATTTAATAGGAAACCTTTTTAAAACTACTATTCAGTACGTATTTAACTCTTTTGTAATTACACCGTATAGGTTTCAGAGTTCAGACACAGCCCCTGAGCAATCATCGCTTCATATATTAATTTATTTTGCTTACCAAAAAGAAGAAAAAAATGATATTAGGAAATATGTTTCACGTATACTTAAATTATGCTAAATATACAATACAAATATATTAGAATCAATCCGTTTCTTTAGTCACACATTTTGTTAACAAGGGGACAATCCCTTCGACCGTTAAATGTCACGGGAAATCCGCGTATCGGGTCCAATTCGTTTCGGTCTTATTGCAAAGGCGACAAGAATGTCACATAATGTCTTAATAACTTTTTGTTACATTGTACACTGTACATTAAATTGTTTGTATTTAAACACAATAGTAATTAATACCTGCGGCTCTACTCGCTTTTTTTCTTGGACTGACTACGCTATTGAGCTAGCAAGGTCTTAACAGCTTTACCGGACTAGTAAGGCGAACGCTTAAGGCACTCAGCCAAATCTCTCTACTCGCGTAAAAACAAAATGATCGTTAACTACCTTTTTTATAAACTTTGAAACAACAATAGATTAGTGTAAATATTTCTAATGGTGTGTTTTGCCTGTAAAAGAGATAGCTTCAATTTTTCGCACTAAAAATTTGTATCGAGATCTTGATCAATGACATAATTAAAAAGCTGTAGATACATTACCCACATGATATTTTGACAAAACAACTGACATGATTATGCACACAAACGTAAATTAATATTGTAACGTTACATTGTCTTAAATAAAATGTGAGAGTAAGATAGCATATTCTCAATATCAGTGGTGAAAAAGAAATAGTTATAGGGTGCTTAGATATGGACGGATTGGCGTGTCAGCTGTCAGAAATGAGTTAACTAGCCAAGTTTTAACCAGGCGCTTTCGAAGCGCTTGTGACGTATCAATATAATAACAATATCATTAGTTTTTGTATACATATATCATATAGTTACCGGGAACACAAATTTAGGCATACATACGTGTTATAATATATGTGTTACATCGAAACAACTTAAGGATGAATAAATGCCAATTGAAATATGCAATATAAATTTATATTTAAATTTAAATATCAACCATAAATAATACCAACAATGTAATAAAATTCAAACAACAGTCCTCACAAATCTTTCTGGCCGCCCTAAATATAGTCGTAAGTTTAGGCTTGCGAGTAATTTAGCCAAGATTCTAATTTAAAACAAAATAAAAATATTATTATAGGAATCTTAGATTGGCCCTTATTCATCCTTAGCTTGTGTTGATGTTATAGTAACATGTATGTATACCTAAATATATGTTCCGCGCAAGTGTATTCAGAGCAGTGAAAAAGTTGGGTGCTTGGGTGTGAGAAGTACAGCCAAAGACATAATGTTTTTCATCCATAAAAAAGAGCTGTTCCCTAGCCAAAGCCTTGGCTAAACCGCGAGCAAAAGCTAGTCATACGATATATGATCTAGTAAGCGTTGTAACATTCCAGTAACTATTTGCATGTTAGAGAGAAACAAAGGACATCCGATCCAATAGTACATTCATTACAACTAACATTTAAATGCTTTCAACATACCTTTACCGGGTACCGGATAAATTATAAGGTTCAGAATGCTGTAACTAGAATGTATTTAGACATTTGCCAGTAGTCATATGATTGACAGATCTACTGTATTGGGGTCACTATATAGCCGGTTCGAGGGTGGGTGGCTGAATACAATTGCACAGAGATGATAAGATAATGTTACTTAAAAATAAAATGATTGTCTCATTGATATGAATGGTTTCGGTTAACATGAATGGAGCAGGAGCATATATACAAACGTTAGCTTTTATTTTACATTCACATAAAAATGATGTTCGTATATACTATCTGAGATTACTAAACTCCAAATTTACAATGAAACTTATTATTCTATGAGGTATCGTTTGACCCGAATCAAGAGTGAAGTTATATTTAACACAAGGTTGAGACGTACATATAATGTCGTCCAAAGAGAGAAGTGAAGTAACAATGCTAGCATTGTTGCGTTTTGTTCGGTCAGTGAGAGCGCCGGAGGCTGACATCCCCTCGCCCCTCCCTCTTCCTCCTCTCACATATCTCTACCCCCAAACACAGATTGGCAACACACTTGCGACTCCCTTGGTGTTGCAAGTACCTATGGGCGGCGGTGATCACTTAACATCAAGTCACTCGCCTGCTCGTGTGCTCCTATGACATAAAATAATAATAATAAAAAAATGCATTTAATAGCATATTTTCTTCACTCTTGAGCTGTCCTTCTCGAGTCATACTTAATCAATAACAAGTTAGACCTACTTTGCTAAAGGCACAGGTCTCCATTTGACGAGACTTTCACTGGCAAATAGATGTTCCGTTCAAATATAGTAAGCTAAAGGAAGCAGTGTCCAGTACCATGCACATTTACATTAAACATTTTTTTTTTTTTTTGCTAAATTGTATGCGGACGACATCGCGAGTAACATCTAATTCAGTAATAAACACAAATTAGTTGCATCTATCTGAAATGACAAAGTTCTATCAACACTTCTCATTTTTCTATTTTTCTCAAATTATTTTGAGTAAATTAAAATTAGATAAAAGTGATACCGAACTCTCCAAACACTGGAGAAGATGAGGAAAAAATTAAAAAGTAATATAAAACAAATGAGTAGCTTTCAATCATCCCTCCGACAACATTGTCACGCGGAGGATACCGGGGGATGAGATGCGGGGGTGTGACGTCACATGAGATTAAAAAGTTTGACAGTATCTCCCACGGAAATTAGCATTTCGCCCGCGGTCGCCATTTGCATACCGTCCAATCTCAATTTTTATCTTCTGTTGTTGTTAATACCGTTGGGAGTTATATGACGGTGCTATTGTGTTGTATATATTAAGACTTATTACACATACACGAATATTTCGTTTTATTTTAATTTTCTATATGAATAAAAATAAATTGTCGAATATAATTATGTAAGCGTACGTAAGTAAGCACTTCAGGAGAGCTGACTTTTTTACCCGACTACAGCGAAGACAAAAGGAAAGGTTATAATTTTAGTAGTATATGTCAATGATATTTGACTTATAATATCATTGAGTCTATGTTTGTTCCTCCGACAATTTATATCACAATATAAAAAGCAAGTGAGTGAATGAAGCAAAAGCCAAGACAATCTCCATAATATTGACAGAAATGACACATGACTGTTCAGAATATATTAAGGTAGTATAATATAATGTTCTTTGTCTAAGATATTGGGAATATTGAAAAAGTTTCTAGTGAAAGATTTAATTGTAAGGCTGGAAACAGGAAGCCATTATGAGAAGAGAATTAAAAAAAAATCACGAAAAAGTTTCCGGGAGACAACGCGACAAATAAAAAAGTAACGTTCCTGACTTTGAGAGTACAGCTTCACTTTCTACATTATTTAATGGCATTTAAAAACTAGGTGATACTCGCGACGTTATTTTAGTAAAATTGATTTTCGTTTTTCACATGAACTACGTTAGGCAAATCAACAGGCTGGTCACCTGATCTTAGGTGATCATCGCCGTCCATAAACACTAGCAACACGAGCGGAGTCGTAAGTGCGTTGCCAGCCTGTGTTTGGGGGGATGGAGGAACTGTGGAGGGAGTGGAGACGGGAGGTAGGTCTCCAGCGCTGTCACTAATCGAACGAAACGTAAAAATGTAAGTACTGTCAATTCACTTCGATGTTCGGTGTACTACTCCGGGCGAGCCGACCCATTCATGCTGAAACCAATAATAGCTTCAGCGTGGCTCTACCACCTGTAATTTAGTACAAGTGACAAAGAATAAGTAAATGGATACGTTTAAATCGTTTCTAGAAATATCTGTTTGTCTGTGCGTGCACGTATCACTGCTTAAGTATTACGTTTATGAAATGATTTTGAAAATCATAAGGGCTAATATAAAATCATAACGGTTTTTGTTTCATTGTAATCGGCTTACTGTATCATAAGTTATCATAATTTGAATGACGACGTGAGTTTAGTACGAGAGGAGAATAGGTAATTACATCTCAGTGTCATCCAAACGCCCGGAGATTTTGTGTGATATACAAAAAAAATGCTGTATAAATTTACTTTAATTTATTTATAATTTTCTTGTATACACCAACAGATATTATATAATAAAGCCCTCTGCCACGTCTGTCTGTCTGTTCGCGATAAACTGAGAAACTTCTGTGCGGATTTTCATGCGACTTTCACCAGTAGATAAAATAATTCGCGAGGAAGGTTTTGGTATATAATTTCTCAAAGTTTTTTTTTAATTATCAGGGCGTGAAAAGTCCACCGGGCCCGCTAGTAAAGTATATTATTGGAATAATAGGTTATTCAAACGATGTCGTGCGTATCAACTAGTAGTATATGTTTTTCTTGTTTTAATTTTTACATCAACACTTCATCCCTATTAGTCCCCGCTTACCTTTTTTCCGATTCTAAGTTACTCTATTTGTTGTATCATTATTGCTTAATTCCTATTAAAAAGCGTAATTATAGGTGATTTAAAACTTTGAAGAATCCTCAATCTTTGTATAAAAGTTTCATTAAAAGTTTTCAGCCGTTTGGCAAATTACCCCGGAAAACAAAAAAGATACTTAAATTTTATTTCTATATTTAAAAAAAAAATACTAGTTTTAGAAAATGGATCATCATCATCATTACCCTTATCCCACATAAGTATGGTCGGCACAATTTGTAGTCCGGTGAAGCTATTAAAACCTTGCTGGGTCAATAGCGTAGTCAGTTCGAAAAAAAAAAAAGTCGGCACAACATGTTTTCTTTTTCCACTCTCTCCTATCAAATGTCATCTCAGTATTTACACCTTTTACGCACATATCGTTTTCCATACAATCTTCTTTCTCGGTCTCCCACTACTCGTATATTCATCCACCATCATATTCAACACTTTTCTAGTCACATGGTTTTCATCTCTCCTCATGACATGCCTATATCATGCTAACCTATTACTCCTCTGCTTCTTTATCACTGATGCTATTTTCAAACTTCCTCTGCTATACTCATTCTTAATCTTATCCATTCTAGTCATACCACACTTCCACCTTAACATTCGTATCTCTGCCACATGTCATTTTCTCTCATCCGTCTCTTTCGTAGCCCAAAACTCAAATGCATACAGTATGACTGGTCTTATCATAGTTTTATAAACTTTCCCCTTGAGTTTCAAAGGCATTCGTGGGCCACGAGCTACCCCAAACACATTTCGCCATTTCATCTATCCTGCATTTATCCTATTCCTCCGTCCTTATCAATGCCACCGTCGTTTTGTAGTAATGAACTGAGATATGAAAATGGGAAAGAAAATGGATACAACTTTAAAAATAATACGAAATCAAATTATGAATATAGTAATAATTTAAATAAATAATGAACCCTTAGCACATTCAGGGTTTTGAACTGCACTGTTCGCCATACACAAAACCACAGTGCCGCCCAACGCAGCTGCCATTAACAATTCAATAGTTCATTTCACCCTTACACCGTTTGCACTCGATATAAAGAAACTATATATAGCGTTTGATTGACTAATTTTAAAGGAATTTTATTTTCCACACTTCCTATAACAATCACAAAATATAACAAATAAACTATTATGCCCAACATTATGTTAATTCTTAAACGATTAAGTGTTTTAGTTACTAAGGTATTTAATGTAATTCAGAATTACCCTTTACACTGTATTATTTTAAAACCCATGGATTGTCTAATCCGATGAAGATTTAAGCTCCATAGACACGAATGTAGGCCTCATGAGACACAGGTCCACAGACCGTTGACTGCAAAGTTTTATGAACATACCGGATTTATTATTGTAACAACATAGTATAATTAGATGGACGTATCACTTATTAAGTACTACGTTTATGAAATGATTTTAAGAATATAGTTCTGTGAAGTTGTAAAGACCTTTCCAGGTCAACAGCGTTATTATTTGGGAAAAAAAAAAAGAAAATCATAAGGGCTATTTAGTCTGTTTCATAGAAATCGGTCCACCTATCAAAAGTTAATGTAATTTGAGCGACGGCGCGAGTTAAGTATGAGACAAGAATAGGTGAGGAATTTCACCTCTATCTCATCCAAACCCTTTTTTTTTACATGGGGTAATCCCTTCGGATGCCCACCCTGGCCGGGCAGCTAGGGTGGCGTATGTCCGACTTGCACAGACTAAAACCCCATGATACCTCCTTACACCTGTTAGCCGGGGAGCAGGAACTGCCTGCGGCGCTGCCTCTGCTCACCCGGCAGGTGTCGGCCCCTCTTAAGGGGCCTCTTCTGCGGTCTGAGGGGTCAAGGTGGAAGAACCCACAGGGAGGGGAAATAATACCAAGAAGCAAGAAATTCTGAGATGCCACAAAAACTCCCTGGAAGGTTATAGCAAGGCCAACCATCTTGTTAGAGTATTGATACACACGACAATATTAAGATATTGAAATGATTGCACGAAGCTTGTGATATTATTGACTACGTGACAGTGGCATTAATAATCGGAAAGATTGATTGCCAAAAATAAAGTTAAAAAAAATGTATTAGAAGATATTGGGCGCGTTCCAGTAGAAGCTCACAACGCTCACAACGCCCTTTTCGCCGTTCTACTAGACAACCGCGAGCGTTGCGGTCGTGGCGAAAACGTCATTGATGACGTCATAACATACGCTCACGCGAAGCTCACGACGCCCCATGTCTGGACGTGGGTCGACGTGAGCGTTAACAAAATTGGCGGGATTCTCAATAAAGATGGCGACCGTAAAAATGTCATTACTTGATACGGTATAGGATATTTATATTACATAACATAATGTACTGAAATACGTAAATGAAGTATGAAATGAAATATGTTAATAAAGTTTTGATAATTTTACTTTTTTTGAAAAATGTTGTGAATTCTAAAATTCAATGTAGAAATTAGTTTATAATCATTTCATGATAATTTAATATTTTTCATTTAACCAATAAGGTCATTTTTATGATAATTAAAATAAAAAAATTGAATTATACATTGTTTCTTTAATATACTTAAATGAATTTAATAATTATATGAATTTACTGTTAAGACTTTCAAAGTGTAACTTAACCTCTCAAAGCTTTTGCTTTATTTTTTCTAGATCGCATTTTTATTATTTATCTGAACGTTCAAAACGCCCACAAATGCCTTCCACTAGCGCTTACGATCGTAACGCTTGCGAGCTAGTGGAACGGGAAAACTCGCGGTCGCGAGCGTGAGCGTTGTGAGCTTCTAGTGGAACGCAGTCATTGACGTTTTAAAATTACGTGTAATAAAAAACGTTGTTTGTGTGACGAAAATTAAAAATGTTTCTCTAAGTAGCACCAAAATATGTATCAAATAATAAATGTGTCTAAATTGCTTGCATTTACACACTTGCACACCATTTTTATATATTGTCCCGATGCAAATCCTGCATGGGCGGATAAACTATCTTAGCCAAGCCTGAGCTCAAAATTTAATTGTCTTTAATGATAACCTTAGTTGAGGTTATTGAAGAAATAAAGAATTTATGAGTTATTCTTCAGACAACTATCCTTCCTTACATTTGAAAATTAAAAATTCTTTACATTTATGATATAAACTTTGGATTTATTGTTTTATGAATTACTCCCATTATCTCAAATTAAATTAAATCATTTTTTTTATTCAATTTAGGACCTCTGAGTAATTTTATCAGTGACATTTTATCATTACTGCTTAACCCATATGATAATGTGCTATAATATATAGCCTAAACATTACTCTTAAAAATCTTATATGCTAGTAAAAGTCCCATCAAAATTAGTTGAGCCATTTCGGAAATTAGCCCTAACGAATTAATAGACACGTTAGTTTTATTCATTTGTATTAATTTAAGAACAAAATAAGTATTTTTCAAAACTCTTCTCTGATTTTGATATTGATTATTGAAATTGATAAAAGAATCATATTAGCTGATAACCATCCGCTTCACACCATTTATAAAAAGAAGCAGCAAAGATTTAATTGAATCCAAAAAATAAATAGGCTGGAACCATCTACAAAAATTTCCGTGTCGAACGGTCAAAATACTATGCCAGTCGGTACTTTAGTCGTAATTGAGTCCCAAAAGAACTGTATTTTCATTATACATTTATATCAATTAAAGCTATTCTTAAACTATCAAAGAACTATAAAAATTAGTGGTCGAAATGCGACCATAATAAATGTTTCGCTTTTTAAAATAATCTAGTTATATATTTTTTATTCCTATTGCAAAGTTTCTGTCTTAATTCAACGATACACGACACACAACATTAAAAGTTGCATACCAAAGTTACTATGGTTATTATAAAATAATTCATTGAATTATTTATTCAATTTAATATATTCAGCAAGACCTGAATAAATGTCTAGAGACATTTTATATAACAATGACATTGTAAAAATAATAATGATAAAAGAATATTTACAAAAGTTATAATTTATACATACCTGATAATTATCAATACACTGTTCTGAGAACAACACAATACTGGCGTAAATGGAATACTTTTATTCAGAATTATATGACGTTCACACTTCCCAAGGGTTGATAACATACTGGTCGTAAATCCCAGTTTCTGCAGCCGCCCAGTCGACGAAGGCGGAGCTAAGGCTGGGCGGGACAGAAGACTGGCAAATCAGCTTCAATCCAGGCTTTCTTTTCTTCACTTATCGCAGTATAAAGTGGACATTGGAGATAAGTAGGTAAAGTTTATAGTAATTACGGTGTTAGAGTAACGAATTCAAGTGGGTACATCACATATACTACATATATACAGCTGTATATGGAGATATAATTATTCTTATCGTATAAATTTATAATTAATCCTATGAATTTTACATCAATATAATATAACAAAGTATTGTTATAATCTCTTATCACAATGATTATTAAATCTATCTTTCTACTACAAATTTCAGGGACCCATTCAAATATGCTGGAATTGTAGTCCGGTGAAGCTGTTAAGACCTTGCGGGGTCAATAGCGTAGACATTTCGAAAAAAAAAATATATATATATATGCTGGAATAATATTTGACCACCATGTGGATTTAAAAAAAAACTCACACATTTTAAATACTTCGAACTGAATATCCATTGGCCTGACGGTCCTTCACAGCTTCAACGAAATGCTAAGGCGAGCACTATATGCACTAAGCCGCTTGGCAACAAGCTCATGGGCGCTAAAGTGGCCGAACCTCGGCTTAGAATGTTGCCTTGGATCTGTGAATCTGCCTTACCTAAAACTAAGCTAGCTATTCATACATATAAGAGTTCTTGAGGCACGCATGTGTAAGTGCCTCACGAATTCAAACGTGTATTCCGTATCTAACAACTAGGCTAATCTAAACTAACCCAGTCCGAAAGTGTAATATATAGAGATTATAACAGAGCTTTTTTATAGAGCATTAAACTTCCAATACAAAGCATATGTTTTATAGCTATACGTTTCTATTCAAACAACTTTACAAAGTAACAAAAGACAAGATGAACTTTTCATATATCATTTCCCTTTAAAACCTCGAATGCCGATTTTTTTTTTACAGATTTAAAACCCATTTAGGACTATCGTCAGATAAAAACTAACCTAATGTACTTCGGCTATATTTATCTGTTCAAAAATAATTTGTTTTTTAAATTTAATAATGTATTTTGGATATTTTAAAATATTGCACCGTAATTATGTACACATCGTTTTGTTAGATTGTATTAATCCGTTCGGCACGTCGCGCCCAGCTAAATGATATTATTTGTTTAATTTTTTAATAAACAAAAGATTAGGAACTGAGTAACAATGTTAAATAATAGTTATTTCAATATACGCGCTTAATATACGTCAGGGATGCTCAAATGGTCGATCAGGAGTGCTTTTTGAGCTGATCTCGAGAAAAATTTGCCGATATAGGTAGATACTAAAACAATTCACAGACTTTGTTTTATTAATTAGTTAACTAAAACAAGATGTAATGAATAAACAAATAAAATTCATTTGATTCATAATTAACGCAGAATAACCCTCTCTTCACTTTCTATTACCGTTTTTAGTGGGAGCCGTCTGCACCAACCTAGACGACAATTCTGCATACTTGCAGCCTTCTAAAGTCGATCGATCGTAGTCTAACATGATTGAGGTGAATCGCTGGCAATTTAAGTTTGAACACCTCTGGCCTACTCTATGCTGAAGGATACCCCATATAATTCAAAAAGATTAGTTGACAGTTGTGTTAAAGATTTGAGATTATTACCCATTTTGGGTGGGCCGACAGACAAGTGGGATAACTTGAAATATATGCTTTAGAGTCAATTGGACCCACAAACATGAATAGATGATAAAGACGTAAGGCGTTGTCTGTGACAGGAAATATATGCTGTATATGTTTACTTTAATATATGTTTACTCCTTTCACGTCAAGTATAAAAATAACACTATTTAGTGCCTATTGTCAGAATTTCTATACCAGCAATCTCAAGACCTATTATAATCTATATTACTTGCCTACATAGAATTACGTATACAGAACAAAAATATCTTCAGGAGATTATTAGGGCTGCATGGATGTATATAATGCATCGGGTGTTATTGAAACTCATGGTGATTTTTATGCAATACTCTGTAAGAATGAAAATTCCCTATGGGTCGGACTACCCGATTAGGCCTCCCACGGCAGTGGCTCAAGCCTAGGTTCGATCCCTCGGTAGGGAGCCCTTGAGTGCGTTGCTTGCGCGATACCGTGACACACAAATATACATCACTGCTACAACACTACACGATCACTCCCACACACGTGCACGCCTACACGCTTACACATGAAAGTGGAAGGGTTTACTTTTTTCCCTCATCGAACTGAAAAACTTTTAATTTTCCGATAATAAATATATGGAGGAGTTGTCGAGGCGTGTATGCTTGGTACACATATACGTTTCAACAACTCATACATACATACATATACATATATGAATAGTTAGCTAGGTTAGCTAAGATAGGTCGCGATTTTGCATGCAACAGGCAACAGCCAAACCGAGGTGTGCCGTGCACCCTTGACCTGGTTGCCAAAATAGAATCGGCTGAGTGCCTTAAGCGCTCGCCTTAGTAGTCCGGTGAAGCTGTTAAGACCTTGCTGGGTCAATAGCGTAGACATTTCGAAAAAAAAAACCTATGGGTCGGTTGTTTATCAACTCAAATAGTATCTTGATAATGTTGTCGGGCAGACCTAAACTGTTAGTGCCTTCGAAACTGGAGCAATTTGTTAAAGTTATACGTCAAAGTTGTGCACCTACACAAATTAATAACTTCACGTGTGTGGGTGTAGACTGTTAGTATATTAGTAAAACATGATGTTTATCTTTACTAACATAAGCTAAGTTTATCAACAAAATTGGATGTAATGTCTGGGTTGAATAAATGACTATAGTTTTCCCATTATTGGAATGGCAAAAATTTATAGAATCAAAGGAGTTTTGATGTACTCAATAATATCATGACGATATAATACCATTGGATATACTAATGAAATTAGCGAGAACTAGGGCTGAATTATTGGAAACAAAATAAACATAAATATTACAAAGCGTCAGCATCAAGTAGCTTAGTCACCACTAGTGATGAAAAACGAAGAGGCCCCGTTTATCAGTCGAATCATGATATTCATTATTGTGCATTTTTTCTGCAATTATTGCCTTATTTTGGCAATTTATAAGAAGCAGTAGAATATAGTTTGAAACGAGTATGGGGTAGTACTAATTTAACCTTTAAGCAGTTATACACAACACTGACTCAAAAATAAGTGATATTGAACTCGAATCCAATGAACCCATTATCTACAGATCCACATGACCTGTTTGTTATACGTTACCCGTGGTCATATCCTTATTGGCAAATCATTTACATCATTACCGGGGCAAGACTACGCTATAAATTCAACAACTCAACTTAATCGTTATCAACAGATCGAAAAACTTCGGCAACAGTTTGGTGTTGGTGATACAAGGAATGTATTACTGTTTTACAGATCTAATCAAAATTGAAAACGTCTAAGTGTTCTAGACCTCATTTTGATCAAAGAAGATCGATAGCCTTCCATGAGATTTCTTATGAGATGTGTTTGAAAAGTATATCCAGAAGACGATGGCATTGCCAGAGTGTCAGACATCAAGACATCATCGGGCACACCCTGAAAACTTATAGGTGGTAGGGCCACGCTATAGTTCAACTGGTTTCAGCATGACTAGGTTGGCTCTCCCGGGGTAGTACCACCCTTTCACAAAAACCGACGTGAAGTAACACTGCTTGCATTATTGCGTTTTCTTCAGCGAGAGCGCAGGAGGCCCACCTTCCTCTCTACCTCTCTTTCCATCCGTCCCCTCCTCCTTCCTTCCCCACCAAGACAGGCTGACAACGCACTTGCGACTCTTCTGATGTTATTGGTGTCTATGCCTCCTATGATGTAAAAAAAAGAAAATTATTTCCAACAGTATGTCTAGGCAACCAACAATGATAAAGTTGAAAGTAATAATAATACTTAAACTAGTTTTCGTACAATAAACGTCCGACAAAAAATTATATAGTTTTCGGAATGACTCCTTAAGTAGAATCCTGTTTTTTTAAGTCTCCGTTTTCCTCCTGACATTACCCGAGATTTTATTTACTGCATGTCTTCAACTTTTTTTTTACAAAATTCGTTTCCCTTTATATGTTTCTTTTTTTATGTTTCTACCACATCTCCATGAAGACCACGAGCGGCTCCCTGGTATCTTTATCCACTAATATTTATTAATTGATTGTTGTTAAATGTAGATAAAAACTTTTCATAGATTTTCTTTTGTGATATTTGTGATCAATTTTTTGAGAAATCATATTTCTTTTTATAGAACTGACTACACTATTGTCTTGGCGAGCATTCAGAGCTTCACCGCAATATACAACTGCTAAGTCAAGATAGTAAGTAAAATAGAACGTCAAATACTTTGTTACTATACCGGTTTTAAATACTAACTTCGTGATACCTATCCATTGTGGATGAAAGATAAACAGGCCCCTCACAGGACATTTTTATATTCGCGCACGTTATTAGTCGCAATGTTGTTTGCAGGTGAAGCTGTTAAGACCTTGCTAGGTCAAGAGCGTAGTAAGATAGAAAAAAAAAACGAAAATTATTATAAATTTTAATTTGAACTCACCTGTCTCATAAATATCTAGACATTATTATTTGCACAAAAAGACGTGATACATTACTGCAATTGCTTACCTGTAAATATCATTATCTATAATAAGCAATAAATAAATATTATATTATTCCAGGTGAAAGATATGAAAGAAAGGAAGACACTCGCAACATTCTAGAATATGACACTTCATGGTCACATTTAACATATAAAATAAGAATATCAAAACAAATACTAACAAACAACAGTGAGAAGCTTAGGTAACGGTTGTACTAAGAATTTCAAAATAATGGTTAATAAATTAAATAAACCTAGGTTGAAAGACCAGTGTCCATTAAAAATTTTTTCCATTAAAAGTTTCTGTCATGTATGTAATATAGTCTAAATATTATATATATTAAAAAGATAAACCAGATCGAGTTTCTTGTCGGTTCTTCTCGATGACTGGGTTGTTTCCGAACCGGTGGTAGTTTTTGATGTTCATAAGTGCTTTATTAGGGCCTAAACTGAATAAAGTATTTTTGCTTTTGATTTTGAGAGATAAAACACGCGAGCGGTGAACCAGAGTTAATAACTTTCGATAATAAAACAATCGATAAGCCCTTGTGTTTTTTCCAACTACAAAATAATATCCTTTATTAGTTAGTTGGCTTCACTTTCAATTTACTTTGACTTCACCCGACAGTCATTGCCACTGTGCTTTAATATAAAGTGCAGAGTGTCCTCCATAAATATTGCCACTGTCTAAACATTCACCTGGTATATATAATATTACATTATAAAGAGATGTAGATATTCACATCTGCCGGTGTATTTCCTTAGTTTTTCAAAACTATATACGACTTATCACATGAAGAATATCTTCTGAAAAAAGTGTGTATAATAATAATAGTACATAAATATTATTTTCTTCAAGCGTCTACACCGCTAACGCTAACCACCAAAAAAAGTTGTTTGTAACCTGAATGAAACAAAGCTTATTTTACTTTATTGAACTGTGATATTAAAACACCAATAAATATATCGGTCCGTTCATGTGTTCAAATTTCTTTGAAATTTATGACGCTACATTGATATATCCATTGCTCCCGTACGAAGACATAGTTGTTCCCGAGTTATATATAAATTAAGAAACTTTACAGCAAAAATCCCAGCGTAATTTACATGCATCGAATTAACACTATGGGTAATATGTAGTTATGTTATAATAACTTAACTTCCAGCACAGCAAGTACTAATGAATATAATAAGTATGCAAGTACGTTCCAAGTGTCCCTAACATTTATCAGCAAACATAGGCCTAAATATAATATTATAGATGTAATATTAGTTTTTTTTAATAAACCGCATGCTACCGATGTATTATTATCTTTTTAGCCTGCATAAAACCAAAGTCCTTCTCAAATTTCAATAATTATTCAAGTATTAATTAAAGCTGAATAGTCAAAGTCTTATACAACTAGCAAAATAACATATACCCTGTGGCTTAAACGAGGTCAACGCAAAGTTAAATATTCTCTTTTATATCTGCATACAGTGACATCTACTGTATTATAACGGCCACCTATGTTATAATAGAACACCTAGTTGGTGCAGAATTCAGTGTCACTTCATCGTTCTTTAGTCTTCGTTGGTAAATTTAGAACGCTTCCAAAGCAAGAATCAATAATATTACTTAGAGGGCGACACTAGCCATACATTGTGCGCCATTAAAGTTTTACTTTTCTTTTGTTACAACTCAGCGCGCAGTCAATATACAAACTTTATATCGGAATATAAAAATAAACAACAAAATTTTACAATATCTGTACTCGTATATGTATTTTAATATTAAGCATTTTAAGTGCCATAAAGGAATTTTTTTTTTTGGATAAATACAATTAAGAAAATAATTGCTGACTACACATCGGTACTCAGGTTGTCTCGCTTAACGCCGCCAAAACACCGCCATCTTACGTACACGCTGTCAACTTCAGATGAATTTAGCGTAGTAAATTTGAGTTTGATTGTGACGATGGCAAGTTATTAAAATACGATATAGGAACTATAAAGTTTTGCCTTTTATATTTTGTAAGTATGAGTTTAAAATTTTTACATATTGTGGCGGAAAATTCAAGTGAAATAGTAACATAGAATGTGAAAATAAAAAGTTATCTCTCCATTTCATATAATTATTACTTATAATAATACGAGCAAATTTTTTTGTTATCTTATTATATCAATGTATATAAATAAAGATATTGTTATATTGTGATAAAAATTCGTGTGTAAAACATAAATAAACTTGTATTCCAGGGCAAAAGAAACCGCGTCCCTAACCTATAATGTAACAGTACCAATTACAATGTCCAACGTAAAGCAAGTGAAAGTGGATAACTGGGGGATTTATTTCCTTCAAAGGTTAAAGCATTTCTTCAACCGTACCGATTTCTGCGACTTGACACTCCAGTTTCAAGACAATGCTCAACTGAAAGTGCACCGATTAGTACTCAGTGCGTGCACAGAGTACTTTGAACTCCTGGAGAGAACATGCGAGATGTACGAGGATTGTTTAGTAATGCCAGATGACCTACAAGCAGATGTAGTCGTGCCCATTGTTAATTTCATGTATACTGGACAGCTAGAGTTCAGGATGGACCTTTTAGAAAAATTATATCAAACATCTCAAATAATGCATATGCCTGTTTTGACAAAACTTCTAGAAGCTCATAGAAATGTAAGTGTAAAACCAGCTCAATGTTACACAGGTAAGCGTAGGAGAACTGATTCCATACCATCCACAAGTGGTAAACGTTCTTGTAATAAAACCTTAGACAATAACACATCGTATTTGGAAAAAAAAGTGTATATACCTGTTAATAAAGAGAGGGAAGAATTATTTGTTGAACCCTCTTCATCACAAGTAGATATACAGTTGTCAAACAAACTATACAATAAAGATCCAAGACCAACAAGATATGAACTTCCAGAAGAATTGGACACAGATAATGTTTTTGATAATTCATTCTGTAGCATATCATATACTTCGAAACCCTTAATGGTTCATCCTGAAACTGTCAAACGTTATAGTGCAAAACGTAGTAGTTTATTTGGTGAGTCATCTCGTTCTAAAAGGTTTTCTGATATAACATCAACCATGGGTATTGTAGAATGCAAAAAATTAAGCAATGATAACATCTTTGGAGACACGGAGCTTGATCATAGTATGATTGAAGATTCAAATGTATATCAACCTACTTATTTAACACTGAAAGATAACGTACAGAAAGATCCAAATCAACTTTTTGATCAGATTTTAGATCAAAATGATACCACGAAAGTTACGATTGACACAAAGGGTAGCAAAGGTATACCTAGCTTAGACCATGCTAAAATAATTAGTGAAGTATTGAAAAAATATTCTCATGTTCTTAAAGGAAGTAAAAATATTAAATTAAAAATCTTAAATACTCCAAAAAGGGCTGGTAAGAAACAAAGAAGTATGCTTGGCGTGGAAGATAAACCACAAGTGAAAGAAGAAGAACCAGATTACACATATGAAACAGATGTTATTGATTCAAAACAAGCTGCAAAACTAATTGCTATGGGAGCTGAAAATACTAAAGGCCCATGGATTTGCCTTATCTGTGGTACACCTGGACGAGCATTGCATTTCCCTACCTACTACAGATTTCGGCGGCATTTAGTAGAAGTGCACAAGGAAAAGCCTATTGTGAATATCTGTGAGTACTGTGGGCATAAAGCTTTAAAAAGAAATTATTTACTTCATCATCTTTATACCAAACATGATATAAAACCTCCATCACAGTATAATTTTCCTAAATGTAATTTGTGTACCTACATAGCCCTCTCTGAAAGTTTGCTTGTCAAACATAAGTTGACACACTCAAGTCTTGGGTTCCGCTGTAATGTATGTGCTACACAATTTGCTACATCTCGTCTACTGTTATCACATATACAGAATAGTGGACATAAATACAGTGCTGATAGAAGAAATAATCTGCAATGTATTTATTGTCAGAAAATATTCTTACGTGAAAGTAATTTATACACGCATTTGAAGACATATCACAAATTAGAAGCTAAATCAGATGGGATTCTTGAAGATTCTGATGATGACATCAGATTGAAGGAAGATACCAAGATAAAAATGAAGAATATTGGTAAAACTGAACTTAACATTGAATCTCCTATGATTTGTCAAAATGAGTATGAAGAAGTAGACGTTCAGTATCAAATTCAACCAGATGGCAATATACACGTCATATCAAACAAGAAACTAAAAAGTCCACAATTAAAACAGAAGATATTAAATTCTGGATTAAATACAAAACTTTCTTCATTAAAATCCAACACTGTGGTTGATGACAAAAATGTCCATAGTGATTATCTCCATGATAGGAATGTTTCACCAGTAATTGACGAAAATGATGAAGATGTAGTAATGATAGATAACAATGAGTATATTGTGAAAAATAATCAACTAATTCCAAAGAAAGCTAAACAATGTGGTAATGATGAATATATTATTCCTGAAATAATAGATCCTAATCAAAATGTACAAACAACAACTTCAACTAGTAGTTCTGGGGAATTTTCAAGCATGCATGGCACAAATATCATAAGCAATATCCAGCAATCCAATGTGATTGTTAGTAAATCAAGTGACTTAAATCAGCCTATAGAATTTGTTGTCTCAAATGAGGAAGAGTATAAAGCTTTGATGGCTTCAAACAATCCCATCATTTTTGATAATGGCTCTAATAACAAGACACTAACAGTATTAACTACTCCGCATGGTACAACATTAGATACTACAATTGATTTGAACAATGCACAATCAAATGATATGATGATTATTCAAGAGGAATTTCCATTAAGTGTTTCTGAAAATGTCGCTGCAGATAATTCAAATATTGTAGTTGTTTACAGTCATCCTGTAGATAATCAAAATAAACAATATCAACTCCTTACCACTCAAGAAATAGGAGCTCAATTTGTGCCATCGTCAGCGATTATAACACAAAATTATGAAACTATAACCACAACTGCTCCAGTAGTGAGTGCACATGTCATAGGTACACAAGAAGTTTGGCAAAATAATGTTCATCAAACAACAACCAATCGAGAAATACAGATTACTTCAGAATCTGAAATACAAACAAGTAATAAACCGGAAGTTCAAATAATTACTCAAGAAAATGTAAATGAAAACAATCTAAGTGAACTTCCTGATGTGCAATTAATGTCAGAGCCACAGAATACTATACTTACTACACAAATTAATGAAATAGATGATAATTTAAACAAAGTGTCTGAAATTCCTATAAACAGTGAACCCATTAACTCTGACCAAGAGATTGTTACACCTCCAGTAGAGATGGAAACTTTGGGTACAAAATCTCTTGTTGAGGAAACAGACCATGTAAAAGCAACAGAAAATGTGTGTAACAAGGAAATTACAGTTGGCAATGATAACAGTCAAGCCATAATTCAAACTGAAACAAATCTTCCTCCAGTCATTATAACTGAAATATTAGAAAATCAAGAACTTACAGAACAAACACTATTAACAACTTGTTCAAGTCCTACATTTACTCAAGAGGAAGAAGAAACTGCAGAAAATCCTGTAGAAAGTGTCAAAGAAAACAATGATCAATGCTCTGAAGATCATAGATTACCCAATGGCACTATAGAAGAAATACAGCACTTAACAGCAGAATGGTCTGAAGATGAATGTGATCCTGAAAACCCAGTTAGTGATAGTGAAGAAAATCCGAATACTGAATCGAATGAAGATTCTTTACCTTTACAGACTGAAAATAACACTGATCATACTGAAGAATCAATTGAAAGTATACAACAAGAATTGGATAAACAGATAAGTTTAACAGTAGAAGTAGATGTAGAAAATCAGGAAAATAACAAATCACAAATTAATGATAATTCTAAACTGATTTCTTCTAATACAAATAAAAGGGAACCAAATATTACTGCTGGTGAAGGAATTAATACTCCACCAGAAAAAATATCATCTCTTTTGAATGAGTGGGACGATAATGATTCTGAGGAAGCTACAACTGAACAAAACTGCGAAAATGTAACTCCTATAGTTGAGAAATCTCAAGAAAAACCTAATAATGCAGATACTGATAACAAAGAAATTCAGAATAAACCAAAACCTGATGATAATATTAAACTACTTGTAAGTGATTGGGATGACGATGAGGATGATAATAAAAATTAAAATAAATACTATTTCATTCTAAAGAATTACTGCAAATGTATGATTATGCTTTTTTACACTCTATTTCGCTACAATATTGCTAATAATAAATCACCAACATTAATATTATTAAATTTATATAATATTTACTAAGCTTTATTTTAAAAAAATATAATCGATTTATTTAGCAACTCCATGTATAAATAGAACCTTATGTTTTTGTTTATATCGATTTTTTTACATAATATGTATGTATTATTTTTAATTTCTAAGATCTAAGTATATTATGAGATACATGATTGTAGCCTATATACAATATATTATTAACAAGGAGTATAAAGCAGAATAAATAACAAATAACCGAATATTTGTTATGTATTTATACTGACTTGCAGTAGTTAAAATCAGCCAATGAAAAACGAGACTAAGAAATGTATCAGTGTATTTATTATCATGAGTTGTAACCGAATGCACCAATTGTGATAAAATGTATGTTACACAACAATAGTTAGTGCCTATATTACAGTTTCATATTTAATTCATATAAAAACCTAAAATGTTTTCATAATATAGATTATATACATTTTTAACTCATTGATAATTCATTATTATCATAATTTTTAAGTTAGAGTGTAAATAAATGACCACATCTTACACAATTTGTTTTATTTCTCATAATTATACCTGCATCTTTTCTCTAACGAATATATACTTTTTATATCAAATAATGTAAAATTTTAATATTTATACTTGAACTACCTGTAAAATAATTATAATAAAACATTACTTTGTAAAGCATTAATACTGTAGTAAATGATTAGTTTCTGTATTTATGTAATTAACAGAATATTAAAGAATATATTTTAGTAAAAAAAATCGTAAATACTTAGCATCAGCGAAGTGGAGTCCAAATACTGATTTCTCAGTATTCGGATTTTAATGTAAACCCACATTTCTTTTTTCAATTTTGCGACACCGCCATCTGTTAAATGTTTATGGAAATTTTTACAATATATTTTGGAAACATCTAATAGTTGAGTTTGTTCAAAATAAAGCATTAGCTTTCTTACCTTTTTCTATATCATAGCAGGCAAACGAACAGATGGGTCACTTTATGTTAAGTAATCACCACCGTCCATAGACACTTGCAACACCAGGGGAATCGCAAGTGCGTTGCCAGCCTTTGTTGGGGAGGGGAAGAGGAAAGAAAGGGGAAGGGGGGATGGTCTTCGGAGCTCTCACTGACCGAACGAAACGCAACACTACAAGCACTCTTACTTCACGTCGGTTTTCTGTGAGGATGGTAGTACCCTGGGGCGAGCCGACGCATTCATGTTGAAACCATTAATAGCTGCAGCTTGGCTCTACCGTCCCTTATTTCATACTGGAATAAATGATGCTAAAACTCACTAAAATATAAATACTTATTATTTGATATTCATAATACAGCACATTATATTTTGGTTTGTCTCACAAATAAAACATCTTCAGTGGTTCCCACAAATTAAGTTGTAATAAGCCGATTTCTATATGATTCCAAACAAAGCAAAATATGCACTAAGGTAACTAACAACAGACATACTTAATATTATAGAGGTAAAATTTGTGACAGAGTAGGGAGTAATCTCAGGTACTATTGGTCCGATTTTAATATTATAAAGAGGTAAAGTTTGTGACAATGTAGGGGGTAATCTCAGGAACTATTGGCCCGATTTGACGATTTCTTTCAGTGTTATATAGCTCATTTATTGAGGAAGATTATAGGCTATATATCATCACGCTAAGACCAACGGGAGCGGAGCATCAATGAAGAATGTTTCAAAATCAGGGTTGTTTTTCTTTTGAGGGCTTCCGCAGTGTCTTAGCGTACCTTAAATATATCAAAAACTAAGATAAACTATCATAATTAAATTGTCTGTTTGCCATTTTGTACGAAAGTGTAAAGGTAGTCCATCTTTTACAAATAAAACAAATATACAACTTTAATCAAATTTCTTTAATTCTTACATAACAACCACAAGTTCTAAATTAAACATTGAGATTATTTTTTACATAGCTGTGTTTATATAACTGTAATATCCTACATGTGCAGTTCTTCACATTATTGATAAGTATGAAAATGAAACAAAACAAAGTTACACAAATAGTCAAAATAAATTATTAACACAGCCTCTAAGTTTTATAAAAATATATATTTACCATGAAAAGCAAAATACATTTCAAATTTACATATTTAAAACTAGATATTTCAAAAAATATCTTGAAAGCAGACTAGTTTTCACTACAATATAGTATAAACTACACAATGTAATGTTGTTGTGTATATTTAGATCTGTGCTAATACATATGATAATGGAATCTTGTTTTAACAATTCAAATACTATAAGGTTGTTTTTTAAGTTACAAACTTGTCATACACACAATCAAGAAGGGATATATTCACCAAATATAACACATGTCACCAGCGTGATCAAATATTACATAGTAAGGATATAATTACTCCCTTGTGCTAATTATTATGCATATAGGTAATACTTTTTACAATTTTTCCTTTCTCATGTGAAGCATTTATAGACAATCTTGTATTATCATACAGATATGTTTCCACCAAAAATTTCCTTTATCACACAATTTTTCAAGCCTTGATACAACTACAATTTCTTAGAAACCTTCACGAACAAATTACATAGGCTAGAAGTTTTAAACCTCAACCAACCTCCTTTCAAAAACTGCAATTATATCAATTTGTACATCAGGAGATTTAACATTTAAAATGAAATATGTGATAAACTTTGAAAAGATGAAATAATAGGCCAAACTTTATTGGAATGTCATTAGGTCCTATTGTAGAAGGAGAAACTCCTCATATCACTACACAGTAATATCAAGAGGCTTATGGACTAACTAAAGAGAAAGAAATGAACAGTGGTGGAAAATGTTGGATACTCACACCAGTTGATAGAATAAAGTTTCATCAATTGTTTTTATGAAGTCAGAGACACATCATTTGTCAATCCCACTAATAGCCACTGAATGCAGTCTATCAACATTCACACAAAACAAGCATAAATACATGTCAAATTCAAAATACTCTTGTAACTGCAGTTACTAATTTTATTCATAATTGTTTAATAAAGTGGCATGTTATATTATGTCAAAGAAAAAATATAATTTTAAATAAACATGTATCAAGAATTACCCAATAACTGACTTACCCTTTCAGTACAATTGTTTGATCATAGTCTTATTCAAGCCACCTACCAAATTTGTACAAAATAAGTTTTCTATAACAAAGAAAAGTAAATTTCCATTGTAAAGATAAACTTTGGTACTTTTGTATTAAATGCACCACACTCACTGACCGCTTTCACGGCCTGTTAATGTTATCTTTTTACGTAAGTCTAACATAACTAAATCAAGACAAAACTGATTTGGATTAACATAAAACTCAACATGTTGATAATACACGAAATGGTACTTGCCTATTAATGGCAACGCAATGCAGTGCTCCCGCTGTCTTTATTTCACAAGTCTAACTTAACCGACCCAAACCAAGACGGAAAATTAAGAAAAATAAATTGGTTCGATTACTTTTTTTTAATTCGAATGCTTGCTCTTTTATCTTGGTTTGGTTATTTACATACAAAAAAGATTAAGCGAGCTAGTCGCTGTAGCGTTCAGCGAGTACCATGCAAAAATTTGATACAAAAGTACCTATGCTTTTTACGTTACTTTTTTTATTTGTTAGACCACCAATAACCACGAGAGAGATGCAGACATTTTTAATACACATTAAACAATTTACCTAATTGAAATAACATATTTACAAAATAAATTACATTATATACATGTCATCACTAGGAGTTCAAGGTATTTTAACAATGAAAAACGAAACAAATAGAAATTATTACACAAAAATTGTAAAAGTATGTTTCAGATTCAAAATTAAATTTCTTTGGCTCAAAGTGATCATAATAAGATATAATAAGTTTCCTGTCTAATCAGATATTGAAACTAGGACACATTTTACCATGTAAGCAAGGAAAGCAAAACTAACAACTACAAACATATTTGTCAGTACATAGTACATGTTAGACTGCTGTTCAGTTATAACTTCACTTTCACTCGACATGTCATTTTCAGACAGTAACATTGCCTCTTCTCTCTGTTTTAATAGCAATTCAATCTCTTCAACATACTCAGGAAATAATTCACAAAACATTTTATTTTTTAAATTAATCTCTAAGGAATCTGCTGCTAAACACCGCTTCTGATATTCAGATGTCTCTATTGAACCTAATGTGGGGGTTTTCTCCAGCATAAAACTTAATAGGCCTGTCAGAATGGTCGATATTGACCAAGCTGGATTCCATGTATCTGGGTGAAAGTCGGTGATGCTAAGGCACAGTCTGGTGTTGGTCTTGAATCTTCCATTCGGAGTTATCATGTAAATAGATGGTGGTTTGAATGGAAACTCTCGGGGGAATATGATTTTTCCGTGATAATAACCGCCCTCGTATGGACTTTTCTCAGGTCCTTTTACAACGTAGTGCCACTCCAATATGTTTGACGGTACAGGCTCTGCTGTCACATATGGTACAGGATCGTTTTTCAGTCTCAGGTAATCCTGTTTCAATCTGCTAGTCGCTCCAGTGACTTTCGTTTTTGCCATATCTTAAATATATCATGCACTTTTGAGTTAAATACGAAGCTTAGTTTTGTTATATTTTTAAAGTTCTTATTTGAGGTTATTGGCTCAAATGTTCAATCACAAAAACGAAATCAGTCGCGAAATAAATAAATACCTATCACGTCAAATAGTCAAATGTCTTTCTACAGTTTCTACCAACAATGCGTCATTCTCATAGATTGTCATTTTTAGTGTTGCCAAAGTCTTCTAAGACCGAAAATGAAAAGTTGTAACAATAAAAAATAGAGGAATTATGTAATACTAGTAGTATCCGCAGCTCCACACGCGTTTTTTAAAAATTGTATTAAAGAATTATAAAATTGTGAGACTTATGTGTAATGATAGAAATGCTCTTTAAGAACAATTGTAAGAACGAAACGCACGCTGCTTACAGTAATATGTAATGTGTACATTAGATATATAAATACTAACAGTGTGCTAAATGAGGTTTGTCATCAGCAGCATATTTGGAACCTTAACCCACCATATAACTATCTCAGTGCTCACTTACACTATATAAGAAACTAAAAAACAATTTCTTAATATGTTATTATAAAGATTTATATTTACATTAAATTTAATATACATTTAAATTTTAATTAAGATTTTGAAACTATAAAAAAATAAACGCTCGTCTGTTCCGTAAGAAATTATATTATGGAACTCTTTACGTAATACGTTTATGGGCTAAGATCTTATTAGGAAGACCTCGTCTATCTTCAAAGTTACTAATAATGATAATGACGAATTGTAACCAATAAGTTGACAATTATGTCTCTAATTAAAAAAATAAAGAATGAGTTGAAATCTTGCTAAATTTTATATGGATAAAATCGCGGGTAACAGCTAGTCTAAAATAGAATAACCTCAATTACTTTTTATAAGGTTCGCTGTCTACCCGTGAAAGTCCCGTGAAAAACAGTTCAACCCTTTTGGAAATAACACAGTGGGCGAAGCCACGCTTAATAGCTAGTATAAATTAAAATTACTTAAATTACTTTATATGAGGTCACCTATCTGCCGGTGAAAGTCTCGTGAAGATTGGTCTAACCGTTTTAAATATAGACCTACAGGCGAAGCCACAGCTAGTATAAACTAAAATTGCATGAATTACTTTTTATAAGGTTAGCTATTTGCCAATGAAAGTTTTGTAAAGATCGGTGTAACTGTTTTGGAGATAATGCTGCGAGCAAAGCCACGGTTAAATAAAAAAAGTCGCGGGTAATAGCTAGTCTAAAATAGAATAACCTCAATTACTTTTCATAAGATTCGCTATCTACCAGTGAAAGAAGATCTAACCGTTTTTTAGATAGTACTGCAGGCGAAGCCGCGGTTAACAGCTAGTATAAATTAAAATTGTTTGAATTAATTTTTATAAGGGCAGCTATCTGCCCATAAAAGTTTCGAGAAGATCGGTATAATTATTTTAGAGATGGGCAAAGCCACGATTTACAGCTAGTCTAGATTAAAATATACTATATTATTTGTTATGGTATCCGTTATCTGTTGGTGAAAGCTCTATGAAAATTGGTCCATCCGTTTTGGAGATAGCATTGCAGACGAAACCGCGGTTAACACTTAGTCTAATTTAGAGTAGCCTATGTCACCCGCCGTAATGTCAGCTATCTGCCAGTGAAATTCCCGACTTAATCGGTCGAGCCGTTTCAGAGATTACCCGGAACAAACGGACTGACAGACAGACCGACAAAAAATTTAAAAATTGCATTTTTGTTACCAGACGCGTGTATACTTTCATACCCAATCAGTCATTTTTTCTATTTTGTTGTTATATACAAACACTTCATTTTTATTAACCGACTTCAAAAAAAGGAGGAGGTTCTCAATACGTCTGTATTTTTTTTAATATTTGTTACCTCATAATTCTGGACTCGATGAACCGATTTTGATAATTCTTTTTTTATTTGAAAGCTGGAAATCTTTTGTCTTAATCTATCTTTTCTTATTCTTTTTTTTATATTATAGAGAGCAAACGAACAGGTGGGTCACCTGAAGGTAAGTGATCACCGCCGTCCATAGACACTAGCAACACCAGGGGAGTCGCAAATGCGTTGCCGACCTTTTAAAGAAGTGTACGCTCGTTTCTTGAAGGCTTGTAAGTCGTAGTTGTTTGGAAAAACAGCCGCCGGGAGTTGATTCCAAAGGGTCGAAGTACGAGACAGAAATGACCTTGAGAACTTTACCGTGGAAGACCTCCACCCATCCATGTGGTGTGGATGAAATTTCAGTTTCAGGCGGGTTGTACGGAAGTGGAATGCAGCGGCAGGTATAAGTCCAAACAACTCCTCTGAACATTCTCCGTGGTAAATGCGATAAAGGACGCAAAGAGACGCGATGTCCAATGCCAATGATTCGAGCCGATCAGATATTATTACCTCGTCGCCGACGATTCGAGCCGCTCTACATTGGATGCGGTCAAACGAAAGTATATTGGGGCGCTCCAGCCCAAAGGTGAGAACAGTATTCCATATGTGCCATGGGCAGACTTGCGCCTTATAAAATAGTAAACGATGTTCTGGTGTGAAATACAGTCTTGCCCTATTGAGGACACCTAGTTTTTTGGAGGCAACATTGCTTTGCTTTCCAAATGACCGCCAAATTGGACGACACTCGATATGTCAACGAATAAGGATACCGATACTGAATTTGGCGACTAAGGGGTCTTCCTGAAAGCTAGGCATTACGTCAAATTTTGCGGTAAAGGCGCAAACTTGTTTCTTTGTGGGGTTAAAATGGACCAAGTTCTGTTTAACCCAATGTGTTCTCCATTTCAGACACAAGTTGATTCCGGCACTCAACAACACCATCCCGGGAAATATTAGAATAGCCAGTGTATAAAGCATCCCCAGTACTATCGTCCGCATAGCAGTGAATGTTGCTTACTTGCAACATATCATTGATATACAGAAGAAAGAGAGTAGGGAATAGTATACAGCCTTGTAGGACACCAGCATTTACAGGCATTAAATCCGAGCATGCACCGTTGACTAATACTTTTATGCTTCGGCCCGTGAGGAAGCTAGACACCCAATTGCATAAATTCCCGGGAATTCCATAGGAAGTAAGCTTCGAGAGAAGCGCCTTGTGCCAAAACCCGATGAAAAGCCTTCGCTACGTCTAAACTTATAGCTATGGCCTCGCCCTTGCTTTCAACGGCCTCCACCCATCGATGTGTCAAAAAGGCTTGAAGGTCACCAGCTGAGCGACATTGGCGAAAGCCATATTGGCGGTCGCTAATAAGCTGGTTCTCCTCAAGGTACATTAAGAGCTGGCAGTGATGGCGATTGACCGATAGTTCGACGGCTCTGAGCGGTCACCTTTTTTTGGGATCGGATGCACGGAAGCAGACTTCCAAGATGCTGGCACAACGCCTGTGGAATAGGAGTGCCGAAAAAGACGCGCAAGAACTGGAGCCAGTTCCGGAGCACATGTCCTTAGCATAATTGCGGGAATCCCGTCGGGTCCACTCGACTTTGTAATATCTAAGGAGAAGAGCTTCTTGCGTATATGTTTTTGCAAAAACTGCACATTAGGCATGCAGCTTTTACAACGTGCTATGATCAGTGGTGACTTACCCTTGTTATCTAGAGCCGAGTACGACACAAAAAAGCGACCAAGAAGTTCGGCTTTGTCTTTAGCGTCATAGGCCAACGAGTTATCTTCCTTCCGCAATGGTGGGAATGATGGCAGACTGAAGTTCCCTTGGGCGGGTTTGGCGAGAGACCAGAATGCCCGAGTTCCAGAGGGTACACGAACCAGTCTCTCACCAATTTAGCCAATGAAGGTGGACTTTGCTAAGACTATCGCTTTTTTGTAGGACCAGGAGGCATTGTTATATTCCTTTTTGAGAGCACTGTTATTTACATCCTTTGACACTAACGCGTCTACCACCAGATTTTACGCTTAATTAGACGCTTCCTGCGTTTGGCCAATCTGCAGGAATGACCAAGCCAAGGTTGAGTTTTGCCACCGACGGGTACTAGGGAGTTAGGTATAAATAATACCATCCCATGTAGTATAGTGTCGGTTACGGCATTGGCGACAGCGTCAGGATCATCCAGTGAGAAGCATACTTGCCTCCAGGGAAAGGATGCGAAGAAAGCCCGCATGCTATCCCAATCGGCTAACCTATTGTGCCAAACTTGGTGGCTGCCCTCTGATTTCGGGCGAAATGGGCGCGAGAGAGACACGCTACTCCGAATCAAACAATGGCCCGAATAGCCTAAAGGGGCATCAACGGTAACCCGATAACTGTGCGGATGAGAGGTCAGCAGAAAATCTAATTCTAGCACACCAATAGGTTTTAAGAACAAAAGCATTAAACAAGCTATTGTTAATTTTTATTAATATTTTAACAACGAACTTTCTTGTACAACTAATATAATGACCGCTACAAATTCATAAGGTCAATAATAAGTACAATTAGATAAAAAATACGCAAGTATATAAATATTACGATCAAGTTATAATATATTTATATTGTACTATAGCTACTCTCTACTCTGAATCTGAAACTCTACTCCACACTCCACAGAATATTAGTCGTACTCTACTCTGAAGGTAGCCGTAAGTACGGCCTTACGCACAATAATAGGTCTTTAAGTCTGTGATCTTCTCTTTACCTATGAAATTGCCGTTCTGCAGTATTGGCTACCGGCCATTTCAAATCAAAATAGTTTTTGTTTGGCTAAGAATTTTAATTTTGAATTAATTTTATTTTAAAAACATGGAATTCTTTTTCCAAAAGTAGTCATTTGTTTATTGATTAGTGTTAAATTTTCATCGCATTTCAATATTTTTTGTCATCATGGATACGTTAAAAATTCGAGTAATTATGGAATATGAGTACCGTTGTGGCAGCAACGCGGTACAAGCGGCACGCAACATCAACGACGTTTACGGAGCTAACACTACAAACCGACGCACCACCTGTTATTGGTTTGCTCGCTTCCGTTCTGGGAATTTCGACCTGAAAAATGACCCTCACGTTCGTCCGAAGACTTTGGTCGACAATGACGAATTAAAGTTGGTTGGATCCTGGTTCAGCACCCAAACAATGCCCTAAACGAAAACTTACGCTTAGAGAAGTGATGGTCACTGTTTGGTGGTTTAGCGCTGGTGTGATTCATCACAGCTTCTTACCAAACGGGGTGAGCATTACTGCAGATGTGTATTGTAAATAACTGAACACAGTGATGGAGAAGCTGGCACATCTCCAACCAGCACTGGTCAATCACTCGTCTCAGCTGCTCCTGCATAACAACGCGCGACCTCATACTACACAGCAGATGGTCTCCAAGTTTCAAAAACTGGGGTTGGAAGTTTTCCGTCACCTGCTTTAGTCACCAGACCTTGCGCCTACAGACTACTTACTTTTTTCAGAATTTGAATAACTCCTTGGTGGGAAAAAAATTCAATACCCAAGAGGCAGTACAAAATGCCTTTTGATATATGCAGCTATTTCAGGGCGGTCAAAAAGTTTGGCACGGACTATAACTGGTTATATCTATGTACGCATGCAATCGAACGAAATATTATCTCACTTCTTGATTACGTCACATTAATTTTACTATTGTCCTATATGTTCCAGAAATTTGAGAAATCTATGCATCCATACTGAATTTAAATAATGTTTCATGACAAATAAACAATCATAGGAATTATGTATAAACACTGAAGTTAATATGTAATTATATATTTTTATAAAATCGATTAAATTTTCCTTGCATAATGTATTAATAGATGAAGCTGTACGTTAATAAACAACTTGTTGCAAATATTAACGTAACAATTTAGAGGTTAAAATACTACTGGGACAATCATGATATTACCTCACCAAATTAGAGGTAGTAATAAAAAAAAATACTAATCTTTTTTACTTTTATTTTATGTATAATAATAATATCTTGTTTTGCTCACTTTAGTATTATATATAAGCTGCAAGACAGTTAAAATAAGGTCAGAAAAACGGTGGGGACTAGTAACTGTCTGTAGAACAAAAAACACATTTTAAAATACAATACATTTATTAAAATAAACCTTTGGTAAATCTTTAATATCATTTAACAATATATATCAACTGGCGCAGTTCAGCAGCATAGTCCTTATCTCATGATTTAACTGTTGCAGTAACTCCTCGTTGGGATCATCGCCCTGCATGAGGGTATCACGTTGTGAAATCAATTCGTTTAACCTATCATTTATAGGATTTTTCGGTGCAAGCCTGTAACATAAAAAAAAACATATAAAACATTGGTGTTAATTAGACAATACTTACATCAACAATATAAATTTTATTTGTATTGACGCCCCTTGAGACAGTTAATTTACTGACCGATGATTTGTAGGATTATATCTTTCTAATGACTAGTAATTTTTTTTTAATTCCTAAACTTTGTATTTAGCATTAAAAGCTTACTTGATTCTTGTGTTTTTTTTGCAACCAATCCTTTATATTATATTATTACTACCATAGCTGAGTAGGTAATAATATTACAAGTGTCTTAAGATAATTTGAACGTTCTAACAAGACGGTGGCTCTCTTGTTAGAACTTTCTAGGGAGTTTCATCAGTGGCATCTCAGTATTCTATGTCATCTCATCTATTTTCCATCTAATTCTATTTATACATAATAACAGAAATATATTACGTAAAATGCCACTATTTTTACAAAATATAGAGTCAAATAACGCAAGATTATGTATAAAAATGCATAACCACTAAATCCTGCCAAAAACTCCTACAAACGTTTGCAAATATAATTTTATAGTACAATGGATATGCAGATAGATGGCGTTAAAATAAATCAGATCGCAATAACAATCTATTTCACCTTGACCTTTTAAATATTTCAAACAAAAATTTACAATATACCAGGTGACTGTTTAAACAGTAGCAATATTTTTAGGGGACATTCTACAATCGAATCTCGTTTTGAATCAATTAAAAACTAGGTGCTTCATATTTGACCTAATTATCTAGAAAAATACAAAAATTATACACAATCCTCTACGCCTTCTATGTTAAAGCACAGCGTCAATGACCGTGGGGTAATTCTCCTTTAAAAACTAAAGGGTTTATTATCGGTTTTACTATTGAAAATTATTAACTCCGAGTCGTCCATTGTGGCTTTTGACACTAGTCATTGCACTTAAATATATTATTTAATTTACACATTTGTAGCTATACTTTTGAAAGTCTTGGAACAAACTTTAACTTAGGTTTTCTTCATTGTTTATTAGTATTTGTTTTGATAATATTATTTTATATGTTAAATGTGACCATGAAGTGTCATATTCAATATTGCGAGTGTCTAAACAGTATTTGGTATATGTATGGAGGCCCATGTTATAACAACTCCATATTTCTGCAAACATATATTATATCTATTACATATACAAAGGGCATTATTAATGCAAGCACTGTTAAATCACGTTGGTTTTCTGTGGGTCGGGTGGTACTACCACGGAGGATCCGACCCATTCATGCTGAAACCAATAATAGCTTGAGTGTGGCTCTACCACCTACAAGATAATTATGTTCGATTAATGTATTAGAAATATTAAAACAGTATAAAGTAAACTACACTCACTTCATGTCATCATAAATCTCCAATCCGTTATGCCCCGTATTATCTGTAATTACAATATTATACAAAAATGTTTTTAATCCACTAAAGTAGTAATAATAACAATTCTATAAATAACAATATAATCATATCTATATTTTTAAGCTTATAATTGAAGTAAATATTGTATTAGATATACATAAAACATAATTACATTTAATCATGTATCCTTTTTTTACCTTAAAAGTTTTCTTTCAAAATTAAACAAATAAATCAATAAAATAACAAGTTTTTACCTGATTATGAGAGCTTAATTTTATATGTCCCGGACATTACGTGACTTATTTAGATTAATTATTGACACGTTCTTATCTATACAGTCCTAGCCAATCTTTTTTGCAGCTTCAAATATAACTGTAAGTTCGTGCTTTAGCATAACAAAATCAAAGAAAAACAAATAGTTAAAGTAGGTAAAGGTGGCAGCCAGCATGTGCTGAATTGTGTACCTTTGTAGTATAGCCGTGGCATTATTTTAATATATTTTAACATTTAATTTCTTTATATTTTCTATGTTATATACATCTTTATTACTCTTTCTAATATTATATTGTCAATGTATTTGCTGCAATAAACATATTTTCTTTCTTCTTTCTATGTCAATTTTTGAACTTACTGACCGGGTGAAAATGTATAGAAAGTACACAACACACACATCAAGTACTTACTTATAATAGACTGTGTTTCCAAAGCCGGAGTGTTTGCTAATAAGTCTACATAGAAATCATCTTTCAATTTATGAATGTCGACCGTCTGATTTGTAATGACTTCTTCTTCATCGTCTATTGTATCAAGTCTAAAATATAGAAAGATATGTGATAGAAAATAACCTCCCCACACTTGTTCCCTTATTCGGTATCTAGGGTCTCGAACAGTATTATATAATATACTAATGGATACAGTGGACATTGTTTGACCTGATAAAAAAACCTTCAAGTTAGACATAAGCTGTTGCTGACTTTTTTGTAGGCATTATCAAGCTCTACAATTTTTCTCTAAAACTCAATCACATATCTCACATTATGGTAGCGTTTGAAAGAAATATTTTCGTTCGACCATTTTTTTTCGACTTTTACAAATGCGACTACCACAAAAAAGTCTTTTCATTTTTCCGGTTAATATATAGCCTGACACAGAGAATGTGGCTTTCTAATGGTATAAGAATTTTCAAAATTTATAACCTACGGCCAAAAAAAATGATATACCTAAAAACTGTACGAATAGCCGTTCAGTAATTTTTGAATTTATCATGAACAGACAGACAGAGAGACAGATGTCACGGAGGACTTTATTTTATATCATGTATTGGTGAAAATTAATACAGACCCCAGGTCTCCCAGCTGCCTCCTGTCCTGCCGCAGTTGGGTCAACATCTGCTTCCTGGTGTTCAGTTTGAGCAGGTGTAGTTCCCGGAGCGCTCGGCCCCATTGCTCCTTGAAGAATGCCTTCGACTGGACAGCGCTGTCCAGCTTCTCTTCTAAACACCGCTGTAATTACATTTGCATCTTCATTTATACGCTAGCTGATACTCACGACTTTGTTTGTGTTGCTTGTTATACTAAAATATTACATACTAGCCTCTGCCCGCGACTTCATACGCGTGGAATAGATACACTAACACGCAGCAGTTCTCAAAAGGGAAAAACAATCCCGACTTTGAAACATTCTCCATGCACATTCTGTGCTCCGCTCCTATTGGTCTTAGCGTGATGATATATAGCCTATAACTATTCTCGATGAATGAGCTATATAACACTGAAAGTATTATTGAAATCGGACCAGTAGTTCTTGAGATTACCCCCTATGACGTCACAAACTCACAAACTTTACCTCTTTATAATATTAGTATAGATATCGGCACTAATTTTTTTTAGCTGTTCTACTGATCATTCCACCAACATTACCTATAAAATATCAATAAAATTGAGTATTACACCTAAATTTCTTGCCTTCTATATCATCATTTATAAAATATAGTTTAAGATCAGATATTACTGGTTATCTTTAATATGCCTCTATATTTCACTACAATGTACTGATATATTTCATTTACACATTAATGGTTGGCTTGAATAATAGGTCACAAGACAAGTAATTAAGATTCATCTGAACAGACTAATTTCTCTGCTGTATCAAAATGCTAGGAATATCCGTCTTCCAGCCAATGACTTACCAATTCCTGTATAAGACTTGCAGTTTGATCCTTCGTCAGACCGGAATATTTGCTTTCAGCTTCCTTTTCGGAATTCCTTAGATTGTTCTGGAAAAGAATAAATAACTGCCATACATTATAGTCACTTTACGGATGTTAATATAAAAAATACATAGATAAAATATTTATTCATAACATAAAACTTTAATATTACTGAATCTATGCTAATACTACAAAGCTGAAGGGTTTGGTTGTTTGGTTGAACGAGCTAATCTCAGAAACAACTGGGCCGATTTGAAAAGTTATTTCAGTCTTAAATAGCTCATTTATCGAGTAAATCTATATGCTAAATATCATCACACTAAAACCAATAGGAGCGTAGCAGCAATGAAGAAAGTTTTAAAATCAGGGATTTTTTTTCCTTTCGTGAGCTTCCCCTGTATTTTATTTAACCCAAAGTGACTACTCCATGCGGACAGAGTCGCGAGCAGAAACCTAGTATATATATAAAATTTAAATAATCAGTCAATATAAAATATTAAAGTTTAAAAAAAACTATGATTTTTATAGGTAAGAGAAAAGATTAAAGAAAATTATAAACAAAGTTTATTTTTCTTCTGTACTTATATGACTAAGAAAATAAAGAATACAGATTAAGTCGCGGGTATTGGGTAGTTTAAGCATAAAAATTCATAGAAAAATATTTTACACTGGAAAAATAAATTTTATAACAGAGAAAAAAGACCATGATTGAAAGTTTACATTAAAATATTACTAATATTCTAATTTTTCCTATAGGTTACTTACTTTATTTCTACTTAACGTAACTCCGTTAGGAAAACGCACAGATACGTAGCGTAAATCCTTATTCTTCCTTCAAAATTTCAAAAAACGATATTCGAAATACCAAAAATACATAAAACTACACATATTTGTTGAACCGATTCGCGTCCCATCTATAATAATTTGACGGTACTATGTGCAATAATGGAACGAAATAACAACTTTCTAAACTACTAGCCCCTGCCCGCGACTGTGTCCGCCTAGTAATAGTTACTCTAAGCCAACGCTAACATACAGCAGAAACTCTGAAAAGGGAAAAAATCCCGATTTGGATCATTTTTCACCTGTGCCATTTGCCTATTGGCCTTAGCGTGATGATATATAGCCTATAACCTTTCTCGATATTTGAGCTATATAACACTGATTCAAATCAGATCAGTAGCTCCTGAGATTACCCCCTACAACGTCATAAACCTTTTCTCTTTATAATATTAGTATAGATTAATGCGTTTTATTATATCCTTTTCCTCTCCTGAACGAGATAGCACTGATGAAGGGTTTCCTTATGTGAATAAAAGATGCTGACTGAACCATCAATTGATGGTCAGAATCTATAAAATAATCTTCATACAACACCTACTGCATATCTTAAGCACATACCTTGAGCACATCCACCTGCTTTTCTAATTGCATCACCTTTAGCTCCAACTCCTCGACTCTCATGTCCTTGAGTTTTATCTGGTGATTCATATCATCTTCCATCTTCTGTGAGGCTTCCCTCAGTTCCTGGTATTTTGCTGTGTAATGTGTTTCCAGGGCTTTCTTAGCATCTAATAACTGCGATAAATAAAATTGAGATACATTATATAAAACCTTTGAGACACAAACCAAGACATAACTGACACATAGTTCAGTGAAGCTGTCAAAGCCTTGCTAGACCAATAGTGTAGTTAGTTCGAAAAAAAAAAGCTTTATGACTGACACATATTAGCAATTTCAAATGTCTAGAAATGTGCAGTTCTGTATATTTGTCTTATAGTGGAGAACATATATGAGACATGATAAACACACCACACCGATTATACAGACACACGATATCCAGACATGCACCTTAACACAAACTGGTGGAAGGGTTTACTTTTTTTCCCTTATCGAACTGAATCATGTAGTTTAGTTCGTTTTTTTCCGATTTACATGTTGTGTTTTTGAATCATGCTATTTTAATTGTATGATTTAAAAATGAATACATGTATAGCTTAGAACAGTTTAGCTAGGTCAGATCGGGTTTTTTCGGTAACAGCCCAAGCCGAGGTGTGTCGTGCACCCTTGAGCATGTTACCTGAACAAAATCGGCTGAGTGCCTTAAGCGATCGCCTTAGTAGTCCGGTGAAGCTGTGAAGGCCTATTAAGGCCAATAGCGTAGTGAGTTCGAAGAAAAAAAAATCAGAGTGTTATCCGATACAGTCGTATGTCCATTGAATCTCCCCAAACTCCACACCACAGTCTTACATTTTTTAAACTGTATTATTACTAGAGCATTTTTATAAAAGTCTTGGTCTAGTGTATAACCCAGTGGGATATCATTCCGATGACCAGCGGTTCGAAACCCGGCATGTATCAACAGATTTTTTGGAATTCTTGTAAATTCAATAATTTAAATTGACGGTGAAGGAACACATCGTGAGGAAATCTGAACCTGAGATTTGTTGTTGTGTTATTACTGTATGTGGGAAAACATAGAACTGTGGATTTTTTAATTCAATATGTTGCGGGCTGGCTATCAATACTAGTAATTAGTATGGAATGATATTTTTGTTAATAATAATTTTTGAGCATTTATTTTTGCTTCCTTTTAATTGATTAGGATAATACATTTATCCTATCATTCTAGGTTTAATGTGTATCTATCTATCTAATACTTTTAAATGAGCAATTCTTGTATATTTATATATCGTTATATATTTAGAATTTCGGAAACGGCACCAGTGGTTTCCGTGAAACTGTATACGTATGTGGTTTCGTAGACAATAAATCGATCTAACTAGGTATCATTCATAAAAAAACTTTTTTTTTATATTTTTCAGGTAATTAAAAAATATAAAGGAAAATTTAGCCGCCGCTGTCAAAACAAAACTAGCTCAGATGGAATTCGAACGCTTCGAAAATCCGTCTAAACCTAGTTCGAAACCGGCTTTCTTTTTTAATATTTTTTTTTTGAGAAAATAAGCTTATTTTGTGAGGCAAATCAAACAGTTTATTTTAATTTAAAAAATAACTTTATTATCATAATTATAAGCCCTTTTTAACCCATTTTTGAAAAGCATCCCACTTGCTTAAAAACAACAGCAAAACTAAAGCTATGTTCCGAAACATATTGAAATCTATATGGTTACATTACAATATAAATTATCAATTACAGCTAGCTACACTATGACAAAGTATGTTTTGCTTTGAGCATATATTAATTATGTTTGTTGTAAATGTTTTTTGTTAACAATTAACCATGTAGCTAATCAGCACTGAGGTCACTTGCAATGGTGGGTCTTGAGATTTTGCTATAACCATTAGTATTTTTTTTTTTTAACTTTATTTTTGGCAATCAATCTTTCCGATTATTAATGCCATTGTCACGTAGTCAATAATATCACAAACTTCGTGCGATCATTCCAATATTAAGCATCGTGTGAAACCATATTCTAACAAGATGGTGGATCCCTTGCTAGAACCTTCCAGGGAGTTTTTGTGGCATCTCAGAATTTCATGCTCCGTGTTATTATTTTCCATTCACTTCACTTATGAATAATAAACTAACTATATTACGTAAAACACCACCAACTTTACACAATATATAGTCAAATAACACAAGATTATGAATAAAATATAAAATCCACTACATGACAGACTAAAATCCCGCCAAAAACTCCCAACCATTAGTATTAATAATTCTTCCTTATTTTAAAAATCTTCCAATAGTTAGAATTTCGAATAAATATTCGATTTGTTCGAATTATTCATTGACTTATATTAGTTCTGATATTATATTCGTAATTCGTATCGAACATCATTAATCGATTCGATTCGAGAATTCTTCACACACTCCTAATTTTATTTTATTACTTTATTTTTTTCACTATTATATTTTCAATGTATTTATTACAGTAAATATATATATTACCTTCTTCTCTCTCTCCGTGTTACGGTACCCTCTGAGACGGAAGTCATCAGTGGCTCTGCTAAGGTCTCCGGCCAAGCTCCGACATTGCTCAATACCTTTACTCAGTTTACATTCCAGCTCCACACGTTTCTTTGCCCACTCCTTTGACAGCAGCTCCAGGTGATACTCTTCTTTCCTTTTTAACTGGAATTCGTACAATCGTATCATTTATTTAGGCCACACAATTTAGACATATTATTGTTTGAATAAGGTAAATAGTTCAACATTTTTGCTAAATATAACCCTATATAGAGATATCAATGACATTCATCACTACATAACAAAGTCTTTTCGCCAAATCTGTGTCTGTCTGTTAGCGATAAACTCAAAAACTACTGAATGGATTTTCATATGGTTTTCACCAGTGGATAAAGAGATTTAAGGGGAAAGTTTAGGTATACCGGCTGAATAGTTAAACAGTCGCATTATGCACAGAAATTACTGAGTACATTTCTAGTTCTAAATAGATTAAAAAAATAAGTGCTCAATATTTGACTTCATCTCACGCCCCGCTAACCTTTATTCGACTGTGCGGCATTACGACAATAAGCAGTTACGTAGTGATTAACCTTCAAAAGCGCCCCTTCAATTTTGTTCATTGAACCTAGGTGTGATTCTTAAAAAAGTATCGTATCAATACATTTCATAGTTTTAGAACAACGTTTAACCAAAGTTCTCTATGTTGTTTATTAGTAATTGTTTTGATATTATTATTTTATATGTTAAATACGAACTATGACACGATTGAACGGTGTCACCCTTTAAACAGTCACCTGGTATAATTTCTCAAGGTTATTTTAAATATCAGGGCAGAATAACGGCCGCCGGGTACGCTAGCAGCAAATATTATTTAAAAGACTAGCTAATAACCACTATTTCATCTGTGTTACCTCTATTATCTCATCAATATATTTTACTACAGAGAATATATGCATCACACCACTTGCCCCACTTTCCACAGCAACATTATACATAAATGCCAAAGTTACATGAAGATCGGTTAAGCTGTTTCGGAGTTCATAGTGGACAAACATTATGACACTGAACTTTTATATATCAAGATATTACTTACAAGTTCGAGATATCATAAATTAAATTATCTCACCTGACACTTAAACAGTTCCTGCTGCTTCTCTTTCCAATCTTCAAGTTCGTCAACGAATCTCTGCATTATAGCATTACGCTCCGTAGGCGATAACATTACTTTAACTAAGTCTGAAATTTAATTAATTAAGGCTCATTTTGGACGCCTGTCAGCGCTTTTAGGAGTCGCTTTTAAGTCAAAGGAGGATATAACCTTTTTAAGTGGAACGCAGTTATAGCCGTTTTGAGCGTTCAGATACATATTACAAATGGTGATCTAGAAAAAATAAAGCAAAAAGTCTTAACAGTAAATTCTATTTGTTATTAAACGGATTTAAGTATATGAAAAGGCAAATGGGGTTGCGTTGCCAGCCTGTGTTTGGAGAATGGGGAGAGAAAGGGAGAGGGGAAAGGAGAGGAAAGGGGAGCGAAGATGGGTCTCCGGCGCTCTCACTGACCGAACGAAACGCAACAATGCAAGCACTGTTACTTTACGTCGGTTTTCTGTGAGAGGGTGGTACTACCCCGGGTGAGCCGACCCATTCATGCTGAAACCAATAATAGCTTCAGCGTGGCTCTACCACCTACCAATATAAATATTCTTTACCGTAGCAAATAATAACATTTTTACGGTCGCCATCTTTATTGAAAAACCCGCCAATTTTGTCAACGCTCACATCGCCCCACCTCCAGACATGGGGCCTCGTGACGTCATCAATCATGTTTTCGGCGCACGACCGCAACGATCACGGTCGTCATATCGTAGTCCGGTGAAGCTGTTAAGACCTTGCTAGGTCAATAGCGTAGTAAGTTCGAGAGAAAAAAAAAAAAAAAAACGGTCGTCAAGTGGAATGGCGAAAAGGCTATTGTGAGCGTTGTGAACGTCTTGTGGAACGCGCCCTTGGAAGTTATATTATTTGAAAACTTTGGTAACGGGCTGTATCACTAGATAGCACTGTTATGTAATTATAAAATTTTGTTTTTTTTTTTTAAAGTCACGACGAATAATTAACCTTCCATCTCAATTATCCAATTAGATAAAGACCACACCGAATCGGGTTAAAATATAAATTAATAAACATCAATTACCTTTTTCATTTCTATTGTTATGGATGCAGGTGTCGCTCTTGCTTGTTTCTAATTTTATTGCAACACTGAAAAAATTCAAATATAGTAATTATTTAATATCGACGTGATTAACTTTTTTAAATCTCTCACCCTCTTATACTTATTTAAAATAATTACTCATCATGTATTACTAGCTTATTCTGAATTATTAATACTAATCAGCCTCCTAAATATAATAAACTAGCCTCTGCCCGCGACTTCGTTCGCGTGGAATAGATACTTTAGGCTAACGCTAACATGCAGCCGAAGCTCTCAAGAAGAAAAAAAACACAATTTTTAAAATTCTTCATTGGTGCTCCCATCCTGTTGGTTTTAGCGTGATGATAACCTATGATCATCCTCGATAAATGAGCTATATAACATTGAAAAAATTTTTCAAATCGGACTAGTAGTTCCTGAGATTACCCCTTACGACGTCACAAACTCACAACCTTTACCTCTTTATAATATTAGTATAGATAAGCATTTTTATATCCCATGTTCCTGCACTAATTTAGGCATTTACTCTCCGGTTAATAGAATATGAAGATGGTATCATATATTACATAAGATATTTTTTTTCAAGCAGTACAATTTTTCCTGTATAAAAAATACTCTATGTACTTTTGTATATCACCGACGAGAGTTATGAAAAATTTCATGAGGCTCGGTTGAGTAGTTTAAGCGTAAAAGAGACATAAATATACAAAGTCACATTCCCATTTATAATATCCATTTGAATTATGAAACAGTAAGCAGTTTGGATGTGAAACATCTATAGGCGGAGGGTAAACCTGATTGTTGGCGTGGCGACGCAAAGCACCAACATTGTACTATTAACGAAATACTCAAAAACATTTGCAACTCTATCTTGAAGGTCACTTGTTCTACTAGTGTTACGTGGCACGCGATGACGACCTAGAGCCCTTTGATAAACGCCGCCAAACACACCGCGCCTTATCGAATTCTTGCATTTAATAAAAATGAATAATAAATATAATAAAATAAATAAACAGTCATCATTTTATGGAACTAATTTGTAATTTTTTTAGCTTATCTTTACATTATGCCATGACTGATTCCTGTCATAATCTGTTCATTTTGGCATATAACTTATACAAAACAATTTTGATGTTTCACATTTGCCAGGTGTCCCGTGACGGCTCAATTTTTTTTTAATTTATTTAAACTCTGAAACTACCAATCAGATTTCTTCAATTCTTTTTGTTTCGTATATCTTATTGGAACGGAGTTCCTTACGGCAGGCTTGGAGGAGATAGGGATTTTGCTGCGCGACCGAACTGAAAAAAAGGTGATAGTAAAACCGTAAGAAAAAGTCCGTGGAATAAAACCGTTAAATGAGACGTGCGCGGGCGCGACAGTCGTATACACAAGCGAGTAGTGTATAATACCTTTCTCTTTCTCCTTTTTTGTAATTATTTCTATTTCTATGTAATTTTATGTTGTCAAACAAAAATAAAGAGACATATTTTGTTATTTTAATTGATAATTTGAATTACGATTTTTTATTAATTTTACGTAACTTATTATTTCCTAAAATACTGAATTTCCTAAATACTTTTCTGTACTTAAATAAAAACTAATCAGCAAAATTTAAGAGAAAAATCAAGAAAACCTACATAAAATTGAACACGATTTTCTTTGCAAATTACATTAGCTGAAGGAACTTCTTTCCTACCTGGTAGGTGTCCCACGACACCACATCTTTTTTATTTATTTATTGAGCAAGGCTGTGGACTATTTAAAATCACGTTACTACTAGAAAGAGCGGTGCAATTATTATACACATTATTATACACATTATTTTTGAATATATTTTTCCATCTCAGCTTATTTTATAATGCTAGTTGTGCTATATACTACGTAACCTCGCTTTTGCTATATCAAGTTTTTAGCCAGACTCTTACTTCCTTTACTTACTCTTACTTACTCTCACAGAATTTTAATTCCACATGTAATAACTGAGCCACGGCAACGGGTGGCTTAGGCAGTTTGTATACATATAAATACACGCTTCAAAGGATTATAAGCTTTAAAATGTGTATACAAAAACATGTATAGATTGTTTTAATAAAAAAATACATTACTTGTCATCAGCCGCTTCGTGTCTGGGTGTCGATGTGGGCTCGGATCGTACCGGGGTCCCTGAGGTACGTGGCTCTGCGACCTCGCACTGCACCTGCATGTCACTCGTACTGGGTCGTATACGAGAAGCTAACAGTTTCTCCTGGCTTTGTGTGAAAGAATCGCACATTCTCTTTATCAACTCGGCTATTTCGTTCGTCCGTAGGATCGTATCGCCGGAAGCGTTTTTATATCTGTAAATTCAATTTTAATACATTCGAATTTACTCAGTGTTTTTACCAATTTATATTAGTAAATGTATGCGTATTTCAAAGTACTTGTTGGTACATTCCGGGTTTTGAATGGACATTCTACGCCTCCCCAAAATTTTAAATCATCAACAACTTGAGAGGTTGTAATAATCCTCACCTGTCAGTATTATTAACAGCCATGTTGGTATAAGCAGCTGTGGGTCCTCTCGTGTCCTGCTGCAGCTCGGTGCAGCTGCCACTCTTCAACCCGAAGCCTCCAGGTTCTATTTGTTCAACCTCTCTGCCGGTATCGAGCTGCGAAGCGCTCCGAGCTGATAAAACCTTTGATTTCTGTAAATATTGTATTCAAAGTAAATTAAATTATGCCCTTATTTATTACTTCTTTTTATGGATGCATTAACATCAGAAGAAGGAGATGCCACCTTGGTGTATGTTGATGATATTGTTCTTGTCGGCGAAGATGCTGCCGAGGTCTGGTAGACTTATAAAATGGTGAGAAAAACTGGAGATTATTAGTTTGAAATTCAGTAGACTAAAAACTAAACATTTCTTTCGCCGACTTCGATGGTCCATCCAGTTCTTCTCCTATAGCTTTAAATGGTATATCCTTACCAACCTGCTTTGATTTCCGGTATCTCGGTTCACTGATCAAAAACGACAAATGCATAGACAAGGACGTGAGGAATAGAATCAATGCAGGATGGATGAAATGGCGAAAGGTGTTTGGTGTAGTTTCTGACCCACAAGTGCCCTTGAAACTCAAGGGGAAAGTATTCAAAACTATTATAAGACCAGTCATGGTGTACGCATCTGAGTGCTGGGCGACGAAAGAGACGGATGAGATAAAACTTCATGCGACAGAGATGCGAATGTTAAAGTTGTGTGGCGTAATTAGAATGGATAAGATTAGGAATGATGTATCAGAGGAAGTTTGAAAATAGCACCAGTGATAAGAGAAGTTGAGGAGTAATAAGTTAGCATGGTATGGGCATGTAACTAAAAAAGCGTTAAAGTATGATGGTCGATGGATATAAGAGTAAAGGAAGACCGAAAAAGGTATGGGCAGGATTGTGTGAAAAATGATATGTGCGTACAACGTGTAAATACTGAGATAACATCTGACAGCCGAGAGTGGAAAAGGAAAACATGTTGTGCCAACCCTACTTAGGTGGGGTAAAGGTAAGATGTTAAAAGTAAAAAAGAATGAATCATCGACCGTTACAACCAGAAACAATGGTGTTCTAAAATTAAACCGTTTCGAAACGTTGTCGAATCCTTCGAATAATGACGTCATCTTTCCAAAATTCTTTACTGCAACGTTCATCGAGCGAACCGTTGTGAATTTAAGAGTTATATTCGAGACACTGTAGTGAATACAAAGAGAAAAAAAAAGGTATACATATTAAGTGGACTCTGAATGTCCTGTTATAAGATGTATGTATGATTAAAGCAAAATTATGTAATAATGAGCTTCTTTCATTTTGGACTGTAGTATAATGAATTTCGATTGAGGCAAACAGCATTTGATTAACTAATGAATAAAACAATATAGAACATAAAGTATCAAAAATCATAAGATATATCAAACATACCCGAGTGCTATCTTTAGTACCGATATATTTGAGACTCATTTCAACATCAACATAAGGTCTACGGCCATCTCTCCCCCGATCTCCTGACTCTTCACACTGGAGGATGTAACAACGTTCCTGAATCTTCAGTGCATTCTCACTGTTGCAGAATTTTTCTAGAAACAGCTTAGTATCATCTGTGGGTATCAGTTTACGCAAATCCATGTTGCATATACCTAGAAAATAATTAATAAGTTCTTTAAATGATTATTAATGACAATAATGAATAGCAAATTATTATTGCTAATTAGTGTTTTTATTACCGCACAAAAAATGTTTAACAATTTATATTCAATTTGTATCCCAACATGATGCCCACGTCCCACAGCGGGGCAATATGATATGCCGGCAATTTAAAAATCGACAAGACTTTAACCCTTTCGATTTGGGTTATTTAAATGCAATGTTAGATATCGGAGACAAATTTAACAAAAGTCAGATTCTTAAAAAACAATGATGTCAATAATTCTTTGGTATAATTTCGTTTGATGCAACCAAAACATCAACTAGATAATTAGAGTCATCAAGTAAGTTTTTCATTATATGTTTTGAAATTTTACTTACGATGTTTTGATAACAATTTCATAGTGATCTCTTCCTAAAACTTATCTATATTAATATTATAAAGAGATAAAGTTTGTTTGTGACGTTGTAGGAGGTAAAGTCAGAAACTACTGGTCCGATTTGAATAATTCTATTCTATTCTATTATAATTGTTATGTAGCTCATTCATCGACAATGGTTATAGGCTATATATCATTACGCTAAGATCAATAGGAGCAGAGCGCCGATGAAAAATGTTTCAAAATCGGGATGTTTTTCCGCTTTTGAGAACTGCTTCGTGTTAGTGTATCTATTCCACGCGAACAAAGTCGCGGGCAAAGGCTAGTCATTTATATTTCTTAAGGGAACAAAACAATTTTTAAAGGTTAAACATTATGTATGGAGGGAGGGCGCACATATTTTAGAAATGTTAAGGTGGGACATGACCTTGGGAAAAATTGATTTAGACAGTAGCAATATTTGTGGAGAATACTCTACACTCGATTCTCGTTCTAAATCAATTAAAAACATAGATGCTTAGTTTTGACCTATCTTGAAAAATAAAAAAAATATACACAATCCTCTACGCGTCTATGTCAAAGCAGTGTCAATGACCGTCGGGTGATTTCACTTTCACTTGAAAAGGAACGTCAGGAACAAAAAAAAAGGGTTTATTGTCAGTTTTATTATCAAAAGTTATTAACTGCGGGTCACCCATTATAACTTTTGACACTGGGCATTGCATCTAGGTTTATTACGATTGTGTTTTTTTGAAAGTGTAAGGACAAACTTCAACTTAGTTTTTTTTGATTATTATTTTATATGTTAAATATGACCATGAAGTGTCATCATATCCCAGAATACTACCAGTGTTTCACCTTTCATCTTGTATAATTTCTTCTATACATGTGTACGTGACTGAACTCTTCCTAAACGGCTGAAGAGATTTTGATTTTTTTTGTGAATTCAGACAGAGTTTAGAATGATTTAAATTCACAATTCAACCAGGTAGATGGCGCTGAGTTTGAATTTTTGTATTTAACTCTTGTCTGTATAATATGCAAACCTAAACGTAAGGTGTATTCATAGCGTCCAAAAATAATGATAAGAACTTTATAAATGTATATGCTATGAATGTAAAAATTACCTATGTCTTTGTCGTTAGCACATATACGTGTGACAAGGTGTGGACACTCGAAGAAATACCGTCCTAGGGCGGACAGATCCGT
>JACEII010000012.1:4928947-4973099 GCA_014332785.1 Antheraea mylitta | reverse complement strand
CTTAATAGCTACTAAAAAATTCAAAGAAAATCAATTTTTTCTTATATTCAAGGCAGAACAAAGTCTGCTGGCCCAACTAATTTCCTATATTACTAAACTTTAATACAGCCCTTCCACCTTCATATTGTAAGCTTTTGGTATGATACGCTATAATGAAATGTTTCGATGAAAAAAAAAAAATTAGGAATGTCATTTTAAAAAGATGTTTATGTAAAAAGGTGTTAACTATTACGATTTTCTTACCAAGTCTAGATTCTCAACGGCTCCAATAACTAAGCTCAAAATAAAAAGTTGCCTTCCGGTGCCAATTTGTATGAGACCCTCATCACAGAGAAGTTTCGGTTGAAGATCTGGAGAGGAAACTGTTTTCTTGCTCTCTAGTATGTATTCATCTGTAAGAAAACACGTTTTTATTGTTTTTTTATATCCATCGCTGGTTATCTAAAAAACAAGCATAAACAATATACTATACTCATTTAATCTCTGACTCATTCCCACCAACAAATAAAAAAAAAATTCTTGCACACACTTTAAAACTTGGTCTAGTGGTCGCGTGAAGCTTTTAAGCCTTGCTAGTTTGAGAAAAAAAAACTGTGGTTTAATTTTTTTCAGGAGATGTCTGAATTCATTCAATCGAACACATCCAAAATAGAAACTCAGAGCAATTTTGATTTCATTCAATTTGTATCCCATAAGCGATGTTATCAGGAGTAAAGTTATTAAACTAGTTTCTACCAGCGGTTTCGCTCGCATTACTGTAAACTCGACACATCTCTTGAGAAGAGTACTTTCTTTCTTGAAGATTAAATACCTATTACACTTGTAACAATTTATATAGAACATTTTATGAGGGATGATTAGTAGTTAATGTGTGAAAGAGTAACAAACAAACTAACTTTCACATTTATAGTATTATGGTAATGAAGTGAATTGAATATTGGTAAGAAACATATCATCTTACTTAATGTCAATAGCATTGATCTGCCTGTAGGTGGGTTGGTACCAGTAATATTCCTTGGATATGCTATTTCGTTACTATGAAACAGACGAAGTTCATTTCTCTGAAAAATAAATAAAATGTGACTTGAAAACCAATGTTTAAATATCGTAACTTAAATATTAAAATTATGTGTGTGCAAATATTCCAATCCAGATATTATTTACCAGAGAACAATAGTTAATAATTCGAATTTTTTTTTTCCAACTGACTACACTATTGACCTAGCAAGGTGTTAACAGCTTCACCGGACTAAATTCGAATAATTATCAAGTAATAAATAAGTACTACATTCATGTACATTCAAAATAGTTCAAAGTACTTGAGTAGTCTGAATATTGTTTTTGAAATCTAATTGAAATACTGTTATTTGAATTAGTTCAACCACTATGTGCACATTCCTTGCAAAAATATGCTTTGTTAACTGTCAGCTTATTCTGATTATCATGTATAGAAACCTTATAGAGTGTAGACAGAGTCAATTAAAGCTAAATTTCGTTCTTATATTAAAGCTACAGCTAATTAGACAAGGGTGTCTTTCATGGAATCTTGTCTGCTAGGTTCAGACAAATGAAGATTTATAGAAGTTTGTGATTCATTCTAACAAATGGTTGTGTATTTAAAGTAGACAAGGTTAGAGTACAACGGACTGTTATATTCATTGTACCTAAGTCTCTAAATGAAATGAACTTTAAAAAAAATCAAAATAATTCATACAGTTCCATCTTACTACTGAATTTAAATATAATAAGTATGCTTAACCGGAATGAACTGCACAGTAAATAATAATCAACATTTCTTAACAAAATAAATCTCTGAGACACAAAAATCAAAGTAAATATACTTTTTCAAATAAATATCTCATTGTTATTGTATGAAATAGCAACCAGGTATCACATCCACATGATATTCAACTGTGACCACAGCTTATAACTCCAGAACCCCAACCCTATGTCTAGGCATAATAATTTGTTACTGATTAAGATTTTGGGAGCCAAAAGATGGGAAGATTATTTTAAAATAACCTTAGGACCCCTTTGGACAAGAGTGGCTACAAACAGAAAACAATGGAAAGAAATGGAGGAGGCCTTTGCCATTAGGCACACCGAATTACACGATATTTTATAGCTTTGTGATGACAGTACCGTAGTTACAGTAGTATGATGATACTACTGTCAAAAATTTCTGAAAATAAAAGCCCTTATTATTATAAGACTTTGTTGAAAACTGTCCTATGTAAACACCTAACCCACACTTCATAACAACTTGTTGCTCTGCTTCATACATTCACCTATTTTACTTTTGAATATACACTTACAGGTGTTGGTGTGTTGATACGATCTTCAATAGAAAGACTTATCAACAACTGAGGATGACAACATTTGCCTTCTGACCTTACACCAAGTAATCTATGCCAGGAATGCTTCACCTGAAATGTATTTATGACAATTTTTATTAGATGAACTCTAATTATCTATACTAATATATAAAGCTGAAGAGTTTGTTTGTTTGGTTGAACGCTATGATCTCAAGAACTACAGATCCGATTTAAAAGTTTCTTTTAGTGTTAGATAGCTCATTTATCGAGGATGGCTATGGGCTACATATCATCACGTTAAAACCAATAGGAGCTGAGCACTAATGAAGAATGTCTCAAAATCGGGCTTCCGCTGCGTGTTAATGTCAGTATTATATGCGTTGCCATGGTAACGCGATAACATTCTATCGAAAATATTTTCATGGTTTATTTTGTGTTCCTATTCAAAAGGTTTATTCTACGTACTTTTGTTTCCAATTTTTAATTATACGTGGTACGTTTATATCGGAAACATTTCTAAAGTTTATTTTGTGTTGCTATTCAAAATGTTTAGTAGTAATAATATTCGTCCAATAAGATAGTCGAAGGAATTAATCCATACTGCCAATTCTGAAGTTGTCAATATAGGTATTTTTCTTCTATGTCCAAGATAATGTTAAGGTATAAGAGCCAAATACTCTATATAATATTTCGTAAATTTTTATATTCTTAATTTTCAAGACCACAGAGTTCACGCTTCGTGGTATTATTTTTCTTTCATTTCACTTATGCAAAATAAACGAACCATATCACAGAAAACGTCACAAATTTAACACAATATAGAGACAAATAACACAAGATTATTAATAAAATATAAATCCACTAGATGAAAGACTAAAATTCCGCCAAAAACTCCTCAAAAAATTTATTCTACGTTAGTTTTGTACCCAATTTTTGATTTGTGATATATTACGTATAATAAAAGTAAAGTGAGTGTATTTTATATTAAAAATATCCATGATGCTACAAATATCAACATTTTTTTTAATTCTGTGGATATGTCTGTTTTTTTTTATTTGTTACGGGTAATCTCCGAAACGGCTGGACCTATTTGAACGGTTTTTTTTTCTTAGAAATGACTACGCTATTGATCTAGCAAGGTCTTAATAGCTTCACCGGACTACAAGTAATATTTGAACGGGAATTTTACGGACAAATAAGTAACTAATTAGCTGTTTTATTTTAAGCTAGCGGTTTCAGCAGACACGGTTTTTTTTCTTAGAAATGACTACGCTATTGATCTAGCAAGGTCTTAATAGCTTCACCGGACTACAAGTAATATTTGAACGGGAATTTTACGGGCAAATAAGTAACTAATTGGCTGTTTTATTTTAAACTAGCGGGTTCAGCAGACGTTGCCCGCCCTGATAATAAGACAAACTATAGCTATACCTTGCCCAAGAATCATTTTATATATAGTTAAAAACGACATGAAGATGCGTTCTGTAGTTTTTGATCTTATCGCGAACATACGTATATACAGACGTGGAATAGGACTTTGTTTTACACTATGTAGTGATAAACTGTTATCCGTGCATTCGTCGTTCGTGTGACGTGCGCTGTACTGGACTCCAAGAATATATATATACATATGTATATGTATTTATGCCAAAAGGCAGCAAACAGGCTGACGGCCCACCTGATGGTAAGTGGTTACCATCGCCTATGAACAACTGCAACACTAAGGGCATCGCTGTTGTAATTGAAAGTCATATCTTTATATTTGATTTAAATTATAGCAAGGTATGATAATAACTTAATTATATCGACACTATGGACATATTATATTTATATAATAAAAGGTTTAACACATATTGTTCGATAATGTTTAGCTTAATATTTTCATTACTTTCTTATATAGTGTAAGTGAGCACTGAGGGTGATATATAACAGTTTAAAGTTCCAGTTAAGTGGTTGATGATAAATCCTATTCCATTCGATTCACTATTAGTATTCACATATATAATGTACACGTTACCTGTTACAGTAGATGATGTGCGTGTGATACTTACAGTTATTTTTGAAAGAGTATTATTTTAATTTACAATAGATGTGTGATCACAATTTTAAACATCTAATATATTTAAAAAATGCGTGCGAAGCCGCGGGTAACAGCTAGTTGTAAATATAGTTTTTCAATAACATCATACATCAACAAACTTATTTGAAGGGCAAGGCTGGGCTCCAAGTAAACTCAGCAATAGATAGCCAACTTTATCCTTCCGACCTTGTGTTCCCATTGTAAATACTTCGACTTTAACAGGAACATTTTGAACTCTGAGGCTGTAACATAAAAAAAATGGTCTTCATCTGAATTCTACCAACATCACAAACATAAAAGTTTGTATTTTTTATTTTTTCCAGTATTATTGTTAGGTTTTATTATTTGATAACAATTTTATAATTCAAAAACCTGCATAGCTTTCCAGGCAAACCAGATTCAGATAAGATAATGTACTGCAATAATCTATACTAATATTTATGTACAAATTTGACTTGTTTAGACAATGGATTTTCATAATACATCATCAAAATGTTCCTCATGATTTCAGGAGAGATAAAGTTATTTTCATTTAATAAAAAACAGAAATACCATGATAAAAGACTGGATATTATTTAGTTTAAATAGAAATAGATAATTCACCTGTAATTAATTATCCTTAACTGCATATAGGTCACCCTACATAATGTTTTTACAAGTGTTCATCCACTACTAGGAATGAATATTTAAATTCAGTAGTAAGATGGAACTGTATGATTTTTCTTAAATTTTCATTTCATTTTAGAAAGTTAGGTACTTAGGTATATGACACAATTGATTTTAACTTTCTTAAAAAAACAGTTAAAGTTTTATTGTTCATTTATTATTGATACACGCACAATGGTTAATATACGTCGCCAAGAGCATTAGATATGTCCCAGCAGTTGTATTTAACAATCCAGTTAACCTACATGTTCAGTACATTACTATCTCGAGTTTCATTGCTATAATTATCAGCTGCATCATGTGAGATTGTGGTCATACACATAGGTAAAGAATGAAAGAGGCGTACCTACGAAACCTTCTTTTATCGGCCTCCCAAACAAGTTCTGCGTCAAAAACTGGAGCATGCGAGGGCACGACAGGGTCCGTTTCTAGCATATAACCATTTAAAGAGCCACTTACTATAAAGGAGGATTTTAAAAAACCAAATCCTAGTCCTGAAATAATTGAATAAAAAATATACCCATAATAACTTTATAATATAAATGTCATGAGTAGTAGTAGAAATACTACTATTCTAACCTTCTTTTAAATGTAGCACTATTTGTATATTAGGTCCTCGTAATTCGTCCATGTATATAAATATATAACAATATATTTTAAAAACAAAATTTTAATCAAATCAAGCGCTCAGCATAAACAAACGACACTTCTAAAATTAACAATGTTGCCAACAGTTAAGTGTTTTATTATATCGTGTATTATCTATGCTTAAGTGGCCCTTTGGGTTGACGAAAAAAAGAAAATAATTGGAAAAGTACACTATCTTAGAAGTTAAATTCATGGATGTCCATGGTGAAATTTACCTTGAAAAAAAGCTATATTGACAACAATTTTGACAAACCAAATCATATTAACAAGAGAAAAAGAAATGTAATTTGTACATCATCATGGTTTTATACCAAACGTATAACCTAATTTGTTATGTTGTATCCAATATTTTATTTCTAGATTAACAATCAAGATTAATCTTTTTTAATGTAATTTTTAGTATTCCTAGTTTTACCAATATACATGACTATCTTGAAAAAAAATAAGCCATCACGGGACGCCTGGCAGATGTGAAATATCGAAATTGTTCAAATCAAACGAATCTAAAATTACACTATAGGTATGTGGACTCGGTGCGGGAAGAGATATTGCGCACAGTCGCTATGCTAACAATCAGGTTTACCCGCGCCTATAAATATTTTACATCAAAAATTTCCCAGATTATAAGTGCTTATTTGAATTATTGGCGGGATCTTGGAATGCCATGTAGTGGTCTTTATATTTTATCCATAATCTTGTGTTATTTGGCTCTATATTGTGTAATGTTGGTGGTGCTTTACGTAATATAATTTAGTTATTGTGCACAAGTGAAGTGGATAGGAAATAATACTACGGAACATGGATTTTGACTTGCTACAAAAACTCCCAAGAGAGTTCTAACAAGATGGCCACCGTCTTGTTAGTTCATTGAAGTTATATCAATAAACTTATAATATCATTACTCGCTTAATATATAAAATAATGGTCTACTAAATAGAAGACTGGTTACCAAAAATAAAATAGAAGAAATGCTTATTTATGTTTTTTTTTAACTTATACATTATTTTTCATCGGCCAGCTTTCTATTGTGATGAACAAAATGATGATACATCATTTTAATGTTAATAAAACGGTCGCATTATTTAGTTTAAAATAAATTTATTGAGTAAAAGTTTATCAGTAGTAATTAACCAGTTTTTAGTTTTTAAATATTAAAAGTCAATACAAATAAGAAAGACTAAATTTTGCTCCATAAATTTTTGATTTTGTTTCAAGACTAGTCAAAGAGTGTCTAAAATTTTTGAGATACAATATTTTATACAATCCCAAAAATAATAAATTTGAAGTATCTTGTTCTTTGTAACAACTTTTACACCATAGGTATTTAATTGTACGCGCATTTGTTTAATGGTACTGTATAATTTGAAGTTTAAAGACATTTAAAATTCATACAGCAATGAACAAGTTTTGAAACAACGCATTATTTAATTTAATACTTTCTATTTTCTTAGAAATATAATGGAAAAAAGTTTATATTAGAATTCTAAGATTAATGTAAATATCAAAATAATATATATATATATATCAATTTCTACCCTGTTTTACCATTATCTATGAAATTAACGAAAATAAATAATTAAACTCAACACTTGTCGAAATCTACTAATCTGAATGATATTACAAACATATTTGTAATATCATTGACTAATCTAGTAGGCATCTAGCCAAAATGTGAAAATTGTGAAACCCTAAGACTCTGGAACATTATTTTTAACGGAAGTCGGAAGCGGGAGATTATAAAAGTGTTAGAAAGGAGATGACTATTTATTAAAAATACGCAAATAATTGAGTGAAGGCTAATAAAGGATTCGTAAATAAATATAAATCAATTATTAAAATCAAGATGAAATGCCTTAAATTATACTACATGTAAATAATACAAAAAAATTTCATTACATGTAAAATAGCTAGTAAAATGAAAAAAATACCCGTGATTATGGTAAAAGACAATTAAAAGAAGTGTTTTTATAACAGTATAGATTATCAGAAATATTGTTTACTTGCAATGAAGAAGTTTTTGAATGAATACAAAGTGTTGCGAAGTCACTCCGATACGAACCGGGCCTGTAGGTACGGAATCGTTATATATCTCTTTATTTATTTTTATTTCAATTTACCCTACAAATGATTGTGCACATCAAATAAATAAAGGTAAGAATTACTGTTGTATTATACGCATGACGAGTTTAGTTAGACTAGACAACAAGTTGGAGGTTCGGCGCGGCGGCTATTGGCACGGCATGTAGTGGATCACCGAAGCGCAACGAAAAGTAATTTGTACAAAAAAACCAAATTCAGGCTCATTGCAAACTGCGCGGGCGCGTTGTTCGTGATGTTTTGTCTGACCGCACAATATATCGGTGATCATTGTTGCTATCTGTTTTTTGTCTTCACATTTTAATGCGCCGGTAATGTTCCGCGTGCCCGTCGCGACGTTGTACCTTCAGTTTTTTGCTGAAAAAAGTTGTTGAACTCTTAGTAAACAGTTTTACTTGATAGGCAATAGTAGGCTTGTATTGTAAGTGTTTTTTTTTAAGAAAACAGTGGATACTACGCGGGATATGGGAGTTTTCAAATGGTTACGCCGGTAAGTACCCTCAAGGTGTAATTTTTAATCGTTCCTTATGCATTTCTATGCATATATTTTCAAATTCATTGTGAATTGCCTTCAGGATTATAGTATGTATTTGTAAAAACTTTGTGAGGGTCTTGTTCACCTATAAGACTAATCTAATTTAAAAAAAATAGTGATGGTGGTATATGTGTACTGACACACCAAATTGATTATTTTGTAATGTACCTACCTAATTAGATTATTCAGATATTGAAGAGCTATTTTTGAGTTCTAAAAAGCTTTACTTGTGTTCTGGTCATAAGAAAGAATTAATATTGTACATAATTATTATATAAATAAATGTAGATTGATTTTTAAACCCAATCATAATATTTAACAATGGGTGTGAATGTATGTACATTGTGTCTCCACCTAGAATGTTGAATCATCATTTGCTTTTCAATTCAAATGGTCATTTTTTCAATAGAGGCCAGCATCATTGTGAACCGCTGACCATTGTTGTATTTGATGCAGTTTAATTATTGCAAATGCTTTAATGTTGAAATTTAAAATCTGATTGCTTACTTGAAATACATTCAATAGTTGTTAGACCTCTATTCAAGTCCAACTAAACTACAATTTATTTTGAAAATAATTTAATTGAGACTGTATTTTATGGCCTTATGAAGAGATATTAATGTTATTTAGAAAAACTGGTAAGACCTTAGTTTGTAAATTAATTTATAATGTGTCTTATTGGATACTCATATGAAGGACTTTTTTTTCTTATTGGATACAAATATGTAAACAAGTTTCACGGTTGTTAAAAATTTATATTCTACAATGCAATTTATATTCTAAAATCCCCTTTTTCATCATATGAAATGTTCAGATGAAACTGTAATTTAGCTTTTAAAGTTGCCTACTTTAATTCATATTTGTTTATTTATATTAAACTAGCAAACACCCATGGTTTTGTCTGTTAAATTACAATAAAGATCTCAATAACAGTAAAATATAGTCTAATGCCACCTAGTAGTGTGTATATTAAAATGGATAATATTTTTATGAAAAACTTGTAAACTTACATGGTGTGTAGTCAGTATTGATTGCAGACATACCTGTGGCTTTGTTTGTTTTATTAGGATACAGATCTCAATAACAATAAAATATAGTGTAGTGCCACCTAGTGGTGAGTTATAGTAAAATGGATAATATAAGACCTTTATGAAAAAATTGTTAACTTTCACGATGAGTTGCCAGTGTTGGTTGCAGACATACCAACATCAATTTTTTTTTTATATATATAACTGAAATATCAATTGAAAACCGATATTGGATATTAATTTTCTAATAAAGAAAGGTGAAAACGGTAAGAAATATTAATGGAATAATTTTATTGAATAGCAACATAATATATAAATACATGAGAGGAAATTAAAATCGATCCTCTCACGATTTCATTTGGCGTGTCTAATTTTTGTTCCAATAGCGAGTTACCATTGTATTCTTATAACTGTGTAACTACCGATCGGCTTCTCATAGCGTAAGCATGACTAATTGTAATCGCCACCAACTTTCGATCATTTGAATTTGTACCTGTAGACAGAAAACTCTTCCGAGCGGTCGGTTATAGCGCACGATTGAACGATTTCGCGACGGGTACACTACAAAAGAATATATTTCGTCGTGATTGATGGCCTCCATTAATTACGGGGATTCGATCTTGAAACCTTTCAATGCATTCACTAAAACAGTAATATTGAAATTTTACTTTCACTTCAATTGTTGTATCGGCGCACACGGCCGACGGATTGTTTTCTTATTGCCGTACAAATAACTGAAATTGATGCTTGGATTGGACAGCTTCTTATTTATATAAGCTTTATCTTAGTACGATGTGATGTCCGGTATGCTCTCCGGTTTGATTGTTGCGTTACGTAAGATATTTTACTATATAGAACGACACTTTGCAACGTGACATTATCTTAATGTAAAGATAGAGATTAAATAAATTGTACGAAATGGAAATGGCCATACGAAATGGTTTATGATTTATCACAGAGTTGGCAGTTACGTCATCTCGTAATATTCTACACCATCTTTCTATACATATATTATGAATGTAAATCTAACGTGTCTGACCTTAGAATTCTGTGAAAAATATTGCTTCAGATGTCTTGGAATTAGTAGTATAATACATTTCAATCATTTTTAGATATATCTGTTTGTCTATTTGTACACGCATCACTGCTAAAGTACTGCGTTCACGATAAAACCTCACCAACAAATTCATAAAACATGTCCTCTAGTAACATTTATTCTTGGTTTCATTAAAATTGGTTCTCTCTATCAAAAGTTATTGTAATTTTAGTGACGACGCGACTTAAGTACAAAAGAAAAGTAAATAAGTAAATGCACTTAATACATTCAGATTATTTTATTAGACGCTGTTTTTACATTAGGTTCCACGTGGACGGGAGTCGCAGGCATAGCTAGACTAAAATAAGTCTAAGAGAAGATCAACTCTCCACAAAAAAAAATGTCAATAGTGAGCTTTGAAGCTTCTAGAATATTACGTCATTTGTTACTTTTAATCGTAGGAAGATTAACATACCGCAGAGTTTACAGTAGGAGTGCATAGACCGCGGCCCGTGGTCAATGTTCGTGCAACCCGTCTGAATAGTGAAAATAGTATGGACGCCTGCACCCGGAACTAATAAAAGCAAATTTATGATTAAACCCTTTTACACATATTAAGTAGTTTATTATATTTATAGCGGCCTGTCCATAATTCCAAACAGTATGTATCGCTATGTATGTATATTTTTTTACAAACGAAACAATTCCTACTCTAGGCGTGGAAATCAGCTTTGCTATAAAATCCTTGCCAAGGTTTTTAGACGCTATGAGTGTAGTTGCGCAGAACACAAATGTAGGATGGTATAAATACGTATTTTAGACTATTTAAAGATAAATAAATACCAATTTTGATTTCCTGTGATGATATTTGAACTTTGTTTTGTGGTAAACTCTCGACTATATTACGCGCTAAGCCCGAACTTGTTAAATTCAGAACAGACAAAAAGAATGATGAGGAATGTGTTCCTTAGTATTTATAATCAAACATCGACGACTGGACAACCAATAGTAAATTAAAATGTGTATGCACTTTTTTCTGTAGGCTTAACGAGTTTGATGATTTTGGAACGTATACAGTAGCATTGTCATTGCTTTCTTTTAAACTCACTGTTAAGTGATATTAATCTAAATTTCCAATTTTAGACAGATAGCTAATCATTTCTGCTATAGACGGGATCATCTATACTCAAATAATTAAGAACTGTATTCAAAAATATTATCGACGCGGCAAAAATTACAGAATTGTATTTTGGAATAAACTGTTAATATAATATTAAATTACGGGAAACATAAATTCGGTTTATCAGTGTAATTCCAAAATAAATTTATATTTTTCTCCTAGCTACTTATTTTATGTATCCATTCTCCATTGTAAACACCATTGTTTCTATTAATTAACATAGTTCCCACACTTATGGTGTTTAAACCGACCGGTGATAATTATGGAGTATTATTTCTGTGAATGTGTACTATTATTATAAAAAAAATTGTATGTTCTGCTTTTTTGTGAATAATAAAACTTTTGATCAGAGTCCGAATGACGTAATTCAGGCGAAAGAAGGGGTGGAACGGGTAGTTCTTAGAAATGATATAGGTTTAGTCATTAGTCGTATTTCTTTGGACAACTTTTCATCATTTGAAAGATCCAAGTAACATTTTCTGTTAATTATCCTTACTAATATTATAAATGCGAAAGTAACTCTGTCTGTCTCGCTTTCACGCCAAAAATACTGAACATATTTAAATGAAATTTGGTATACAGTCTAGAGTCTGAGAAACGACATAGACTTTTTAATGCGAAAAAAGGGTTGTAAGGCGTTGAAAGGGGAGGTGAAGAGTTGTATGGGAGTATCATCATTTTTAGAGCTAAAAGCTTGAAACTTATATTTTAGGCTGTTGATTCAATATAAATAAATATGATATTCAAAGTTTGTAAAAGTTTCATCTTCAAGGATGTGAAATAATAATAGGAAATAGGGGATGAAAGGTGGTATGGAAACATGTAAGGTTCCGCTCAAATTTCAAAAATTCTTTCAGTGTTAGATAGATTTATAGACCCTATAGATGATGATAGATGATTTATAGATATTTATAGAGGAAGGCTATAGGTTATATATATCATCACGCTAAGACCAGTAGAAACCTAGCACCAATGGAAAATGTTTCAATATCATTTTTTTTCCCTTTGAGAGCTTCTGCTGCGTGTTAGTTATAGTTAGCCCAAAGTCATTATTCCACGCGGACGAAGTCGCGAGCAAAAGCTAGTCTAAAATAAAAAATCTTAATAAGGCTATGGGATAATTTGTTTATATTATTTCTTTGGGATTTTGGTAACATTATTAAAGGTATAAGTCGACACTATATAAATATTTGGGAGTTAATAACAAACAAGTCTATAGCAACAGATGGTGGGGTTTTTAAATTATTCAAAGGATTTCTAAAACTCGTGTCTTGTTCACCAACTTTTGCTAAAATAACGAAACTTTATCCAAACGTAAAAGAAATAAAAAATAAGAGATATTCAGTTCTTGAATTTTTACATTTACCTACCTACTTACTGTAATGATGTGTTAATGATGACGATAATTAGCGAAGAAATTTATTTGTTGAATATTTCATATAGACAAAATTAATATTTTTTTCTTAATTCTGACCTACATTTAAAATACAGTTTGAATAAATCGCAAACACTAAGTGTTTAAAACGTACGAGAATGTATATTCTTGTACGACTGGAACTAATTCATAGTGTTATTACATTAGCCGCTTTATTTTCTTTGCATTTTATTGTAACAGTTCAAACGGTGATATAAAGCTCATTTAGGAGACCACCGAAAGTTCAGTACTTTCATTTTTAAATTACGTGCTGTCTTTTTTTTTCTTTTGACCAACGACGAATTTCTATTTTAACGCCGTTTGAGTAACAGTTGTCAACTTGTAGCTTTGCTTATGTATAAGTAAGTAACGGTAATGTCGGATTCATTGTCCATTTTAGCGCTCTGTTAAGTCTTCTTTTGTGATTGATCCTTTGTTATTTTATGTTTTTTTTTTTAATTGTTAACGTTTACTTTCAACTGTCTTCAATTGTACAAAGTTTTCTAGATATAATACTTTATTTTTTCAATTTTGTTGGTTTCGCACAAAGATTTTTGGAATTGGCAATATACAGAGTTGACATTACATGAACATTATATTAAATCAAAGATTTGTCAACCATGATTTAGATGTAAGTCAGAGAGTCATAATAATTTCAAAATTCGTTAAATGCCTTAAGATCACATGCTTGACAAACTTAGCAAACAATTTGTTAGCAGACTCCTTCTGTACGTATTCTTAAAGATCGAATAGACATAACGAAGATTGCCACAAAGGCACAAAAAAACATTATATTAGCCCTAGTCTTTTCGTATTAAACCTGGGCTATTCTTGAAGCAAATGTTCAAAGATTTGCACATGTGTGTGTGTGTACATATAAAATAGTTTTGATGTATTTGTATAAGATTATATTGTTAACTAATTGTCCGCCCCATCTTACTACTAATGTAGAAAATGAGTTTTTATTTTCGAACTGACTTCGCTATTTACCCAGCAAGGTCTTAACAGCTTCACCGGACTAAGAAAGTGAGATCAGATCTCTTTACAGTACGACAATATAATGAAATAAAATGCGAACTGAACGTCAATGTGTCAATTCTTTCAATATATTTGAAGATCTCCGAACTGTTTTCTATTTTACTTGTTCTTTTTTATATAGATAGATTTTTAACCCACTATTTTTACGTCCATACGATTTTCCACACCTTTTTTGATAAAAGTCTTATCCTGAGAATTACAGGCACGATCAAAAATAAACTAACCTTTTCATATAATTATCTTAAAAGAAATAAGGTAACATTTAATTTTAATCATTGTGATTTCATATAGAATATGACAGAGATAGTTAATAGTCTTGTAAAAAATGACCTTAATGTTAATAGGATGGAGAAGGCGCTCCTCGGGTTGATTCCTTTCATAAATTCAATTTGTAAAATAAATTAATGAGTTCCCGGAGAAAGCAGAGCATAATGATATATAGTATATTCAATAGCCTAACAGTATCAGCCCAAATAAAAATATATTCAGATTTGCTACCTAATATTTACATTGAAAGTATCGCATTACTGTTATAATATACACTAAAATTACAGAAAGAGAAACCTTGATTTTTTTAATACTCCATTGTAATCATAATATTCTTAGACAGGTAATTTTATTACTTATTATAAGAATTGCGATTCAAAAAAATATTTTTTAAACGTTAAATAATGTTAAATGTAATAGATATATAAAATAGGTAATTGTATACATACAATAAACGGTATTAATTTTAATTGCATATCTGAAAGTAGTTCTCTAAGAAATAAATAACCAATATAAAATATTCCATTAAATCTGTCAAGTGGATTTCGTGTCCGGTGACCCGCGACAATCCCACGCTTTTGCCGACAGAGCGCGGTGCGATCGAACAGATACGTACTAGGTAGCTATGGAAAGACCCCCCTTTCTATCAAGAAAAGTTGAATATCAAAACTCTGTGTCCGTTTATGTATGAGTATTAAGTAAGCAGAATTTTAGTTATTTTTAACTCACCTTGTTTTTCCTTTGTCAGCAAAACTATGTAAAGTTTTTATGGCTACCCGAGATTAATTCCGAGTTAAACGAAAACCAAAGTAATTTTTATTTAGAACCTCCGCTCTATGTAATCCGAAACTTAGCTAAACATAGACCACCTCCCACTTTTAGCAACTGGATAATACGTTCATATGCTAATATTGAAATATATCTATCAGATTTAGTCTAGATCTTTTTAGGTATAGGTTCCAACAGCGACAAGTAAATAAAACTTTCAAAGAAAACCTACTTAACCTAAAAAAATGATTAAATAAAAACAGTGAATAAATATTTCTAAAGAGCATTTTAATTTTTCAAATGATATATATAAATCGGTTTCTTGTGAATTTTCAATACTACTCAGTGTATCAATTAAAAAAATCACTGCAAAGTGCCGATTACTAATGTAAACATTTTGGGAGCAATTTGTCCCATGTTGTATTTTTGATGCCCAACTGTGTTTAGTCATTAGCCGCTATAACTTGCCGTTTATGTTAAAGTATTTTCCCATGGTTAAGTTAGAAGCCGAAACTTGTTGAAATTTTAAATCGTGTACATTGTATAGGCACGTGTGTCTACATTTAGATAACAGATAGAATTGAAATTACGATTTTGTGTTATCTACTATTAAAGTAGTCATGTTCTTAGAAGTAATTTTGGACTTCTCTAATATTTCTTTGAACGATATGCTGGTTGTTGTTTTCTTTTACTATATTAGTTTATTTTGACACTCCAGTTTGAAATGTTAATGATAAAATATCGATTACCAGTATTCAATTTTCTATTCAACGTTCAAAGTACTGGTATTTATAACTTGAGCTTTATAATATGAGGGGTAAAAAAAGTTTTTAAAGTAAATAAGGATGAAGAAAGTGGTGAATGGATACATGTGAGGGGTTAATAATAATCTGACTCTTTGTTTACTAGTTAAAGTAGTAAGCCAGTTGCATCCTATGTAAGTTCACCGAACACTATTTTTAATGCTAAAGAATACACTATAACGTTAACCATAATAGTGGTAAAGGTCAATAAACCTTAGAAGTAAATTTGATAACCCTATTAATTTTGGCTATATATTCCAATCTAGTGTTTTTTGGCCCCGGCATCAAGGTAAAACAATCACTTTTTCGTAATTTGAAAAAAAAGACTGCATTTTTTACATTTTTTAAGCAACAGTATTTGGTAAAACACCAGACTTCAATATCAGAATGAAATTACAATAACTTGCATATATAATTATGTTAATGATTGCGAGTGTTCTCCTTATTAAGAAATCTAATAACTGACGATTAAATTTAAAAAGCATTAAACTCCATTGAATCAGATTGTAACTGCTTTTTTATACAGTTGTGCCCATTTAATGTTCAGTGACGTAGTAATAAAGAGGCAGAACGGGTAAACTACTAGGAGGCCCTCAGCTTGGGGAAGCCACAATCAAAGGGGGCCGTGATCAATATTGTAAACCCGGCTCTGTAGTAATGCTATTTAACATTGAAGAGGGCCCAATCGGATGGATTTACCACGGGCCTCCAACGGTATAGTTACGCCACTGTGTTAAGTCCAAAATACTCGACAAATAATAACACTAATTTCAAGTTAGAATATTTTTTAAATTGTTCTCGATAACAATTTTTGTTTCTTGTGTAGGTACTGTAAAAAAACTGATTTAATAATGACATCTACATTACGAAATATTTCATACAGTATGTTGCAGAGGGATTTGTATTTTTATCCCCTTCCTGTTTTCTCTTCCCTCACCATTTCCCTCTTTCCCCCATTCCCCAAAACGCAGGCTGTCAACGCACTTGCGACTCCCCTGACGTTGCTAGTGTCTATGGACGGCGGTGATCACTTAACATAAGTTGACCCGCCCGTTCGTTTGCCATCTATGATATTAAAAAACTTAAAATTAAAAACACATAAATAAATAAATACACAGGTTTATATTATACTGTAGCGTTCTATCTGTTTTTAGCGAGCGCGTAACCGTTACAACACAACACGACGTCAGCCAGTCGCCGACCACAACAGAAGACTCGAACAGCATTGACCCATCTGCTAAAATAAGAACCGAGGAATATAAGCGAGACCTTGCAGAGTTCCAAGCGAGGCGCTCTGCAGGCTCAAAGGAACTGCAGACGACTCCTGACAAAAAAACATGCGGAAGACACTCCTTACCGGTTTCCTGTACGAGGTGTTCCGCAGATCACGACAATACATTCAGTTACGAGAAGAAATCCGCATTAAAATATAAGAAGAAACAACAGAAGCGTTCGAAGAGTTCCTCGCCCGAGAAAGAGTGCGAAGGGGTTCCGAATATACAGTTTCTTTTCCAAAACCAAGTTTTTATGCCTGGGAATTTGTTCCCGAACCCATCGTTTTCTGAACCGCAGAAATCTAAACGCAAATCCCCACACGTCTGCAGATCGCCTAATTTGGATTTCCTTGTACAAAAGCATATTGACTTCAGAGAGGACGAACAGGTGAATTCTCCGCCTGAATTCTACAAGAATAACTCATTACCGTACGATGTGATGGACTTCGTAGACACTTCTAGAGTTAATGAAGAAGATGTGGACGGCCCGAAAGCCGCTAGTGACGTGAGGTCGTCGAGTCAGACGTCTCAAAATGGAGGTAAAGATGATAGCGGTGATGATAAGTTGTGGGAGGTGATGAGTGAGTTGAAACATTTCGATCAATGGGCTGACGAGCAACTACAGCCACGTTCAACAAATACTACACAATCTGAAGACACTAAGGTAATTGTTTTCATTATCATTCCTTAAATACTTTCAGAATCAAAGTTGTCATTTAATTAAAAAATATATTTCAGTTTAACTGATTTAAGTGATAGTCCTATGTATTAGGGTTGCCCTTATTTAGCGTATTGTCGATTTGTTTTTCAGGGATGTGTCTAAAATGGGATCCAAATAAATAAATAAAAAGTCCCATCAAGGACGGTGCTTAATATTAACCTTGATACTAACCTTGTTATAGCCATATAAAGTTAATATACTTTTTTATATTATAAGGTTTGAATTTGAATTGGTAGCTTGTACTTTTATCTCAAAATAAGTTTTTCTTCCGCTAAAAAATCACCAAAAGCGTCGAAAGAAGTTTCCCTTAAAAAAAATATATAAAAATTGTAGAGTGAAGCGAGCACTTACGGATTACCGATAGCCAGCGCTCGAAACCTAGACGTAAGTATGGACAAAAGCCGGCTTTGGAACAACGGCAAGTGGGGCTTGGTGCCCGTACAGATAAAGAAATTGGCGGGCGTTACCGCCGAACACGTCAAGAAGAAACGAAATACCGAGATAAATATTTTACGGTAAGTAATCTCAATTAATCTTTTTAATAAACCGAGTGGGAAAGATCTGAAAAGGAATTTAGTGGATTGAGAACGTTTGATGATTTAACAAACAAAATAACAAACGTCTGCAACTTCCCATGTATTAATTTAATACAATAATTAATAATAAGACGACATGAATTATTACCATCAGCCAGCTACCACAAAATGTAGCTATTTGAATTTATTCCTTTATATTCGCAGAACTATCTCTATATATAAATTTCTTCTGTACGTGTGCATGTCACTGAATTCCTCCTAAACGGTTGGACCGATCTTGATGAAATTTTGTGTGCGTGTTGCAGTGGATCCGGGAATGGTTTAGATTGGACCCGGTAGGTGGCGCTGCGGTTGAATTTTAGATTTTTTTAATTATTAAGGCAGTAAAGGTATGCCCGGCCCGCTAGTATATCTTTATTGAACTCTTACAAAATACCTTAGACTGAAACTGAGCGTAGATAGAACAATTGAAAGATAAGTTAAATCGGATTAATAACTACAAATAGCTATACATATATACACATATAGAAGTGGTAAACGACAATGAATTATTACAGAAAATGTCGTCATCCGAACATAGTTCTACTTATGGGCCTGTATCCAGACGCTCACAACAACGTGCATATTATTTGCGAGCGATGCGTGGATTCATTGTTCGGTATAATACACATACAGGTATGAATCACTTAACTTTTCTTAGAATTGCTCATAATTTTAAAATATAAGTACAGTTTTAATACTCTAAATTTTATCATCATTACGTTACTTTCTACAGAAAAGCGGAACAATATAACGCCTAAATTATGCTTAGAAAAAATATCTCTCTATCAGTAAAAATGGAATCGAAATCTTTATTATTTTTTATTTTATCTATTATATATTCTATATATATTTATTATATCTTTATTAACTCCGAGAAACAGACACTTTTATTTATATGCATAGATTTTTTAGCCAATAAGGATTTCAATCTATACTAATATTATAAAGAGGTAAAGTTGTGAGTTTTTGATTTTGTGACGTTGTGAAGTTGTAGGGGGTAATCTCAGGAACTACTGGTTCAATTTGAAAAATTCTTTCGGTGTTATATAGCTCATTTATCGAGAAAGGCTATAGGCTATATATCATCACGCTAAGATCAATAAGAACGGAGCACAATTGAATGATGTTTCAAAAACGGCATTTTTTCCTCTTGACAGTTTCCGCTGCGTTCTAGCATTAGCCAAAAGTAACTATTACTACGCGAACGAAGTCGTGGGCAGGGGCTAGTTAAGTATAAATAAATAACTTTCTTTGCAAATGTAACAAAATTATTTATGTATCCTAATTTGCGAAGGTTCGATTGAATTGAATCTATGTATATAAACGCCAGTAAAGTTGCAAGCTCAAATTAGATTTAATAAAATAGATTTTTTTAAATTTAAATAATTTTATATTCGATTCCTTACTTCATGATAATACTTTGACAGCCACGTTCGTCTTATATGACCGGCGACAGTTTCTTTTGTGACGTCACGGTGTTCATTGGTGATCAGACCGCTAAATTCTAAATTGTAAAAAGTTTTTTTTTAACTTTATTTTTGGCAATCAATCTTTCCGATCATTACTGCCATTGTCACGTAGTGAATAATATCACAAACTTCGTGTGATCATTCCAATATTTTAAGCATCGTGTGAAACCATATTCTAACAAGATGGTGGATCCCTTGCTAGAACCTTCCAGGGAGTTTTTGTGGCATCTCAGAATTTCATGCTCCGTGTTATTATTTTCCATTCACTTCACTTATGCATAATAAACTAACTATATTACGTAAAACACCACCAACTTTACACAATATATAGTTAAATAACACAAGATTATGAATAAAATATAAAATCCACTACATGGCAGACTAAAATCCCCCCAAAAACTCCATTGTAAAAAGTTATCCATGGCGTCCTAAGGCTCAATTCATATTATAGTGCCATTCACGATTCGACCACATTCCGGTCTCGATCCATTTCCGGTCCGATAAAATATTCTTAAACAAGAAAGAATCGGAGTATTCCGGTATCGTGGTACCGGTTAGTCGAAAAGAATATTTGGCTAGAGCGAGATCGGATCTGTCATAGTTTGTACCAACAGTGTGAATACGTTTTTAGTTCAACTTCAGTCTTTCTTTTTTTTTCTTAGAAACAATATATGGTGAAATTTGTGAACATTGTAAAAGAATAGTCAACTGTTTTGCACTTTCAATAAATATTCTATATATTATTAGATATTTATCGGATTATTTCGAAAAACGTCCTATGTTGATTATGGATCCAGACCGGAGACCAGACTGATTGTGGAACTAGTAGTGTAGACACAGCCCGTGCTATTACGAAAAAGTTAAATACGTATTGAATACTTGCTTTAAAAAACGTTTGGCTACTTTTGTATTAAATGCACCGCGTTCGCCTACCGCTACCGCGGCAAGATCGCTTTATTCTTTTTCATAATTCTAACGTAACCTAATGAAAACGACATAAAAGAGTAGGAACGGCGAGCGTGGCGCATTTGATACGATAGTATCCAAAGTTTTAAAAGCAATTATTCAATAAGTATTTAACTTTGTAATAATGTGTAATAACATGAAGCGAGATCGAACCGTGAACGGCATCATAGTGTGAATCGAGCTTAAACATGTGATTACGACGTGATAGTTAAAGTGTTAAGGAGTTATGTTTAGTTAAAGTGTTAAGGAGTTATGTTTCTGATGACAGTTCCGTTACCTCACAAATTGTTTTCCTTCTATGAATTGTCTAGGGCCGCATCATGAGCGCCCAAACGTCAGTGCAATACGCGTTGGATATAGCCAACGCGCTTGTGTTCCTGAGGATGCAAGGATACGTGCACACTCGACTCAACAGCACTAGCATAATGGTCACCAGCCACGATGCTGCGAAGCTTGCGGACGTGGGACCCTGCACCAAATTACCTGTCATAGACGAAGAGAGAAAAGAAGAGAAGAAAGGATACGAAGTGTACACTGATGAGCCGCACTACGTTAATATCGAAGGTTTGTATTAATAATCAAAGTCCAAATCAAAAATCTTTTATTTCAGACAAAATTCCATTTCGTTAATATAGACACAACTTAGAAACTACTACTATAAGTAGTGACTTCTAATTATTTTTATAATATCATAGTTATATGTAGCATTATGGGACTGTCCTCTTCGCTATAGTATTCATGAGATGTCATTTTGAGGTACTTAATTTTTGTCACGGTATTTTGGACTTTATTAGAATTAAAATACGCTAAATCCAATTTTAATTTATACTAATATTATAAAGAGGTAAAGTTTGTGAGCTTGTGACGTTGTAGGGGGTAATCTCAAGAACTACTGGTCCGATTTGAAAAATTTTTTCAATGTTATATAGCTCATTTATCGAGGAAGGCTATAGGCTGTATATCATCACGCTAAGGCCAAAAGGAGCGGGGCACCAATGAAGAATGTTAAAAAATCGGATTTTTATTCCTCTCGAGAGCTTCCGCTGTGTGTTTGCGTTAGCCCAAAGCAACTATTCCTCGCGAACAAAGTCGCGGGCAGAGGCTAGTCGTTAGGAACAATTAAAATTGAATTTAGCTCATATCGCAGCATGCAACGACATACATATCTAGAACTGATACAATCCATAAAAGTATAATTAATCCATATAAAACACGACTATGCAACGTTCTGAAACTTAATACTTTGCCTTACGCGGCTGAACAAATTTTGTAATATTTCTATGTACACAGTTTGTATTTAAAAACCCGAATGTATGTTGCAATCACATTAGTCACTTAACTAACGTTATTGCAAAAGTAAACAAGAATTATAACTTGTACAATTTAACCTTACACTTAATTATTTATGTTAAAAACTCATTTCACAATTTGACTTTTTAATTATACTCGATTTATATATTTTGTGACGTCACAGAGATGCGATAACGACGCATAGATAGAAACGTTTTGTCGCCAACGTCCATACCACGTTGAAAACATCGGTTCTCGTCCGATCACCGAAGTTAAGCAACGTCGGGCGCGGTCAGTACTTGGATGGGTGACCGCCTGGGAACACCGCGTGACGTTGGCTTTTTGTTATTTATATACGCATTATTTATTTATTTAATATTCTGTGACGTCACAGAGATGCGATAGAGACGCGTAGATAGAAACGTTTTGTCGCCAACGTCCATACCACGTTGAAAACACCGGTTCTCGTCCGATCACCGAAGTTAAGCAACGTCGGGCGCGGTCAGTACTTGGATGGGTGACCGCCTGGGAACACCGCGTGACGTTGGCTTTTTTTATTTATATACGCATTATTTATTTATTTATTTAATATTCTGTGACGTCACTGAGATGCGATAGAGACGCGTAGATAGAAACGTTTTGTCGCCAACGTCCATACCACGTTGAAAACGCCGGTTCTCGTCCGATCACCGAAGTTAAGCAACGTCGGGCGCGGTCAGTACTTGGATGGGTGACCGCCTGGGAACACCGCGTGACGTTGGCTTTTTGTTATTTATATACGCATTATTTATTTATTTATTTAATATTCTGTGACGTCACAGAGATGCGATAGAGACGCGTAGATAGAAACGTTTTGTCGCCGACGTCCATACCACGTTGAAAACACCGGTTCTCGTCCGATCACCGAAGTTAAGCAACGTCGGGCGCGGTCAGTACTTGGATGGGTGACCGCCTGGGAACACCGCGTGACGTTGGCTTTTTGCTGCTAAAATTAATCTTCAGTATTTTTCAAAATCACTATATTTTGTAATATTGTGAAATTAGGTATAATGATATCATGCAATTTGATTTTTTTTTCAATTTTATAAATATACGTATAAACTGATCGAAGTCTGATAGATTTCGATTATGTTTTTATTTTTTACTTCATAGACGCTTGGTTCTTATCTAAAGTATGTATCTTGATCTAATAAATTTTAAGAAACTATAATTTTTATAAGCATTGCGCGTTAAGAAATGTCTGGAGTGGTGCGAGTGGAAATAAATAGTATTGCTTACCGAGATATTTTTATACGCAAAATCAATTTTTATTCTATATATAAAAAGTCGCGGGTAACAGGTAGTTTGAAATATATGTATTTTATTTTACAGATCTTACAGTAAAAAATACACAGTCAACTTCCGATACACCCGCCATATCTGTGTACTCTACGACTGATGATCCAGTCACTTCAGAAAGTAATTCGATAAAGCAAGATAAGACAGACGATCAAGCGGACAAAACTACCGATCTTTGTAGAGATAGTTACACGGGTTTGCGTATGTTAGTAATTAACAATTTTTGATAAGGAGAGAATAGTAAAATCTTAGGGGACGTCATTAATTACGTGAAAGGATCAGGAGAGGAGGGACCAAGTTAAATGCCATGTTTTTTTTTGGGTAAAAAAATAATGTAAAAATATGAGCAAATCAGATCAATTTAAAGTAAAAAATGTTTGTAGACTAAAATATACTGAAATTTAGTACAATTCTTCTATACATATATTAAACTTCATGATTAGGTGTAAAGTTTATTTAGTATTGATATATCGAAATGTATTACAATAATTACATATATAAAAATAGTAATAAGTTGTCACATTTCAAATTGAGCTAAATCCAATTTTAATCGTTCGTATAATATAATTATTTTTATTAGATTCCCAGTTTTTACAAATCGATAAGGAAATTCAAGATTTAGCCTTCATATAGTGCTTGGTTTTTTATTATGTTCATATATCATTTCATTTTGAAAATCTTCAGATATAACGTAAAATATTAGGAACGGCTAAAATTGGATGTAGCTCATTTTGAAATATACCAACACAATTGACTGTAATTATTGTGAAAAAAAAGTAAAAATAATATGTAAAATGTGTTTTTTTTTTTAATAAATCCAATGGATTTTCACTTCAAAATACAAATTGTTCAAAATTTGAGAATTTTGAAAACTAACCTAAAATATTAGCAACGGCTAAAATTTAAATTAGCTTATTTTGAAATGTAACAACATAAACTCTAATAATAGTGAAAAAAAGTAAAAGTAATATAACAAAATGTGTGTTTTTTTAATAAATCCAACGGACGTTCACTCAAAATACAAATTGTAAAAAATTGAAAATATTGAAGAATAATGTAACATATTAGGAACGGCTAAAATTAGATTTAGCTCGTTTTGAAATATAACAACGCATTCGACTGTAATAATAGGGGGAAAAAAACATATCAAAATGTGTTTTTTGAATGAATCCAACGGCCTTTTACTCAATATACCAATTGTACAAAATTTGAAAATATTGAAGAATAACGTAAGATATTAGGAACGGCTAAAATTGGATTTAATTGATTTTGAAATGTAACAACACCATCGACTGTAAAAAATGTTGAAGAAAAAAAGGAAAAATAATATAGCAAAATGTGTGTTTTTTTTAATAAATCCAAATTGATTTTTACTCAGAATACAATTTAGAAAATATCTCTCATGAGATTAGGGGTCGGCGAGTGAGGGGCCCAAAAAATCCGCCAAAACTTCTCACGTAATTAATGGACACCCTTTTTCTTATCGTCATTAAATAGAATTACGGAAGTACTGTTCAGATAAGTTTATATTGGCCTTTTTTATTCTAGAATAAACCATCCTCAAGATTTCCTATCGTCTGAAATTGGTGATAAATTGGAACGAAGGAACTCTTGTCCCAAACCGTGTACCGGCCGCGTCACCAATAAGTATGGCGTCGAAGAAGATGTACTCGCTAATATCAATGTAAGGCCGTTAGTGGCTATACACGAGAGATGGATTTACGAAGCGAATAAAAAGACTGCCCGGTCTATGTCTCTGCCTGATGATAACAGGTAGGTGTATACTTGATAATATTATACACTATACTCTGCCCGAGTCTTCTTTCGCGTGGAATAGTTGGGCTAACGCTAACAAGTAGCGGAACCTGATTTTGAAACATTCTTTATTGATGCTCCGCTTCTATTGGTCTTAGAGTGATTATGTAACCTTCCATCGTCCTTTCTCGATAATGGAGAGCTATAAAAAACTGAAAGAATTTTTCAAATCGGAGAACAAATTATATTCCTAAACCTTCCTCATGAATCACTTTATCCACTGGTGAAAACACTATGAAAATCCGTTCAGCTGTTTTTGAGTTTATCGCAAACAGACAGACTCAGACATGGCAAAGGACTTTGTTAGTGAAGTGATACTTTATATGTAATACTTTTTTATTCATCCTGATTGAGTGTAGAAAACCCAAAACATATTTTAAATTATTAATTTGTTATCCATAACTATTACATTTTTATTGAAGTTATACTTCTTGTGGCCCGTTAGGGAAAAATTATGAGCGTAAATTTTTACGATGCGCGCGCACACCGTCACGAAAAACCGACACCCTGAAGTAAGCTATAGTTAACATCTTGTTTCTTTGCATTAAAACTTTCAATGTATTAAATAACTTTTTTCTATTGTCAGTGTCGTTTCTTCTACAAACGTAGAATAAGGCGAAAGATAAAATTTAAAAAAAAAGATTTTTAATTTGTTACGCCAAAGAAGTATAACTTCTAACGCGTGTACATAAGTACACACACACACTTTTTAGTGGTTTTTATTCCCATTTTATACTTTCAGATCCCAAATACCGGCGGTTAAACCAGCTTCACATTGCGTCGATACCTTTCAGAAATCTTTTCCGCAATTGAATCCAAAAAAAACTACTAAAGTTTTTCGTACTCGGCCCATTTCACCATCTATTTCTGTCAAAAACGGTCAGTCACTGTGAAGGTTTTATTCTTTCGAGCTGCTTTTGTACTGTTTGTTGGGAATGGGATGTTTTATTAGACAATAACTTTTTTTAAAAACAACTGAGATTCTAAATTCTAAATTTGTAAGGCTTTGTATCAATAAGTTAATTGTTTTTGCCAGATAACAGTTACAGTCCCCATCAATTTTTCTGACCGCTTTGATTATAGCCGAAAGTTTGATCTTTCGCATAATACAGTGAAGAGTTTAATACAAAATAAGATGATAATACTATTATAGGAATCTAGCATTTATCAACCTTTAAGTTGCCTTGATGTTGTATGCATAAAAATACATACTATTTTCTAAATTTGTGTTCTGAGCAACTATAAACAGAGCGGTCAGATAATATATTGGCAAGGGCTTTAAACTAGTTGCACTATACTATTTGGTTTTGTTCTGCATATTCTGGTGGTTAAAAACTTGTAACCTTCTAAGCAATAAATATTGTTTTTTGCATGTGGCTTTTCCTTTTTATGATCCACTAATATATAACTATTGACTCTCTACCTATGCTATTTGGAGCACGGCATTATAATTATGTTACGCATGTGCACGTATCTATTAATTATTTCTTCCTTCCGTTTACTTTTTAACAGATAAATATATTTAGTGATATGTACTCTGAAGTACGGTGTTTATGATAATAAACAAAATGCGAGGCAATTTCTGCCCAACTTTGCCTATCTCTACTGTTACCTTATCAAGTGATTTTCTGTTTAGTAGGTAATCAAGAGGTTTTAGTGTTTTTAAATATTTTTTTTATGCTAACACTTATTTTTTTCTATACTATCGAACTGAAGTTCAACTCGGTCTTTATTTATAAGCCCCTAATTGTTAAAATTCGCGTACCTCAAGTCTACTAATCTACAACACATACAATCTTTCTCAAGAAAACTCAATTATACAAAAAAATTAAGAAATTATGGTCGAATTATGACTACACTAGTAATCATTAATTTACAACCATTCGGATTAACTTGGTAGAATTTCTCAAAATTGTTGTTTTTTTTCGTACCTCATCATCAATGACAAAGGAATGGAAACTTTGAGTTCAGAATAACATTACTTATTTTAAATACATTTATGATAATTATTTGTCACATTCAATAACAGATTAGCGTTTTTTGTGTGTAATACATTTACATAGAATTATGTTTAACTTTATACCACATGGTTTTAATTACTGTGTAGTGCTTATTAAATTTTAAATATTCAGAGCAGTTACAAGTAAATAATAAATCTTGTGATATGTATAGAGACATAGAGATCCCTTCTATCTGGGCGTACGTAAAATCACTTACGATTAGTTATTTTGAAAAGGCCGCGAATGATCCCAGTCCGTTAGTGGTATCCGCCGCAAACTATGAGCCCATACCTAAAGTTGCGCGTTATAAAAGACGTCCGCGACACATTTTTACCGACCCTCCTGATTCAATCACGCCAGCGAACGATCAGTACCAGCCTGTCCCTCGAAACAGAGCGTGTTCACGCCCACGCCCGCGTAACCACAGATCACGCCGCCGTGGTCTGGGGGTTAATTTCGCTCCCGCACACCCGATTAGGCCTCCCACGGCAGCGGCTCAAGCCTAGGTTCGATCCCTCGGTAGGGAGCCCTTGAGTGCGTTGCTTGCGCGATACTGTTACACACAAATATACGTCACCGTTACAACACTACACGATCACCCCCACACACGTGCACGCTACACGCTTACACGTGAAAGTGGAAGGGTTTACTTTTTTTTTTCCTTTATCGAACTGAAAAACTCAATTTTTCGATAATAAATATATGGAGGAGTTGTTGAGGCGTGTATGCTTGGTACACATATACGTTTCAACAACTTATACATATATGAATGGTTAGCTAGGTTAGCTAAGATAGGTCGCGATTTTGCATGCAACAGGCAACAGCCAAGCTGAGGTCTGCCGTGCACCCTTGAGCTGGTTGCCAAAACAAAATCGGCTGAGTGCCTTAAGCGCTCGCATTAGTAGTCCCGTGAAGCTGTTAAGACCTTGCTGGGTCAATAGAGTAGTCATTTCGAAAAAAAAAAAAAAAAATTGTGATATGTCATTGATTTCTTTTATATTTCTAGTAAGATTCAATTATGTATTTGTTTATGGCAGATTGGATAACTTTAATGCAATAATCGTATTTTCAAAATATATAAATTATCTCGTGTATAAATTATTTTGTTATTACCTCATTAGTTTCCATTTACTAAAACTGCGTAAATGAAATTTTAAAAAGTGACTTCTATGCAGGTTATGTGTAAACTTAGTCTCGCCTACGTTATTTTTCTGCGTCGTGTAGATGGCGCTTATTTGCACTATTTTTATGAAATTTATATTTTTGTTATCTTGTTCTTAATACCTACATCTTGATCACAACAGAGTTATTATTTCCACAATTATAACGAATAAATATCCACGTTACAACCAACACTAGATATATCAGATAACGCTGGCCTTATTATGGCTAGTACATGACACATTAACTTGAATATAGTAGGTATTAATAACATTTTGGTGATAATTTTGTATTAGTAAACTTCCTAGCTTTACGTGCAAAGAGCCAAGTAAAATGAGAGATAGTATAAATAAGTATAAAATATAAATAGTTCTTTAATTTATTGTCACAGCAATCAGCAATAATTATTCTACGACACACGAATATCGTTATAGTAGCTTATACGCTCAAATCGCTGCGTTAAGTGTTGTGGATTAGAATCCTAATTAGATTATTATTATCTGATTCTTAAATTTTCTAAGTCTGTTTTTATACACTATGTATCTTAATTGCATGTTTTGTAAAGACTCGCAACGCACACCTAAAAGAAGAATATCATTTTAAAACAATATTTTAATAATATTAGAATGCTCTAATAAAAATAAATGGAATTTAGGGATGCCAATAATTGCTTAAAAATATTATTTTCAGTTGCTCCGTGGAATCAATTTTGCCAAGCGCGTGACTCTGTTGCTAAAAATTTCCAGCTCAGTTCACGTGAGAGTGATACTTATCACGGATGTAGGAGAGATTCTGATGATAAGTATGTTATTTTTAAATAAAAGTAATTTAATATTTAGACGCGGTCAGTACTTGGATGGGTGACCGCCTGGGAACACCGCGTGACGTTGGCTTTTTGTTATTTATATGTGCATTATTTTATATTCTGTTATTTTTTTAGATGTAACCTTTATTATTTACATTACCTTACACTTAATTTTGCATGAGTTCTATATAATATTTCTTTAGGTCGAGTGACAGCAAAAACGAAGTAAAGATAGACCAAGCTACCGACACTCAAAGTATCGAGGAATACATTCGTAGTTTAATACGTAAAGAATTCCAACACTTAATCCAAGATCTACCTGACGATTCGTCGACCGTATCGACAGTGCAAAAGAACGATGAACTGCTAAACAAGGGAGTCGCAAATATAATTGACTCCCTGCATACGACAGAGGAAGAGAAATGCACTAAGAAAGATACGGTAAAGTCTTTTTCGAGGGTAAAGATAAACGGTAACAACAAACCCCTCCTGCAGATAACGTTTAGTCGCTCCGGGGAGAATAGTTTGCAGGTTTTGGATAATTGCGTGAACGTGACTCTTTGCGAGGGTAACGCATCCGGGAGGGAGAAACTGAATGTGTCTGTCGAGGAGACATTGAATGAAGATATCCATATAAACTCACTTAAAAGATGTCAGGCTTTCAATGCTATTCAGGTATGGTTTTATTTTTCTACCGTGTCTAAAATTAACATATAAATACTTTGTAATTTTATTCGTGCCAGTTACAGTTATATATCAATATTGTTTATTTATTTGAAGTCCAGAAAATTGGGTTCGATAAACAAAAATTGACACGAACTTTGTTAAATGTAAACACGAGGTTTTTCATAGCATTAAAACAAATAAAATTAAAAATAAATGAAACATTTAAATACATTTTATTGTAGTAGATTGTTGTTATTAAAACAGTCTACAGTTATTCTGCCGTTTTCTAAAAAAGAAACGGTAACGAAATGTATATTCATTATTTGTATCGTAACTTTGAGTGTGCGCAACGTGAAATGCTATCCCTTTCACACTCTTGAATGAACTAGACCGCACGATGAAATAACGCTGATAATCTAAATTCTGTTTCAAAAATAAAAACGGATATAATTTAAAACAATCTCGTAGTAAAAATGGCATCTGTATGTATTAACTGATTAGAGTTACATAACGCAATTTAATGAATGAAGATAAAAAACGTATTACATGACATAATCTTTCGGAGTGCATTTAATTATGTTTAGGACAAGAAATACGAAAGTGTGAATTTTGTGTGAAGTTCTTCATTTGTTTACAGGAAGCGAGAAGCACCGAAGATTTATACATAGACGACGACTTATCGACGCAACTGCAAGAGAACTTTGGCGGTAAAGTGAAGTTGATTCCGTTGCACGGGTCCCTGCACGAGATACTCTGCGAGAAGGAGGACGACTGTTGCCTCATCAAGGTGAAGCAGGAGAACGGCTGCGACACCATCTACTTCAGGTGCGACAACTCCGACACAGAGTCCCGCGACCGCGACGCCATCGACGGCGCCCCCCGCGACCCCCCGCACGCACGCGACCCCCCGCACCGCGACCCCCGGGGGGCACGCGACACCGTCGTCTTCAAACGCAGCATATCCCTCATCGAAGAACGCATCCAACGCTTCGTCCCAAAGGACAAGCGAACCCCGACACCAGTTTTACAGCGAAAGATTAAAACTAACGAAACGAAAGTGCGACCCAAATCGGAGATATTCGTTCCCATAACAAAGGAAACGCGTATCCTCAGTAACAGCAGCCCTTCCTTAGCGGTAAAGGATGATAGGGAGGTCGAGGTGAATATAGAGAACGCTATGTGCTATCAGGACTCCTCATCAGACGAGTGCCTCAGGTGTTCCGATAGTGATGACTTCGAACTCCTGGAGCAGAAGATAGAGGAAGACATCGCGAACAATACGACGTCCTCGTTAACGTGTGGATGTCTTGAGAAGATATCCGAAGAGAATTTGTCACTATTGAACGAGGAGATCGCTGATAGAGATTGATCTTTCTATTGATATATTTCATTCGACTTCGATTCATTTTTTTTTATTAGGAAAAAGAAAAACGCACTCTAACCCTTTATAATTAAGTACACAAACGCATAATACTGATTTATTTAAAAAGAACAACTTAATATATTTTGTTGATAGATTAGGCGTGTAAGTGTTACGATACGATTTGGGCATTGAATTTATTTAGTCCGAACATTGAGCGATGTTTTTAGATTTATATTTAATTTTATCTTTTTAAAAGTATTTTTTATTGTCTCTTCCAAATTATATCTTGTACTTTAAATCGATTTTAAATATATGTGTGAATTTTAATTAAATATAGTCGATCATTTCTCGATTACCAGTAAATTCAGCTTCATATTATACTTACTTCTAATTACATAATTACAAATATACATAAGAAAAAACTCAAAATACTGGTATAAAATTTAAAGAATTTTGTTGAAATCTTTACAAACAGCTTTAGAGTATTTAGTCTTTAAATATTTGTTGTACCCAAAAATAATTAAATGGTGCCTTTTTTTCAAAAAAGTAGGTTAACATCCATTCTAGAAGATTTTCATAACACTTGTATTACTAAAACTGGTGATTGTGCACTAAGAGTTAAATTTCTAAGAATTTTAATTGATTGATTTATAATGACACATTATATTACACATTTTTCGTAATTTTATAAAATCATTTTTATCATGTACCCAAAGGTAAAAGTATTGTACTTAATTGGAACAATAATAGACAAGTACAAAGCTGTTTTTAATATATTTTTATATCAATGGTGGTTATGTCGTTGCTATGGTCCGTTCAATTGTATTCGCATTTAGAAAACCCAAAGATCGTTTTAAGGTTTTCTTTTAGGATTTTAGTTAAAGTTTTTTTAATAATATTTTATAGTTAACAGGCCAAGAAGGCTATGTGATTTTAGAATAAGCGACACAAATACATTCCACTGTTGTGATTTTTAGATTAGTTTAAAACGTTTTTCGAAGGTCTTAATTTCTATTGCTTTTATCAAACTCTTCATATGTTTTGATTTTTAAAAGTTTCAAAATAGGCCAAAGGTTAGTTAGTTTCACATAAATTTTTATATCTATGTTTTTGTTAAAAAATTAATTCTATGTCTCTTCACAGACTGGGAATAATTCATTTTGCATAATCCATTTATTTGTTACTATGTGTGATTAATTTTAGGTTTACTGTTAAAAATAAAAACTTTGTACTTTGAGAAAAATGTGTTTTATTATAGAAAATACAATATAGTAGATAACCTCGAAATGGCACTAGAACATGGCAAAGTGTGCTTAAAAGATTATATAAAAATTATTCAATAGTCTCCTTTAGGTTTCTTTATTAACTAAATTATGGGAAGACAATTGTATATCTTTGTGTAGTGAAATAATTATTAGTTATGGGCTATAAAACTATAAATAAGTTTTCCTAATAAAACAAAAAAATATAAAAATAAATGCGCTTAATAATTTATTAATGTTTAACATCTAGTAGCTCAGGGCCGGATTTAGAGGTGGGTTTAAGGACACGGATTCTTCACAATATTTTGAGAAAATTTTAATTTTTAAACGTTTACAATTAATTTAGCACGTATTATGTTAACTAAAAATCAATAAATAGTTCATACCTGGAAATCAAATTATCAATTAGCTTCATTATAAGTCACTTATGCATTGGTATAGAACTGGTTATGGTTATCTCAGTTCAATAGTAAAGTTTAATATTAAAAAAAATAACACTCACATAGTTTAAAGCCTATTCTGTCTGTTAAGTATTTGGGTATGAAACATGTTCATGACAAACTTTCAAAGAAAAATAAACGCATCTATTACATTAAAATGAAAAGGAATTTCAAAATATTCCTTTAAAAACTGAACATTCGCTAAGTTAATGTAACATTTACAGAAAAGAATTCGACTATTTTTATAATATATTTGCAAGCAAAAATAAAAATACAATCGTAAATACATTTATGTTATGCACAGGCTCCATATAATAGAATTGTAGGTTACAAAATTATGTATTTAATAAAAAAAATGAATATGAATTTATTGTGCCATTATTTGCGTCGTATTCTTTATTTACTTGTTTCATGTTCTACGCACAGAAAAATATATCCGACTGATAATACAACAATTGAAAGAATTAACTTATAAGGCGATTTACAAAAATATTTGTTTTATTTAGAATAGGTATATTTTCAAGATATCCTATTCTGGTGGACTTAGTGTTAAACATTGGCTTTCTTATACTAAAGAATCCACAATATTGAATAGAATATTCTGTTGCATCCTTCTAAAGAACATTTTAGCAGTTACATTTCAAAATGAGTTATATCCAATTTTAATTGCTCTTGTAACATGTTTACCTTTTCTTAATATTTCCAGTTTTTAACCAGAACGAAGTTCAGATATTACCATGTTATAACATAATTAGATTTTTTTATCTTCATATTTCATATATAACGAATAACCAAGATTGGATTTAACTAATTTTGAAATGTATGTTTTGAATTTGTTTGAAAGTTTTTTGATTATTTTTTTTGTGAAGTTGTTTTTTTTAGTTTATTACGAGTTTTTGTGCGTGAGTTTAACGACGACAGCTTTGACCTCGGTGTAGTTGTTGATGCCGTAGGGCCCGTTCTCTCGGCCGAGGCCGGACTGCTTGAACCCTCCGAAGGGCACCTGGTTCCCGAACACGTTGTAGTCGTTGACCCACACGGTGCCCGCACGAATCCTCTGTTACAAACAATAAACAACTTCACCTCTTGTTGTTCTGTCCATGTTGAACGGAAAAATACATGAATTATTGAATGTGACACCTCACTGTAGGTGGTAGAGCCTCGCTGAAGCTATTTTTGTTTTCAGCATAAATAGGTCGGCTCCTCCGGGGTAGTACCACCCCTCTCACAGATAACCGACGTGAAATAATAGTGCTTGCATTGTTGTGTTTCGTTCGATCAGTGAGAGAGCCGGAGGCCCACGTCCCTTCCTCTTTCCTGCTTTCCCTTTCCTTCCCCTCCTCCTTCTCTCATATACAGACTGGCAACGCACTTGCGACGTCCCTGATGTCGCTAGGGTCTATGGACGGTGGTGATCACTTAACAACACGTGACCCATCAGTTCGTTTGCCTCCTTTGATATAAAAAAATCATTGAGGTGAAATTTAAATTGCACTCTACTTGCCAAAGGTAATAGAAATTAAAAAAACTCGAGGCAGTCATAACTATTGCCGACAGAAGTAAAAACTCAATACGATAAAATAAATGTGTTTTGTTTTGAATTATTATAGATAAATAAAAAAAATTATTATTGTAATGCGAAATAATGAAATTTCATAATTTGTAAATTGATATATTATGTACAATATATACTAATAACGTACGGTAGTATATTTAAGTATATATATAAACAGTACACAAATAGCTCATAGAAAGCAGTCGGTAACGATGTCGCGAGTTTCATGCTTTTTGTTTACCTAAAAATGTGCTCAACGCTCAAATTTAAAAATTGTAACGATAAATACGTTACGGAAGTTATGTTGCAATTTCAAAATATAGTGTTAAAAACTAATTTTATTAATTTCTAGCTGTATGTAAAATTTTATACAAAAATACAGTGATCAATCATCTGAATGTATATCTGAACTCTCGGGATACGTCGTGATACTCAAAACAGTTACCCTGTGTCTTAGACGTTTTACTGTGAACATAATATGTGATGCATGTGCAAACCGACAAACAGACATTTGTAAGAACGATTGAAATGTATTTTACTACTTATTCCTACACACCTGCAACGTTTTTTTTTCACGAAAATCTAAAAAAAAATCCCACAGGTTTACATTATGATATATATACTCTTAACTGGTTGTCGCGGCTACGCATTGATTTGCTGATGAAGAAAAGCCAAATCAATATTTTTGAAAACCTGTGTTCGGTCTAACTAACTTACTTTACTTTCCTGATATAAAAATTGTTTAATTAAAATGACACTAATCCGTGGGATTTTTTTTTCACGCCAACTTTGTCTTGATAATTAGGAACTCAACAAAGAATTAGCCAAATACTTGCAGCCGTTTTAATTTTTTTTTTTTTTTCGAAATGTCTACGCTATTGACCCAGTAAGGTCTTAACAGCTTCACCGGACTACTAAGGCGAGCGCTTAAGGCACTCAGCCGATTCCATTCTGGCAACCAGCTCAAGGGTGCACGGCACACCTCGGCCTGGCTGTTGCCTGTTGCATGCAAAATCGCGACCTATCTTAGCTAACCTAGCTAACTATTCATATATGTATAAGTTGTTGAAACGTATATGTGTACCAAGCATACACGCCTCAACAACTCCTCCATATATTTATTATCAGAAAATTGAGAGTTTTTCAGTTCGATAAGGGAAAAAAGTAAACCCTCCCACTTTCATGTGTAAGCGTGTAGGCGTGCACGTGTGTGGAGGTGATCGTGTAGTGTTGTAGCAGTGATGTATATTTGTGTGTCACCGTATCGCGCAAGCAACGCACTCAAGGGCTCCCTACCGAGGGATCGAACCTAGACTTGAGCCGCTGCTGTGGGAGGCCTAATCGGGTGTGCGGGAGCGAAATTAACCCCCGACCACGGCGGCGTGATCTGTGGTTACGCGGGCGTGGGCGTGAGCACTCTCTGTTTCGAGGGACAGGCTGGTACTGATCGTTCGCTGACGTAATTAAATCAGGAGGGTCGGTAAAAATGCATCGCGGACGTCTTTTATAACGCGCAGCGTTAGGTACGGGTTCATAGTTTGCGGCGGATACCACTAAGGGACTGGGATGATTCGTGGCTTTTTCAAAATAGCTAATCGTAAGTGATTTTACGTACGCCCAGATAGAAGGGATCTCTAGGTCTCTATGGAGATCGACTCTCCGAATGTACCACGGAGCACCGGTCACTTTACGTAAAACACGATTTTGGAGAACCTGCAGCTTATGAAAGTTATCTTTGGACATATGCGCAAAAACGGGGCAGCTATATGTCATCACGGGACGGATACACGTCTTATACAAAGTGAGCTTGTGTCTGAGGGACATCTTACTCTTATGACAAAGCAACGGATGGAGGCGACCCAAGACCATAGCGGCTTTGTTTCGCACTCTATCTATATGTGAATTGAACTTTAAATGTTTATCTAATGTAACACCGAGATATTTGGCCTCTTCGACCCAAGGGATATCGATTCCGTATAGCCTGATGGGCTCAAATTTATTTGCGCGTTTCGTGGGATCGAAGAGTATTGCGGCACTCTTATCGGGATTAACTTCTATGCGCCATCGACGAAACCATTCACCGAGAGTATGAACGGCTTTTTCGATGCGCTTCCTAAGAAAGTCCGACCGCCAGCCGGAAGTGTAAATAACGGTATCGTCAGCGTAACAACCTACCTCGACCCCCCGAGACCGAGGTAGGTCACTGATGAACAGATAGAAGAGCGTGGGCGCGAGTATGGAGCCCTGTGGCACACCTGAGCGTATCGGGTGGGGCAGCGATAGTTCACCATCCACTCTGAAGCGGAATGTTCTATCAGTGAGATAATCGCGGATAATATGAATTAACCTATCGGGTACGCGAGATTTACATAATTTATGGATGAGCCCTCCGTGCCAGACCTTATCGAAGGCCTTGGCGATATCGAAGAAGACTGCAATTGTACGTTTCGGTTTACGTTTCGGATCGGCGTTAAATTTAGAGAAAATGTACTCCGTGAGGCGATGTACTTGATTCATGCAAGAGTGTTCGGCGCGAAATCCGAACTGCTCAGGTGGTATTAATTTTAAATCTGTAATCGAGAACTGAAGACGGTTCAGAAGGAGCCGCTAGTAAAGTTTTCCTAAGGTATCTAACAGATTAATGGGGCGATAGCTAACGGGAAGCGTAGCTTTCTTGCCGGGCTTGTGAATACCTATCACTACGGCCTTTTTCCAGACGGCTGGAAAGTGACCCTGGGACATGGCCGCATTGAAGACGCAGACCAATAGAGCTATGATGCGATCAGGAAGGAGTTTCAGAACCTCGTTCCTGATCCCGTCGGGACCTGGGGACTTCCTAGGGTTGAGACGCTTGATGGCGGCCGAAACTTCGTCAAACGTTATCGGGGTTAGGGTATCCGCCGGAGGAGACGCAAGTGCATGCTCTACGGCTGTTTCGATAGACTCTATGATGGAAGGGACAGTGTTATCAGTGTTTGGCGAACACTGTTTCTCTAAGCTTGCGGCAAGGCATTCCGCTTTATCTGTGCTATCGAACGCGGGAGGCAACCCGGGGCCTCTGTCGAGAGGAGGCATTGGAGTGACCATATCTGATTTGAGAGATCGCGCTAGAGTCCAGTACGACAGGTGAGACGGCTGGAGACCCTCCAGGAGTCTGTCCCACCTGTCGCCCCGGATCTCAGAAATACGAGACTTGACTGTTTTTCGTAACAAACGTAAACGATCGCGATTCTCTACAGACGGGTAAGCGTCGTAAGCTCGAGTCGCGGCGTTCTTTTCCGTGATCAATGCTCTCAAGTAGTCAGGGAGTATGAAACGGCGATCGTTCGCCGCTTGTACCTCTTTCGAGGTCTCTCTGACGGCGGTCTGAAGATAATCAACCAGGGAATCGATGGCCGAATCCGCATCGGTTTTAGACACCAACACGTCCGGAATCCTGTCTAAACTACTAGACGACGGATTTTCTTTAAAATATTGAACGAGTTTCGCGTAATCAGCCACCCTAACCGACGGCGGGGTGAAGTCTGAATTGTGACCTAACTGTAAAACAACCGGGCGATGATCTGAATCAAGTTCATGTACGACTTGTATGAGTCGTACAGGAAGCGTGATATTTTTTAAGAGAGCTATATCTAATACTGTGGGTCGGCAGTGATCTTGATAGTGCGTGGGTTCCAGAGGGGCTATGACGTCGAAAGCGAGAACCCTACCTAGTTCGTCGAGTATTTTCCCGTTACGAGAGGTACACGGACTATTCCAGATAACGTTCCCGCTATTGAGGTCCCCCGCTATAATAACTGAATCTCCTAGATTAAGTAGCGCCTGCAAATCGGATCTTAGCAATTCTTTGTTCGGTGGCAAATACGCGGAAACTAAAATAATATTCGAGTGACCGGCCATACCTAATTTACACACTGACACTTCCATATTGGTTAGCGCGGGCGGATCTAACGGCAAGCAGTACAACGAACGCCTAAAATAGATTAACGTGCCACCCCCGCGGGTTACACGGTCGTTCCTGACTATACAGTAATTTGCGATTCTCGGATTACGCATACTCGGTTTTAACATCGTTTTCTCGATGAGGAAAACGTCAATCTGTCTATCGCGCAAAAAGTCAGCTACTAGATCGCGCTGTGACCGAAGGGATCTCGCATTGAAAAACGAGAGACATAGACCGCGTGGTTTTACTTTATTAAGGACCGTGAATTTTAAGACTTATTTAAAAGAGGGTGACCGGGCGATGCGCGGAATGGTGGCTCCGATAGCCGGGAAGCGCGCTAGAGCGGTGAGGAGACCTAGCTCCTCTTCTACCTCGACGATGGCGTAGAAGGCGAGGACCTCCTTCATGTCGTGTTCGGGGAGTAAATGCTTCATCCAGTCGAATTTACCCGAGAGAGAGGATGATGAAGCATAAGCCGCCTGTGGCAGCGGCGCCTGAGGCTTAGAAGAAACCTGAGGCTGGGGTCGTGGGGCCCAGGGGGCCATAGGGGCCCGCCCGGGTTGGGCCGCGCGCGGCACAGAGGGTGGCGAGCGCGTTGAGGTCGTGGGCGCGGGCGCTACCGGGGCACGGGAGGCCTCCACGGACATGAGAGGTGGAGGTGGAGGGCGGGCGGCGGCTGCAGGCGCCCTGGGCGCCTGCCTCGCCTGACGGGGTCGCTGTGTGCGCGGTGCGCGAGGACAGCCGCGATAGTTCGCGGGGTGACCCGCGTTACCGCACAACAAGCAACTCGGAGGTTCTGGAGTACCGGGAGTGCGAGCGCACTCCTTCGTGGGGTGATCACCCAGGCACTTGACGCACCTGGGGCGAAGATGACAGTTCCTCGCCGAGTGACCATAACGCTGACAGTTATGGCACTGCGATGGGGTATGGGTCTTGCGTGGGGGCTCTACGGTAATACCGTTTAAATCGCAGACTGAAGTGAGATTAAAAATGGCCTTGCCCTCCTGCGAACGGTCGAGGAGAACTAGCACCATATTATAAGGGGCGCGGGTGCGTGGGTGGTACATCCGATGTACCTCACGCACGGGGAAATTTTTCTCCTTAAGGGAGAGGGTGACGTCCTCGACCGAGATCTCGGCCGGGACGCGGCGAAGCACTAAGCGGAGGAGGCGTTCCTCCTCGAGTGCGAAAGTAAAGTACGCTAACTTCGATTCCCGAAGGAATCGAGTCAGCGCGCGATGGTCGGTGGATGTGGGGCATTTCACTTGAATGCCCGCCGGAGTATTGAGGGCGGACGTATAATGAACCTTAAGGGTTTTGAGGCGATTCGAGATTGAAGTCCACTGGGACTTGTCTTGGATCGTGACAGGGGGCGGGGGGCGTGGTTTCTTACCTGCGGAACCCGTGGTCTGCGAAGGAGCGAGAGGGACGGAGCTAGGTTCGCCCATGCGTGTATTTGAAACCGACGGTTTAACCGGGGCTGGCACCCGGGTGCCACCTATGTTCGCAACTTTACCTGCGGCACCCGAATCTGACGGACTGGCCGGACGTCGCCTATTATAGGAGACGGTTTGGAAACCGTCTTTATCGGTCTGTTGCGCTGAAGGCGCAGGAATCGCGGACGCGTCAACGGTCACGTGCGGTTCGGCGGACGCCGCTACGTCGAGCTCCATATCGGAGCCGGCCTCCAAGCTGGAGCTCGATGTGGGTGTTGCTACAACACCCCTATCTCTATCGTCAAGCGGAGAGTGCGGCGAGAGGGTCTCGAACGAATTCGCGGTTTCCACGCGGGGCACGTATTGAAAGTCCTCGGAGGACCGGGAAAAGATGTCCATGAACGTGGAGTTCACGACATCCTCATCTACTCCGCGTGCGAGAAGACCGACGCGGCACCTATCCAAGAGCACTTTCGGATCCATTGCGGTAGATTGTGGGAGATGGGGGGGACGTGAACCAACCTCCCTGCCTTAAGGGCAGGGGGGCACGCCAACCGGTTAACTACAGGTCTATCCCGGGTGCAGATCAAGAGAGCTGCTTAAAATAAATCAGAAGAAGAAAGGAATACGGGAAATACGTGAGCGAGACAGGTAAGGTAAATAAATTATGTAAATATACAGCAAATAAATAAATAGATAACTAAATAACCAAATAATTGAAGAGGAAATAAATATATAAAGAAATGACGACTACAGGAATAAAGAACTACGTAAATAAATATATAAACAAGTGAGAACAAATAAACAAAGAACAAATAAATATACCAAGAAATAAGCAAAGTAATAAATAAATACAAAGGAAGGATCTCACTCAATTCCTGGTAAAAGAATGCAGGTGTGTTACGCAGGTGCGTAGCTCAGGTGTGGCGCACACGTTTGCGCTACGTCAGCCGAACACTCACGAAGTAATGGCGAACGCCAACCAACTCGCGAGTATCGAAATCGAAAAGTGTAACGAGCGCGTCCGTCTCCTCACGAGCGATGTAGCGGATGCAGCGGTGCGCACAACCGTCCACCACGGCGGTTCGGATCCGACTCCAGCCGTTTTAAATGATGCACTTACATATATACTATTGAAATTTATACTATACAGGAAATGACGTAACAATGAGACAGAATGGAAGCTTTTTTTTCGGAATGACTACGCTATTGACCCAGCAAGGTCTTAACAGCTTCACCGGACTACTAAGGCGAGCGCTTAAGGCACTCAGTCGATTTTATTTTGGCAACCAGCTCAAGGGTGCACGGCGCACCTCGGCTTGGCTGTTGCCTGTTGCTTGCAAAATCGCGACCTATCTTAGCTAACCCAGCTAACTATTCATATGTGTATGAGTTGTTGAAACGTATATGAGTACCAAGTATACACGCCTCAACAACTCCTCCATATATTTATTATCGGAAAATTGAGAGTTTTTCAGTTCGATAAGGGAAAAAAGTAAACCCTTCCACTTTCATGTATAAGCGTGTAGGCGTGCACGTGTGTGGGGGTGATCGTGTAGTGTTGTAGCGGTGATGTATATTTGTGTGTCACCGTATCGCGCAAGCAACGCACTCAAGGGCTCCCTACCGAGGGATCGAACCTAGGCTTGAGCCGCTGCCGTGGGAGGCCTAATCAGGTGGAATGGAAGCCATTCGACGAATAATGTACCGTTGTGCATCGATTTCATTATTACATATTTTGACCTAAACACGATAAACTCCTTGTTATAAATACTTATTAATTAACAAAATTAGTCGATTTAAATTAGTTTTGTTCGTCCCAATAATATCAATATCTGACCTGAATGATAAAGTTCGCTTTGTCCAAGTCCTTGGTGAAGACAGCGGCGGCCAAACCGTACTCCGTATTGTTGGAGCGTTCCACCACCTCGTCCAGCTCCGAGAACCTTATGATCTGCTGCACCGGACCGAAGATCTGGTGATAACATTTCAACATTTTAGATTGATGATACCTCCGTGACAACTGTTTAGTCCACTATCATACACTAAGGACATTAAACTAACAAACATACAGACAAGTACGATGACAATTAATAAATAAATAAATGGTAAATTGTAGATTTGAGTGTAGTGAACAGCATAATGAGTGTGAAACCTCAGTTTTAGCGATGTCCATATCATCCTTGACTTCACTGAATACAGTCGGTTGTACAAAGTACCCGGCGTCGCCTACTTTCCCTCCTCCTGTGACTAGCCTCGCGCCCTGACGTTTCCCGGACTCGATCAAACCGAGGATTCTCGTATACTGTTCGTTGTCGATCTGCGAATACGAGACATACCTCTATAATAAACCAACTAACACCTGTGACTTCGTCTGCGTTATTTCATATCTTTACAATGTATTGTAAATACAAAGGAAAATATAGTTAAAGTATTTTTTGTAAGCAGTTTTGTCCGTTTAATTCGCCTCTCCTGCGAATGCGCATCACACCGCTTGCCCCACTACACATATCGCTCTTATTAAAATCGTACGTTCTTAAAACTTACATTTAATATTAAATTAACCGAACATGGTATTTCAAATAAAAATTGTGCAAAAACTTACTTTAAAAAATCTTCATCGAAAATTATAAACTGACATTAATAGAATAACGAAACATGTATCTCTTATTCATATTCTGTCATTAACTTTTACATTACATACCTGTTCGCAAGTTCGAATCTCGATATGTACCAACAAACTTTTCGGAATTCACGTACATATAATAATTTAAATTGGTAACAGTATCGGCTAAGGGTGAAGGAAAACACCATGAGGAAACATAAACCTGAGTAATGTTCTTGTAGTACTAATGTATATGGGAAAAATATAGAATTGTGGATTACTTAGAGTTTGTAATTACCAATATGTCGTGGTTATTATGCTGATACCTTCCTTGGTAAAAAGCTCTATGCAGTGGGTCTTTTACAGGTTTTTGGTAATCTCTTTTGAATCGTGTATCCTTTCTAAAAAGGTCAAGACATTAATAATAAAGGGCGATAATAGTAAACTATAGTTACCTGAGGTCCCTGCTCCACTTCAGGTCTGAAGGGGTCTCCTAGAACTCGTCTCTTGGCGCGTTCCGCGGACAGTTCCACGAATTTATCATATATCTTATCCTCCACAAACGTACGGGAACCTGAATATCCAAATTGTATTTAATCTTTACAAAGCACACAGACATAATGTACGAGTATATTCTTACATGGAGTTAATAATATATTGCATATAGTTGTGTCTCGTAAATTCACTTTTGTTACATTTTTGCTCAGCTCCTCCAGACAGTAACGTAAACTTATTATAACAATGCAAGTTTCTATAATAAACGGGATATACTTTTTTATTTACGTGAAGAAAACCATTACACTATATTTTTGTAAGCATATTTGACTTTTGTTAGAAAAAAATAATGCATCTTTAAGATTGAAATTATTAATTGTAATGATTTCATAGACAATGCATCACTGCAAGAGAATCAACAAATAAATAAGGTAAAGAATTGAATAAAGAACAGATAGATAGAAAATTCTGTATTAAAAAAAAATACATTAATTTATTTTGCAACTGGAAATGATTGCCTAGACTGCTAGTAACTTTGATGTTCATAAGCAACTTCTAATGGCCTACATTGAATAAACTATTTATAATTTTGATGTATATACCGACCTGCGCAGCAGCACTGGCCCATGTTATAGAAGAGGGCGTTGTGAGCTGCCTCCACCGCCTTCTCCAGGTCTACGTCTCCGAGCACTATTAGAGGAGACTTCCCCCCCAGCTCCAGCGTGATGCGCTTCACGGTACCGGCTGCACCGCGTTGGATAAGCTTACCCACTTCCGTTGAACCTATACATGACTCATTGCATTGCAAAACGAGCTAAATCAAATTTTATCCGTTCCTAATATTTTACGTCAATTTTCAACTTCTTCAAATTTTTACATGTAAAAAAAAATCAAGCCCCAATCTATACATCTCTACTAATACTATAAAGAGGTAAAGTGTGTGAGTTTGTGACGTTGTAGGGGGTAATCTCAGGAACTACTGGTCTGATTTGAAAAATTCTTTCAATGTTATATAGCTTATTTATCGGTGATAGTTATGGGGTATATATCATCACGCTAAGACCAATAGGAGCGGAGCACAGATGAAAAATGTTT